>OU343216.1:139052302-139139712 GCA_910596185.1 Chrysanthemum makinoi
TAATTTAATTGGCCCTTAATTCAATATATGATGCAGGTTTTACTGACCAGGTCTTAATATTTATAGTGTCTCGCTATACCTATGGTCTACCCTAATGCACTAACGGGAAGTGTACCCGGTCGCGTGTAGTGTAGTAAATGGTAAAGCTGAGGTCGTCCCACGAGCTATGTGTGTTGAATTATTACTAAGTCTAGTGTCACAGAATAATAATTGTTTCGATAGGGAATTAATTAATTAAACTACTAATGTAGAATAGAATAAAAGCAAGTAATTTGATAAAGGGAGATCAATAGAGGAATAGTGGTGCTAACCTAGTCAATCCTCCTAGCTAGTTATGTCTACGTCTACTTACTACCAATTACTTCAAGTGGGGTCAAATTCGAGAGGACAGAATTTGGTTAATTCGCCCTAACCTATCAGCAAAGATGCCACCATAGGAGAAATCAGGCTCACCGTCATAAGTCCTCTTGCCTCGGGTCCCCTAGCCAAGTCATTAAGTACCGCTACATGCTAGATTCAAAATAGTGAGTGCCTGACCGTTAGGAACTTAGACACTACACCCCCTGTGTTCTTAAGTTCATCCAACGATAGTGATCAGCTATCAAATCACACAAGTAGAAAGGGTCGTCATTGGTCATATTCTACCCTTTCCGTCTCAGTTCACCACCTAGGGTCATTGGTCATATCTCCTAGGCAATTAGCCACCGCCATTCAAAACTACCGAACCAGGGGTGACTACCAAAGAACTATGCATGCATACACTTAGAAATAATTGTACGGAAGTAAAGGTAAACGCAAACAAAACAATTAAGGAATCATAACTAGGCTAGCTGATATGTGTCTAAAACCACATATATTTTACCTTGTTTAAACCCACAAAAACAGCCAAAAACACACAAATGACTATATAAATGTTACAAATATCATGAAAATGTGTTTTATGTGTTAAGTGCAAAAGGATTGAAAACTCCATGAAAACAACAAAGTTTACAAAATTGGCGCTTTAGTCCCCGAACTTTCACAGATTGTCAAAAATGGTCCCCGGATAAAAATATTTTGAAGAAAAATCAACAATAGTCCCCAAGGAATCATGAAATGACAAATTTTACCCTTGAAGTTCAAATTTGCAAAAATGGCAAGTTTAGTCCCTCGACTTTGAAAAGTATCATAAAAGGTCTGGATATTTAAAATGGAAAATAAATACATTTATGGTCCTTGGTTTATCATATTTGGCAGGTTTAGTCCTTGTGTTAATTTTAGAAACTTGTCAAATAAGAACCTTGAAGTTTTCCGAAATTGCACAATTGGTCCTTGTGATTAATAAGCTTAAACAAACGGACCTTTCTTTGTTATTAATCCAATCCAAAACACAACCCAAATCAATACACTACCGCCCAAATGCAAACCCAAGCCCAACCCAATCTTGACCTCAACTTGACTTTGAACCCTTGAGCGGCCAAATAACGCTTGAACCCCGCCCAAAACCCCCAATCAACCCCCACGTGATTAAATAACTTTGGTCAAATGGTCAAAACTCGCCTTCAAACCGTAAGCAATCGCTTCTCCTCACCCACGACCGAAAACCAAAACTGACCTTTTTCTCCACCTTTCCACCTTTCCACTTGCTTCTTCCACCTTTCCACCAGATAACAACCCTCCACCTCCACAAACACCAAAATCCATTAAATACACAAAACCCGCATTATGACTTTTCCGCCAAAATTCCACATGGACGATTAAGATGATATCAAGCCGATCCAATGGTGGGATTTAATCAGAGGTCGACAAAGAAACTTTTTGGATGTCTATAAAGAAGAAGAAAGCGTAAGAAATAGGTGTGCATGTTTTAGACCAAATTTAGTGTAAAACTTAAATTCTCATGTGAACTTTTAAATTCAGTTTTATTTTCAAAGTTGTATCATGTTTTATGGTTAATGAAAGTTATTTCAATAAGTTCTCAGCCATTCTCAAGTTTGAATTCAATCTTTAGCATTTTCAAGCAAAATTGACACTTTGCTTTAATCTTGTTAAATATTGTTGTTCTTGTTCATTTAATCCCATTTCAGTTACCTTTTAAGCTTTTTGAAGCTTTGTTATCACTTAGAGGACTTGTAACTTAGTTTACTTAAAAAAAACATAAAAATCAAAGAAAATAGAAATAAAATAAAAATGAGTGTTCATGATGATGAAGGCTTGGAGCAGTGGTTGTTTCATGGATTGATCTCTAGATGCCTCAGGGAGGCTATAGGATATGGTAATGGTTCTTGGATAACTTATTCTCGCTTCCATGAATCTCAATTTGTAAGCAATTTTTCATAATTTGCATTACATAGTATAAGTGCTTAAAGTCTGTTAATTTTAGTATAATTGTCTTTAATATGGTTAATATAAGTTAATTACTAGGTTTCTTAGCTTAAAAATCTGTTTTGGTACTAAAAGTTTCATAACAGTTTCATTAAAAAGTGTTTGATTTGTTAGTTTAACCTGTTATAGGTTGTTTGTGTTATTGCTTGTGCTTGTCTCATATCATATTAGTTCCTAATAACTCAAAGTCACCATTAAAACCAAATCCTTATTTAGTAAAAGTCAAAAATACCTTTGATCATGTCTTTGTCATTAACTGTTGGAATTTCATGTTTCATGATCATGTATTTATGTTTATAAGTTGTTAATATAGATCAAACTAGTCTTACTTAACCTTATAACATAATAATCAGTTAGTATAATCAATCCTAAGTTCATATAAGTCAACCTAATAGAGTAATTAGAAAAGTCAAAATTTTCTTAATATCAGTTTTTGAATAAAATATATAATTTTATATAGGCTTTAATATTGAGTTTCATGCTTTGTGCTTTTGGGATATCAATATTTAGCTGCTCATCTTAATTAAAAAAATATTAGTTTATCTCTGCTTAGCTTATAAAGTGCTTATTTCTCAGCTTGTTTTAGACACCTTTTCAAAAATGTGTCATGTGCACAGTTTCATGAGCTTATTTCACAAGCTTATAACTTTCTTATTAGTAAGGCTTAGCTTGTGTACCTTAGCTTTTTGAGAAGCTTACCCAGCTATCTCAAAGTTCCAAGTTTAGTTTTTCCATTTGTAGCTTATTTGATAAGCCTGCTTATGGCTTTTTGTTTGTCCCATTCCATTAAGTACAATGATCAGTCATGGTTTTTTAGTTTCTTCATAAGCTTCTCACAAGCTTATTAGTGTAATCCAATCTTTAAAAATTAGCTTTTTAGAAAGCCTAGCTGGTATACTTACTAGTTCCATTGCTTATTTTCCTTTCCAAGCTTATTACATGAGCATAAATTAGCCTCCAAAGTTGTCCCATAATCTTTTTGGGTATTCAAGATAACTGAATTGCTTATTTGGTTCATGTGGCTTATTTTGTGCTTATTTTTAAGTCATTATGCTTTCTTAGTTGTTATATTAGCTTATTATCAGTTAACTTTTGCTTATTTTATAGCTTATTAGCCATTTAGCTAAATCTTGTGCTTATTCTAATTTTTGTACCACTGTTGAGATAATAAGCTCAATCTAAGCTTATTATTGGTTTTATAAAAGTTTTAGTTTTATAATTTGCTTATCTCATATTGCTTAATCGGTTTCAAAAGAAAAGTCCAAAAGAAAAATAAAACAAAAAGGTTGGGAGGCGGTCGAACTGAGACCTCCCCTTTGTAGAGTGATAGTGGTGTACCTGGAACCATGTTTGCCCTTGGGTCTTTTGCGTTGTCTTTTGCACCTTAATTCCTTTTATGCTGTTTTTAGTACTTATAGCTTATTGTCCATTTAGCTTTTTACCGACTTATTCCAATAAGTCATTATCCCCATTTTATTTTTCTTAGGCTTATGATAGTATCTAGTATTTTTACAAAAAGTTTTAGATTTTTCTTAATAGTTTTAGTATTTTTAATCATTTAATTAGTTTAAAATAGTATTTAATTCATAATAAAAATATAAAAGTCAAAAAAATATAAATCTTTTTTCTAAAATTTTCTTTTGTTATTTAGTAAGTAATAAAATTTTTTTTACACTCGTAGGATTTTTATTTCACAAATTTTACGTTCTTCCTTGCGCACTCGCGTAATTTTTATACTTAACGCACGTTTTCATTCTAGGTCACGTTTTTAGGTAATTTAGGTTTACGTTTTAATTAAAATAGTTTATTTAAGTTATTTTGTTTTATAAATCAAGAAAAACATTATTTTAAAAATAGTGATAGCGTTTATTTAATATAAATTAGCTTTTTAATTTTCTTTAATTTGCATTTAAGCCCCTGTAATTTACAAACTTTTTCTTTAGGTATAAATATTCCAAATCTTCAAACCCCTTTCCCATTCAATATCACCCGATCACAGATTCGTTGTACTACAGTGTTCACACCTCGTTGGGACTTAACGACCCGGGGAAACACTATACTCTCCTGGATTTAATTGCATTTCGTTTTGGATCGTTTGGACTTTTTATTACGGTTGACCATTCACAAGTGGTTAGCTTGTGTGATAAAACCCGACTGTTCTGATGCGAACCAAATTTTACACACGGGAGTGTAGGTTGCGTATTCTCAGAATTTGAAGCATCAGCGATTGTTGAATATACACCCATTGTATATTTACCATCTTTGTCCATATTTCCTTATTTTCATATAAAACCAAAATTATCGTGAAGTTAATTCGTTTGACGGATCGATTACCAAAAACATTTTTTTATTTCAAGTTTTCAACAAACACAAAAACCCAAAAAGATTTTCTTTCTTATTTTTACAACATGTTTTTCAAAAATCCAAAAATATCCATCTTTACCCTCTTACCCTTTTGATTCTTCATTTCTTACCCTCTGAAACCCTTTGATTCTTTTCTATGTCTTATCCTTACCCTCTTGGTTGTCAATGGTATGGTGGTCCTTATAATGGTGTAATTGCCCCAGTTGTAGTATGATGGAATCAGAAACGGGTCCGCTTCTATAACCGGATCCCTATTCCTACCATAACACAACCGATTTATTCCATCACCTACCACACTGTGAGACTCAACAGTTTTACTTTGTGAGTACTGCTGGTGGTTCACACTACATTCGATTGTCAATCGGAAACACGCTTGTCTATGAGCGGTTCCGACAACAATTATGACTACAACACATATAACTCACGTACCACATCAGTTTTTGTTGTGAGTATTGGGGAGGTCCTCACTTTAGCTCGATTGTCAAACAAGGAATCCATTTCCTTGTAACAATTACGACTCTTCGTATCATGACCAACCTCTACAGTACCAAATGAATCAGGCACCACCTCAGCCTATGCCACTTCCTCAAAATCTTCTCCTTGATCTTTTGGATTTAGTGAAAGATTTGAAGGAATGTAAACATTCCCAAGATAATCCAAATCAAAAATCCATGGAAGTTTTTTAGTCCGAACGAACGCTAAATTAGATTCCCAGATTGCCTTTGAAAAATCTATTAGGGAATCAATTGCAAAAGAAAAAGCAACCAGATCTAGCTCTCAATTCCGTTTTATTCCTGATGACAGTGATGATGAGGATATCCTTGATATTCTACAATTTTATAACGGTTCTTCAAGTTCATCAGTTGAAATTCCTTCCATGAAAAATCAGGGAGAAAAGACTATGATGGAATTACTAGCAGCAGAACAAATGGAAAGTATTAAACATATGTATGCTAGTCCCTTCAAATCCCTCACCAGTTGTTATCACACCCGATATTCCCACTCACTCTCTAAACATGGGGATGAGCTTCTTGACACCTGTTCTGAAAAGGAATCGGCAATTCATAAAGTCTAGTGTTGAGAACCTTGTCCCAATTCCAAGAGAATCACAGGGAATTCTTGATCATATGTGTGATATCCCTCCTCCTCTTGTCTTCCAAAATGATCATATTGAGATGTTCTCTGATTCTGATGAGGACTATTCTTTATCTTGTGGAGACATAAGTTATATGGGAGAATTACCTTCTGAGCTGTCGCCTTAGGAGAAGAGAATGATGAAGAAATAATCCAAGACGAAGCTCTTCGTCTTACATTATTGAATGTTAATCTTCTCATTTCTAGAATCGAGGCTTTTAATAAAAAGCCTACTTCATATCCTATCCCCTTTGAGGATAGTGAACTTTTGTTCAATGATTCTATTCCGGAATTGCAAACGTTCAATTTTGATCTTATGGGAGAGAAGATTAGTGGTATTACCACTTCTCATTCTCATAATTCTCTCTCCGATTATGAATCATTAACTTTTGAGGAGTTCCCCAAAGGAACTCACTCAAATCAATCCCTAATATGAATCATTCGCCTTTGAGGAGTCCTCCTGTGAACTCACTCATATCATATCTCCGCCTGAGTATGATAATTTCTACTTTGATCTAGACACACCCATAATATGTCTTGATCAAGCGAGCTTAACTGATGAGATTAATGAAACTATGAATTCTCCTATTGAGGATGAAGAGTTAGTCATGATTTTATCATGACTTTCTTTCTCTTCTTCACCTATCCCGTGGCTTCTCCTGTTCTTCACTCCTTCGGGAATAAAGACATTATCTTTGACCCCGGCATTTTCATTTATCATTTGTGAGCCGGTTCTATGTATACCTCATCGGTGTGGAACTTTCGCGTGCTTCAAATGTTTATCCAAACATCTTGAATGAAAGTCCGATGGAGATTGTCTCTTCCACTTACTTCCCCATGAACAAATTAATACGGGGTCGAGTCAAGCTAGCGACTCGGTAATCAAAAACAGTAGTTAAACATGGGTTTTCACCCGGGTGTACCACCCTAGTGGGGAGTTGCCCGTTGTGTATATAAGTTTTCATCAAAAAAAAAAAAAAAATCACAAAAATAATGGCCGTAGTATTTCCCTTTTACGTTCTATGTTTCGGCATAACCGCTGATACTTTGAATATTGAGGACAATATTCATTTCTAGTGTGGGGGGAATTCTCACGAATTTTATCATATAATTATACCACCCAATTCCCCCGTTTTTGGCCAAATTTTTTTGGAGTAAGTGTTTTTCACTTACCACTTACGGTTATCAGTCAGCCATGTCTAATAAACAAAAGGATTGGCTAATCCAGGAGCAAACGGCTCTTGGTAAAGATATCTCAAATCCGTTGACGGCTTGCAATTTGCCCAAAATTGTATGGTGTTCAACTCACCATATCTTTAATTAGTGAAGAGTTGGCTAGCCCGCAAGTTTATGGCTTGTGGTAAAGGCAGTTGGAAAACCATAATTGGTAATCGACTCACCAAAGATATTTTATCTAAGAGTTGGCTAGTCCATAAGCAAACGGCTTCTGGTAAAGACAAATCAAAACCGTTGAAAGCCGGTGATTTGCTCAAAATCATTTGGTTATCATTGTACCAAGGTTCTTACTTGAACCTAAACAATTGGCTACTCGTAAGTAATGGCTTTTGGTAAAGAGATGAAATCCATTAATTTTTCATAAAAGATTGCTAGGGACTAGCAATAGTTTAGTGTGGGGATTTGATATGTGTCTAAAAACACATATATTTTACCTTGTTTAAATTCACAAAAACACCAAAAACACACAAATGACTATATAAATGTTACAAATATCATGAAAATGTGTTTTTATGTGTTACAAGTGCAAAAGGATTGAAAACCGATGAAAAACAACAAAGTTTACAAAATTGGCGCTTTAGTCCCCTGAACTTTCACAGATTGTCAAAAATGGTCCCTGGATAAAATATTTTGAAGAAAAATCAACAATAGTCCCCCAGGAATCATGAAATGACAAATTTTACCCTTGAAGTTCAAATTTGCAAAAATAGCAAGTTTAGTCCCTCGACTTTGAAAAGTATCATAAAAGGTCCTTGGATATTTAAAAATGGAAAATAAATACATTTATGGTCCTTGGTTTATCATATTTGGCAGGTTTAGTCCTTGTGTTAATTTTAGAAACTTGTCAAATAAGAACCTTGAAGTTTGCCGAAATTGCACAATTGGTCCTTGTGATTAATAAGCTTAAACAAACGGACCCTTTCTTTGTTATTAATCCAATCCAAAAACACAACCCAAATCAATACACGGCTGGCCCAAATGCAAACCCAAGCCCAACCCAATCTTGACCCTTGAACCTTGGACTTTGAACCCTTGAGCCAGTCAAATAACGTTTTGAACCCGTCCAAAAACCCCAATTGAACCCCCCACGTATTAAATAACTTCGGTCAAATGGTCAAAATCCCGCCCAAACCAGAAGCACTGTGCTTCTCCCTCACCCACGACTGAAAACCAAAACCAGACCTGTTTTTCTCCACCTTTCCACCTTTCCACTTGATTCTTCCACCTTTCCAGCTGTATAACAACCCCCCTCCACCTCCACAAACACCAAAAATCATTAAATGCAAAGAACCTGCTACTATGACTTTTCCCGCCAAAATTCCACATGGACGATTAAGATGATATCAAGCCTATCCAATGGTGGGATTTAATCAGAGGTCGACAAAGAAACTTTTTGGATGTCTATAAAGAAGAAAGAAGGCGTAAGAAATAGGTGTCGCATGTTTTTAGACCAAATTCGTAGTGTAAAACTTTAAATTCTATTGTGAACTTTTAAATTCAGTTTTATTTTCAAAGTTGTATCATGTTTTATGGTTAATGAAAGTTATTTCAATAAGTTCTCAGTTTCAATTCTCAAGTTTGAATTCAATCTTTAGCATTTTCAAGCAAAATTGACACTTTGCTTTAATCTTGTTAAATATTGTTGTTCTTGTTCATTTAATCTCATTTCAGTTACCTTTTAAGCTTTTTGAAGCTTTGTTATCACTTAGAGGACTTGTAACTTAGTTTACTTAAAAAAACATAAAAATCAAAGAAAATAGAAATAAAATAAAAATGAGTGTTCATGATGATGAAGGCTTGGAGCAGGGTTGCTCATGGATTGCCCTGGGTTAGATGCCTCAAGGGAGGCTATAGGATATGGTAATGGTTCTTGGATAACTTATTCTCAGTTTCCACTTGAATCTCAATTTGTAAGCAATTTTTCATAATTTGCATTACATAGTATAAGTGCTTAAAGTCTGTTAATTTTAGTATAATTCTGTCTTAATATGGTTAATATAAGTTAATTACTAGGTTTCTTAGCTTAAAAATCTGTTTTGGTACTAAAAGTTTCATAACAGTTTCATTAAAAAGTGTTTGGATTTGTTAGTTTAACTGTGTTATAGGTTGTTTGTGTTATTGCTTGTGCTTGTCTCATATCATATTAGTTCCTAATAACTCAAAGTCACCATTAAAACCAGTCCTTATTTAGTAAAAAGTCAAAAATACCTTTGATCATGTCTTTGTCATTAATCGTTGGAATTTCATGTTTCATGATCATGTATTTATGTTTATAAGTTGTTAATATAGATCAAACTAGTCTTACTTAACCTTATAACATAATAATCAGTTAGTATAATCAATCCTAAGTTCATATAAGTCAACCTAATAGAGTAATTAGAAAAGTCAAAATTTTCTTAATATCAGTTTTTGAATAAAATAGATAATTTTATATAGGGTTTAATATTGAGTTTCATGCTTTGTGCTTTCGGGATATCAATATTTAGCTGCTCATCTTAATTAGAAAAATATTAGTTTATCTCTTCTTAGCTTATAAAGTGCTTATTTCTCAGCTTGTTTTAGACACCTTTTCAAAAATGTGTCATGTGCACAGTTTCATGAGCTTATTTCACAAGCTTATAACTTGCTTATTAGTAAGGCTTAGCTTGTGTACCTTAGCTTTTTGAGAAGCTTACCCAGCTATCTCAAAGTTCCAAGTTTAGTTTTTCCATTTGTAGCTTATTTGATAAGCCTGCTTATGGCTTTTTGTTTGTCCCATTCCATTAAGTACAATGATCAGTCATGGTTTTTTAGTTTCTTCATAAGCTTCTCACAAGCTTATTAGTGTAATCCAATCTTTAAAAATTAGCTTTTTAGAAAGCCTAGCTGGTATACTTACTAGTTCCATTGCTTATTTTCCTTTCCAAGCTTATTACATGAGCATAAATTAGCCTCCAAAGTTGTCCCATAATCTTTTTGGGTATTCAAGATAACTGAATTGCTTATTTGGTTCATGTGGCTTATTTTGTGCTTATTTTTAAGTCATTATGCTTTCTTAGTTGTTATATTAGCTTATTATCAGTTAACTTTTGCTTATTTTATAGCTTATTAGCCATTTAGCTAAATCTTGTGCTTATTCTAATTTTTGTACCACTGTTGAGATAATAAGCTCAATCTGAGCTTATTATTGGTTTTTATAAAAAGTTTTAGTTTTATAATTTGCTTATCTCATATTGTTTAATCAGTTTCAAAAAGAAAAGTCCAAAAAGAAAAATAAAAACAAAAAGGTTGGGGGAGGCTCGAACCGAGACCTCCCCTTTGTAGAGTGATAGTGGTGTACCTGGAACCATGTTTGCCCTTGGGTCTTTTGCGTTGTCTTTTGCACCTTAATTCCTTTTATGCCGTTTTTAGTACTTATAGCTTATTGTCCATTTAGCTTTTCACCAGCTTATTCCAATAAGCTGTTATCCCCATTTTATTTTTCTTAGGCTTATGATAGTATCTAGTATTTTTACAAAAAGTTTCATATTTTTCTTAATAGTTTTAGTATTTTTAATCATTTAATTAGTTTAAAATAGTATTTAATTCATAATAAAAAATATAAAAGTCAAAAAAATATAAATCTTTTTTCTAAAATTTTCTTTTGTTATTTAGTAAGTAATAAAATTGTTTTTACACTCGTAGGATTTTTATTTCACAAATTTTACGTTTTTCCTTGCGCACTCGCGTAATTTTTATACTTAACGCACGTTTTCATTCTAGGTCACGTTTTTAGGTAATTTAGGTTTACGTTTTAATTAAAATAGTTTATTTAAGTTATTTTGTTTTATAAATCAAGAAAAACATTATTTTAAAAATAGTGATTGCGTTTATTTAATATAAATTAGCTTTTTAATTTTCTTTAATTTGCATTTAAGCCCCTGTAATTTACAAACTTTTTCTTTAGGTATAAATATTCCAAATATTCAAACCCCTTTCCCATTCAATATCACCCGATCACAGATTCGTTGTACTACAGTGTTCACACCTCGTTGGGACTTAACGACCCGGGGAAACACTATACTCTCCTGGACTTAATTGCATTTCGTTTTCAGACTATTTGGACTTTTATTACGGTTGACCATTCACAAGTGGTTAGCTTGTGTGATAAAACCTGACTGTCTGGAGCGAACCACTAGCACCAAAGGGTGCTTAGCCGCTCATATTAATCATGCAGATCAATTCAATATTCAAAGGTACGAAATACATGAATTGAAAGTAAAAGAAATATAAAACGCTAAAGCTTATCGTAATGGAGTGACTTCTCCCTTGGAAACAGCTCCGTATGCTCCCCTAGACCTGCCTTGAGCTTTTTCCCACGTTCTCAGAGAGTTGTGTGAGGAATCGGATGATTAGAAATGTTGGAATTCGTGGCGTATTTATAGGTCAGGTCTGGGTTACAGCGTAACCAATATAGGAGTTACGCCGTAACCTTCTATTCCGTCGTAAATGCACTAGATCTGCTAGTTACGGCGTAACCTAATAAGTGGTTACGCCGTAGTCTTCGATTAACACGGTTACGTCGTAAGTGAAGCAGTAGTTACGGCGTAAGTATCAGCAGCGTATAACCTCATTTGACCTAATGGAGTTACGTCGTAACATTTGGGAAGAGTTACGCCGTAATCTCTTGATAAGTTGGTATTCTGGGTCACGCAATAGTTACGGCGTAATGTGGGAGAGGAGTTACGTCGTAACTTCTTCTAAATAGGCATACAGTGATAAATCTTTAGTTATGTTTCCATTTCCGCGTCTCTTTAGCTCCAATGCTCGTAATTTACCTGAAAGTGGAAAACAATGGAAAAAAAAGCGTAAATCCATATAAATGATATAAATAACGAGCATTATCGGGGGAAATTGACACTTAATATTCAGGACTATTTGATGCTATCAAATATCCCCCCACTTGAACTCTACTTGCCCTCAAGTAGACCTTATTAGATAAATTCCTAAAAAGATATCTTCCAAAACCTGGAAAATATGAGTTTACAAATCCCTTATGCTAGAATAAAACAAAGCCGAACACATCACGAAAGGGGAACAAACACTCAAATCTCTCAACTATTCTAAGTGTCAATTTCGGGGTGATCACTCAATTGCACAGTCATAACATGTATTCTATCATAAGATTGGCGGTTACACAAATCTCCACCACTAGAGTTAAGGGCTAAACAATTCTGGAAGGCAATATGGGTAGACACGACAAAGGTTAAGGGGTGACTCGTCATTACTAACATGTCACGGCGAAGTGGACAAAATCAATGATACATGACCAAATCCATGGCCAAGACACCAAAGATTGCTCGCTTCATCACCTAGACACGCTTCATGACTAAAGGGTAGGATAAGACATGGGATATATAATTGGTGTAAAATGAAAAACAAACAGGTAGTCTAAATCTATAACCAAGTCATCACCACTTACCGTCCGCCCAAAGTTCAAGTTTAGAAGTCTAGAAACCGGATCATGAAATGCAAGGTAGATGTGTCATTAGAGGACGTCGTGATGGGCACACCACCTTTTCTTCTTCTGTTGGCATAACTACCAACTCCAATTTTCAAATGTGACCGAGGTGGCCTCCTCGATACTAATCAATAAAGCTCATACTGCAGTGCTTATAGCATCGCACTTTACAATATCATAACTCAATCAACTTTTTTTTTTCGAATCATCATCATTTTTTTTTCAACATAACATAATAGCATAACAACCCCCCCACTTGAGATGAACAATGGGAATTCAGGGGGTCTTCAATGATCTTCATAAATGTTTTCGATGAAAGCGTGATTTCCAAACCTTTCCACTCGAACCTTGAACTTAGGCAAATGATGACTTCCCAATCACAAATAAAGACTACAGGGTAGGCTAAGGTGTATAGGTGTAACGAAACAATATATTGGGTTGACAAAATGAAAGGAATGGCTCAGAAGGGTATATCTAGGGGTATCTTGCACTAAAGGTGAGTGCAACAAAAGGGTTTCACATGGGGGTCGAAAAGTCGAGGTGACTAATCGATAGACTCACAACGGTAGGCTGTTTGGGTGATAATCCTATAATATTGCCTTCTAAGGCTGAAAAGTCCAAATACATCGAGCTAACTCAACATACCTCGTCTATGGTCTCGAAATGATGCAAAGGCCAAGTTCTAAAGTTTACAAGCTATCGGCACACTCATAATTTGGTGGATTTTGGGTAAAATATTGGAAACGGATAAGGCTGATCTCACCATGAAATGTCAAGGGTTGTATGTGCTCGGCTAAAGTCTAATCTAGTTAGGTTACGAAAAACATGTCAAAATTTTAAAAATGGCATAATTTTTCAAAATAAACTAGAAAAATGAGGGCGAAAAAAAGTTCAAGAGATAATTCTACTCCCGTCCCCCCACTTGAAATGCACAAAGTCCCTTTTGTACTAGGCATTAAAATAAAGGTGAAGAGAAAGGTAGAATTAGAGCGAGAACTTCCCTGAAATTTGCTCCAAAAAGAAGAAGGCCCACGTAAAAGAACCGTGCCTTCGTTTAAGCGTCATGAACAAACTTCAATCCCTGAAATCACAATACCGACAAGCATAATTCAAAAAATAAAAATAAAAAACAAACCTAACTCACTTTCGTAGGAATCACGGTTGCATTTAGTGTATGCAACAAGCCTTTTAAACCACTTGGTGTCCCAAGTTGTTAGGATTTAGTAAATCCAGTTATTAAAGTGTCGGTCACCTCAAGTATATGTAATCGTTAGAAAGCTCGTAGTCGTAGTTATTTTATGTTAGATAGTATTTAGTTAAGTAACACCGTGGAGGACGGACGGGTCTTTACCCACTGTATACCTGATCCACATCCCATAGGTGACGTTTATGTAAGAAACTATAAATACCCTCTACCTCCCAAGGTAGAGGGTTGGAGCTTATAATAACACTTTTACTTTCTCTCACTAAGTTCCCAAACCTCTAACTATTTCTCTCTCTAAAACCTTATATTATATATGCCTATATGTGATCATGATTTGATGTGTTTGTGAAATCCAATATGTTACAATTGGTATCAAGAGCCATGGTTTGATCATCGCTCTTACATATCCTTGGATTTCTAGTGGTTTTATATGGTTTTTGGGTTTGAAAACGTTTAGTGGTTTTTGCATCATTTGGATCATTTCTTGTGTTAAAGTTTGAATTTTGAGTGTACTTTTGTGTTTAAAATCATTGTAAGTGCTTGGGTTTTGATTTGTGAAGCTTGAATCACTGTGGTTGGGCTTGTTTTGGATTGAAAAGTATTGTTCTTAAAGTTTTCTACCTAGCGACTTGGCTCTCGGAGTTGTTTTCTTGGTAGCGATTTACTTTGTTAATTTCCAGCGACTTGTAGTTAGAGGAGTAGAGACTTGAGCCTAGTGACTTGTCTATTGAGACAAGCCGACAAACAGTACAATGTAGTGGAGGTTCCACTTCGGCTAGCGACTTGGTTGGCGTAGCGACTTGTCTCTATTATTTCTAGCGACTTGTCCTTATTGTTCTTAGCGATTTGGTGCTTTAGCGACTTGTGTTCAGCGACTTGGGTCTTAGCGACTTGATTCACAGCGACTTGAGGTTTAGCGAGTTGCAACTTGGCGACTTAGCTACTTGGTTCAAGGGTTATAGCGACTTGGTTGATATTTGTTTCTAATACAGTTTTCTCTTGATTTAGTAAAATCCCGTGAAAGAATCTATTTCCCGGTTTAATCATAGAGTTATAAAATCCCGTGAAATCTGTAAACATGTCTACCAACGTGCCTACAATCATCTCTACTATAGCTAAGGACGCTCAAGCAATTTGGTTCAAACACTCGTCCACCCATGCTTGATAGAACTGACTATGACTCATGGGCTCAACGAATTAGGTTGTATTGTCCGGGAAAGGAAAATGGAGTCAACATTCTCAAGTCAATTGATGAAGGACCTTATCAGATTGAGACTACAAGAGACATAATTGATACTGCTACAGATGGAACAATGATCTTTGGATTGGACAGACCAAAGACATATGATGAGCTCAGTGATAAGGAGAAAAAGAGATTCGATGCTGATATCAGGGCTTCCAACATTATACTTCAGGGTCTTCCAAAAGATATCTACAAGCTTATCAATCACAACACCGAAGCCAAGGCGGTTTGGGATAATGTCAAGATGCTTCTCTCGGGTTCGAATTAACTAAGGAAGACAGAGAATCACAACTGTATGATGAATTTGAGCACTTTAAGATGAAACCAAAAGAAAGTGTCTATGAATATTACGTGAGATTCCACAAGCTTGTGAATGATATGAGGAATATCATAATGACCATGCCAAATATTCAGCTGAACTCAAAGTTTGTGAACAACATGAATCCCGAATGGCACAAATTTGTCACCTCTATGAAGCTAACCAAAGGATTGAAGAACACCAACTATGAGCAACTATATGCCTTCCTTCTTCAGAATGAGAGACAGGCTATATTTGAACGAATGATTCTTGAACAGTTCAAATCTAAGCAGGGAGAAACAAGTTCATCAAATGATTCTACCGCCTTTTACACCAATGTTGGAATTACCACCAAAGCTTCTCAAGTCATACCACGAGTAATGGTAATTACAAGCTCATCCCGATCCAAACATATAAGCCTCCTGACTCAAACACACTCATGGAAAACTTCATCAATCAACTATTTCTCATGGTCAGTCAAAATCTGAATTCCCTCCCACACACCAACAATAACCTTAGAACCGCATCCAATCCATAGAATCAAGCTACTGTCAGTGATGGGAAGGTTATGGTGCAACCAGTTTAAGGAAGGCCTATGAACAAGGAAGAGGTGGAGTTGGTGGAGGGTATGTGGCTAATCAGAATCGTAGAAGGAATGCCAATCAAGGACAAGTAAAGCCAATCAAGTGCTACAACTGTGGTGGTGATGGACACATTGCAATGAACTGCACATCTCCAAAACGCCCTCAAAATGTAGAGTACTTCAGGGACAAGATGCTGCTAGTGCAAGCTCAGGACAGTGGAGTGGTGTTGGATGAGGAAGAGTTGCCGTTTCTTGCTGAGGGAAATGTCAAAACATATGATGCTGATGTGGATGAACAGCCAGTGCAGTGTGGCATGGGACGTAATCATCCAAATGCATTTCAAGTAGTCGATTGTGATGCATATGGCTCGGATGTTGATGATGAACCAACTGACCAAACCATCTTCATGGCTAGCATTTCACCAATGGTCTCTCCTAAGGCTTCTTCACCACAAAGCCAGTTTCTCCAAGGCATCAATCATCTCTGAGGTATTAAAATTATATGATGAGATTGATGCGCAAAAGATACAATACAAAGTACAACCAACTAAAATCTCTGAATCAGATAGTGAAAATATGGGCAATAGCAATGTTGTCCCATATGATCAATATGTGAAGCAAGATGAAAGTGAAACTGTACCAAGTAATGTATTATCTCAGAGTAAATGTTGATTATGCTTTCGAGGAATACACTGAATGTGCCCCTGATGATTCCATAGTTTTTGAACTTAATGCCTATAAGGAACAAGTTGCTATTTATGAACAACGTGCTACGTTTGAGTTAACTACCCGTGAGTAGGAGATGGATAACCAAATGCGTACAATTATTAAAAAAAAAGTAATTTTAGAGAAGAAGTGTTAAAACAAGAGTTAAACTCCTTACAAGAAAAGCTTTCTAAAACTGTTAAGAAAAAGCAAGAGCTTCAAGATAATGTTAAAGTGCTTAAACAAGAATTTAATGCTAAGGAATCAAAACTTTTGAATGAATTTTCTAATCTTAAAACTTTGAAAAACAAGCTTGAAAATAAGTTGTACGTACAAGGGAATACCATTCAGACTGCTCACATGATCACTAAGCATAGAGTCTTAAGCGATAAGCATATCATTCCCCTCGTAGAAGTACCCAATCCTAATTATGGAAAGGTTGCTAGAGCTGCACAAATGGTAATCTATGATGGTAATGAGATTCTCAAGCCTAGGCAAACACCATCATGTATTGGAAGCATGGAAGAGGATAGAAAATTATAAGATGCCTCTAGGGAGAAAATGGATAAGAAGCTAAAAGATCCTGAGTGTAAAGAGAACAACATAACGATCAAACCCCATGATTACACAAAAGAGAATTGGATCTCCCTGAACAGGTTTAAGCCTCAAACTCAATTAACTCCAGAACAGATTTTTTGGAAGAAAGACATGGATAAGCAAAAGGCAGATAATCTTATTGCTAAGAATCCCCCTTGTAGGAAATTGCCCCTGTCACTGTGTATCCTCCAAATACACCAATGCATTTAGTACCTAGGAATCTTCCCACTAATAGCAAGACCTTAATCAGCCTTCATGTAGTTTACAAACTATTTGTTGACTTTGAGAAAACGTGTAAGAAAAGGATCACACCCACTGGGAAAACTGAAGGGGAAATGGGTTTTGAGCAAACTAAAGAATGCTATTTAACTGAGGTCATGCCTTTCTTTAAACTATTAAAAGATCAATTTGAAAGTCTTCAAAAAGGAATAAACTTGGATGTTAAAGAAATGGAAAAGGAATTTGATGCAATGATTGTTGAGGTCAATGACTATGAAAGGGAACTTAAATATAATGAAATTGAAAGAAAAAATCTGCATATCTCAAATGAGAACTTAGTGTTGAGTTTTGTAGCTCAAGATGTGTTTTATACTGTTACTAAGCATTCTATTACTGCTTCTCAATTTCATGAATTATCTGTTGCTTTGAAAGTCTCCCATGATCATGTCATTGAGCTTGAATCAGCAAATTCAAAACTGCATGATAAAATTGAAAAGGATGATCATGACAACTTGGTCAAACATTTTTCTAAATTGGAAGTTGAACATTTTAACTTACAACTAAAATATCAACATCTTAAAGAAAATGTTAAAACCTCAAATATCAAGACATCCTCAGATGTTCCTGAATTTGATGCAGTCTTTGAAATAAACAAACGTGATGAACAAATTCAAGCTCATTGTAACACAATCAGAAAATTGAGAGCTCAAATCTCACAGTTGAAGGGAGAAAGGAATAATGTGAATGGCTCCAAAATGCCTCCACCTTTAGATTCTCAATCTTCTCAAACTTTTCATCTTCAAAACCTCGTTAATGTTTTACAAAAGGAAAATGAGAGTTTTCTGGAAGAAAATGAAAAGGTTAAAATACACTTTAAAGAGTTATATGATTCAATGAAAGTCACTCGTGACAAAAACAACGAAAAAATAACTTCTTTATAAAAAGAAATTGAGAATCTGAAGAACCAGGAAAAAGGGAAAATGCCACTTATCTTTAATGAGAATGTTGCATCAATGTCGTCTGCAGACTGCAAATATACTGTAACAGAATGTAAATACATTCCTCCTCATCTTAGAAATAACGAACTTGTGTTTCATAACTATTTCGCTCACCTTAAGGATAGTCTAGAATGTCTCCGTGAGATTGTAGAAGAGGATTTCATAAATAAGCCACTTGATAGAGAGATTAGGTTTGCTTGCATTAAGGCCAAACGATCTCAAGAGCTGCAAGAATGTTTAAGAGCAACATGTTCTAAGTCCTTAGGTGCAAAAGATAAAGTTGTGATGCCTTGTTCTATGCCTAGTGCCAATTGTGCAACCCATTCTATCCATTCTTGTCTGTGTTCAACTGCAGATCGTTCAAATCGTTCTGTGGTACCTGGACTCAGGCTGTTCCAAGCATATGACTGGAGATCGCATGCGGCTCATGAACTTCGTGAGTAAATTTATCGAGACTGTTAGATTCGGAAACGACCATTTTGGAGCAATTATGGGTTATGGAGATTATGTGGTTGGTGAAAGTGTAATCTCCGTGGTATATTATGTAGAAGGTCTTGGTCATAATCTATTCTCGTTGGTCAATTCGTGATTCGATCTAGAGGTGGCTTTTAGAAAACATACCTGTTTCGTTAGAGATTTAGATGGTGTTGAACTTTTGAAAGGAACACGTGGAACCAATTTATACACCATCTCCATCGAAGACATGATGAGATCTTCTCCAATCTGCTTGTTGTCAAAGGCTTCAAAAATAAAAACATGGTTATGGCATCGTCGTCTCAATCACTTGAACTTCGGCACCATCAATAATCTTTCCAGAAATGATCTTGTAAGAGGCTTACCCAGATTAAAGTATGAAAAAGATCATCTTTGTTCAGCATGCCAATTGGGAAAAAGCAAGAAATATGCCCACAAACCCAAACCCTCAAACTCAGTAATGGAAGTTCTGCATACCCTTCATATGGATTTGTGCAGACCAATGAGAGTGCAAACGATTAATGGGAAGAAATATATTTTAGTCGTTGTTGATGACTACTCTCGATTTACTTGGGTAAAGTTTTTGAGGATAAAGGATGAAACTCCAGATGTCATAATCAAACTTATCAAGCAGCTTAAGGTTTGAATTAACAATACGGTTAGAATTGTTCGAACAAACAATGGCACAAAGTTCGTTAACAAAGACTTAAGTCAATTTTATGAAAGTGTTGGAATCAGTCATCAAAGAAGTGTTCCATGAACCCCTCAACAGAACGGTGTAGTTGAAAGACGAAATCAAACTCTTGTGGAAGCCGCAAGAACAATGCTAATTTATTCAAAGGTTCCAATGTTTCTCTGGGCTGAAGCCATTGCCACTGCTTGCTACACCCAAAATCGTTCCCTCATACACACATCTCATGGAAAAACTCCACACGAACTTGTCCATAACGAAAAACCGATCTCTCCTACCTTCGTGTGTTTGGTGCATTGTGCTATCCAACGAATGATGGTCAAGATCTCGGTAAATTAAGAGCTAAGGCGGACATTGAAGTTTTTGTAGGTTATGCATCAAACAAGAAGGGTTACCGAATCTACAACAAAAGAACTCAAGATGTCATGGAAACTATTCACGTTACGTTTGATGAGCTGTCCGGTAAAATGGCTCTAGGACAATCCAGTTCTGGACCCGCATCTCAACCATCATCAAGTAGTTCTATCAGTTCTACTCTTGTTCTAAATCCCTCACCAGCAACTCCTTATGGACCTCCTTCAGAAGATGATTGGAAGAAATTGTTTGATCCAATGTTTGATGAACACTATGAGCCAAGTGCTAATTATCTGTCAATTCCATCAACAGAGGCTGTTCCTATCCCTATCAACGAAGTTAACCCTTCAGTTTCTATGTCATTAAGTCAAGAAGCGCATGCTGCTCATCACTCTGTCTCATCAACAAATCATCAATCATCGAGTGTACATCATGGAACTGTGTCTGGCACCTATGATGGAGATAACCCCTTTTCTACTCCTGAAGATGCTCCATTTGAAAACATATTTGCTCCCGAACCAACACCAGAACCATCATCATCAGGAGATCCAAACTCTGCTACTTCAGTGCCTCAACAACAACCGCATGAACACCTTAGAAAATGGACACATCATCATCCATTGGACAATATCATTGGAAACCCCTCTTGTCCAGTATCCACTCGTAAACAACTTGCAACTGATGCCTTATGGTACTTTTTCAATTCTCAGACTCTCTAAGATCGAACCAAAAGACGTTAAATCTGCCATGAATGAAGACAGCTGGTTTGATGCAATGCAAGAAGAAATTCATGAGTTCGATCGATTAGATGTATGGGAATTAGTACCTGCCCCTGACTGTGCTATGATCATTGCTCTAAAGTGGATCTTCAAAGTAAAACTTGATGAGTATGGTGATGTATTAAAGAACAAGGCTCGATTAGTTGCAAAAGGATACCGTCAAGAGGAGGGTATTGAATTTGAAGAATTATTTGCTCCAGTTGCACATATCGAGGCAATCAGAATCTTCTTGGCTAATGCTGCAAGCAAAGACATGGTAGTCTACCAGATGGATGTAAAGACGGCTTTTTTTAACGGAGATCTTAAAGAAGTCGTATACGTCAGCCAACCTGAAGGTTTTGTGAATCCAGAGCATCCTACTCATGTCTATCGCTTGAAAAAGGCACTTTACGGCTTGAAGCAAGCTCCAAGGGCATGGTATGAGACGCTATCTAAGTTTCTTCTATCCACTGGATTCAGCAAAGGAGCAGTTGATCCGACATTGTTCACCGTGAAAGTCGGAAAACATTTAATTCACGTTCAAATCTATGTTGATGATATCATTTTTGGCTCGACTGACCCCAATGAATGTGACCGTTTTTCTAAGGAGATGGGCTCCAAATTTCAAATGTCAATGATGCGACAAATGTCATTTTTCTTGGGATTACAATTTTCACAAAGTCCCGGAGGCATTTTTATAAATCAATCTAAATATGCAAACGAGATTTTAAAGAAATTTGGATTTGATTCTTGTGACCCTGTTGACACTCCCATGATAGAGAGTACTAAACTGGATGAGGACCACTCAGGGATCATGGTAGATCAAATGAAATATCGTAGCATGATTGGATCCCTGATGTACCTCACAGCCAGTAGACCTGATATTCTGTTTGTAGTATGCATGTGTGCTAGATACCAGGCTAAGCCTACGTAAAAGCACCTTGAAGCGGTTAAACGGTCTTTCAAGATCTCCAAGGAACCATCAACATGGGACTTTGGTACCCGAAGGACACCGGTATGTCACTAATGACCTATGCAGATGCCGACCATGCAGATGTCAAGATACACGCCGGCACGTCGGAGGTGCTCGCTTTTTTGAGTGATAAGCTTGTAAGTCGGTCTTCAAAGAAACAAATAAGTACTTCTATATCCTCTACAGAGGCTGAATACATAGCCATGTCATCTTGTTGTGCTCAAATCTTATGGATGAGATCCCAATTATCTGACTATGGCTTTGAATTCAACAAAATCCCTCTGTATTGTGATAACAAAAGTGCCATTGCTCTCTCTTGCAACAACATTCAACCCTCAAGAGCAAAGCACATCGACATTCGACATCATTTCATTCGGGAACAAGTGGAAAAAGGTGTAGTAGAACTCTATTTCGTGAGGACTGAATACCAGTTAGCAGACATCTTCACCAAAGCTCTTCCTAGAGAACGTTTTGAGTTTATTCTTCCACGACTTGGACTAAAGAGTCTGCAGCCAGAAACTCTCAAACATCTTCAGGAGGAAGACGAGGAGTAACTGAGTATATCTCTATCTATCTCTTGTACATATCTTATCAAAAACCAAAATACAAAAATATAAAACCAACAAAAAGAAAATAGAAAAATATAAAATTTTAAAAATCCATAAAAATTAGAAAATCTTGAAAAATTCCAAAAATATTTTTGTCATGTTTTTCTTTGGTTCGATAACATCTACGGACTTTGATTTGCTATTCAAAGAATGACACGGGTCTTTAGATGTTGTTCGAATGTTTAAAAAAAATGAGGGAAAGTAAAATGTTTACTGTCATTTCAGATAGTAACCAGTTTTTAATGAAAGAACAGAGCCATGCTTTATCTAAATTTTTTTTAATCTCATGCTCTGATTTTAAAAACAAATGTTTGTCGTCAAAAAGACAAATGTTTTCTTTACAAATATTTTTCCTTCTAAATATTCTTCTGAAAAATATTTGTTATCTAATGAAAAATAACAGCTTTGAAAAATAACTTGGACTCAATCTTTGAAAATCATCTGGACTTGACATGTGTCAAAATCTCTATCTCTCAATCAACAACATATGTCATTGATTGAGGGGGAGAATGATTTCAACCAAATCAAAAAGTTTATTTGTCATACAATTGTTTTCTAAAGATACTCATGCATGTTTTTGAGTTTAAAGTCTCAGCTTTGATCCTTATCGGTTAAATGTTTTCATAAGCAAGTCACAATTCTCCTCAAAAGCTTTCAAAATCAATGTAAATCTCCAGAGATCACAAATCTCAAATGATTTGAAAATTGTGATCGGGGGAGAATTTGTGATTTAGATTGGATTTAAACTAATAATTCGATAACTGGTTTTATAATGATTTACAAGCGTTCCTTCCCACATGTGCCAAACGATTTCAAGTTTGACATGCACATGTTGAGGGGGAGCATCTATTTCAAACCAAAAAGGATTGAAACGTGATTGATTTGTTTTAATGTGCAGGTTTTCCCTATTATGTGCAAAACACTTTCAAATCTCTATGCACATACTGAGGGGGAGCAATTTTTTGATAACCACGCCCTTTCCAAAAATACCCTTAACAAAGTATGAAAAATACTAATTTTGATCAGGAAAGTGATGTTGATATCTTTTAGAAAATTGTAATCAAAGAAGTGAATCCTTCCTCTTGCCTCCGTGTGCCAAAACGATTTCAAATACATGATGCACATGTTGAGGGGAGCTCTTTTTCTAAAAATATCAAAACAATGCGGTACAAAATGCTTTGATAATATATCACAAGTATCTGGATTGATTTTTCAAATGGTTTTCAATTGGTTCCAATGGCAGATGAACAATACCAAATAGACCGACCAAATTTACTTTATGTCTGGAGTTATAAGGATGGTTAGGTTAGGTATTCGTTCCCACGATCCCGCCAGAGCCGGAGGGATCTACCCAGGGACAATCCACTAGATAGTGTGGAGTCCTTAGGTATGATGAAAAAAGGAGAAAAGTGAGATATGGGAAGAGTGCGGACTGAGAAAGAGCTAGAACTGGAATAAACCCAACAAGGTTCTAGTTATGAAGTCTCGGTAAGCATTGAAGGGGTTGAAGAATGAAAAAGAAATGAATGAGAAAAGGGTGAAAAGAAATAGCCCTCCATTTTTTTCAACCTTAGGGCAGAAACCGGGTTCAATACATATGATACTGGTGGTTACTAAGGTAACGCCGGTATTGAAGACAAGACGTCATGGACCCAGTGACGCACTGCACTTAACTTCCCAAGCTACTCAATTTCCTCTTAAAAGGGCTTGTTTCATTCTCACGGGGAACCAACATAATCTATCGACTTTCTCCTAGAGATTGTTGATATTGAAGAAGGAGACCTTCTCCCTAGTCTCCGGCATAGGAACCAAATGTGTACAATTGAGTCTAGAGCCACGAGATCATCAAATAAATCTCATTAGGACACTGTCAATGAAGACTCCCTGTTTCACATAATGTGGAAAGAGAGATTATATCTTAAGAGTCCTACGCATTATCCTTGTGGTATTGCCAGAACATCTGAGTGATATGCAAACATATTCACAATGAAGATGGAAAGCCTTCTAGAGCCAACATCAAACAAGCTCTTGGTTGGTGGCATGTGAGATCTATCCAATAGATCAACCATGTGACAACTGAATAGAAACAATGGGGCGATTCAAACGTATGAATCAATCCTGGTTCAGGTTATGGATTGACGGATACCTTTGAAAAACCGGTCGTTGTGCTTAATAAATTCTTTTCTTTAGCACATCGACTGTGTATTAATATCTCAAATATAAAAGGTGTTTATGATTGATAATTGATTTTTCTCAAAAACCGTTGTATTGCAAAAAACTTTATTGAGCAAGCTTGATTGTTTTTCAAATCTCATTTCATCAATCTGAATCTCAAATTCGCCGGGTTCACTCACTCGTGTTGTCTTCTTTGAGACGTTCGTTTGAGAACACTAGAGGAGTCGCGAAAACCTGTCAAGGAGATTCTTCGAATTATACCGATCACAGGCGTACTTGTACTGATCAACGGGAACCGCGTGAGCCGTGTACTCAATTCAACGAAAGTGATCAAAGACACTTTCGCGGCGCTTTATTGCTAATCGTTGTATGCAGGTAGGCCCGACGTTCTTGCAAATGGTCGAATGGAGAGGTCAATCCATAGCCGCATGCTCACACATCACATTCATTTCTAAAGAAATCATGATAAGTGCATCAACGACTCTGATATTTTCAATCCATGCTTCTGCAACGCTGCTGCAAATATCATGAATCAACTAAAGCTTCCGCTACTTTGATGAAAAGATTTCATGATCCATAATGTGAGCATGACGGTCCAAAAGTCACAACTTCACATAATGTCAACACCACAATGGAAGAGTCAGAGATTTATGTTAGTTGGTGATCTCAATGCTGGCTCAAAACTCCTTATCACGTGGATCAGTTAAAGACCTCCACTTGGATTAACCAAACATGCAAAAATGAAGAATCAAAGACTACGGGCTACAGAGCAAAGAACATTAACAAGAATCCAAGAACAATCTTAATGTAATATCTGTTTGTATTCAATGTAAATTGAGGTGACCTCCCTTAGGGGGAGATTGTTAGGATTTTGTAAATCCAGTTATTAAAGTGTCGGTCACCTCAAGTATATGTAATCGTTAGAAAGCTCGTAGTTGTAGTTATTTTATGTTAGATAGAATTTAGTTAAGTAACACTGTGGAGGACGGACGGGTCTTTACCCACTGTATGCCTGATCCATAGCCCGTAGGTGGCGTTTATGTAAGAAACTATAAATACCCTCTACCTCCCACGGTAGAGGGTTGGAGCTTATAATAACACTTTTACTTTCTCTCACTAAGTTCCCAAACCTCTAACTATTTCTCTCTCTAAAACCTTATATTATATCCGCCTATATGTGATCATGATTTGATGTGTTTGTGAAATCCAATATGTTACACAAGTGGACGAGTGAAGTCTCGTGAGGGTTTACAGGGAACACACCCACAAAGTTCATTTAAAAACTAATACAAGGTTACTGTGTTTTAAAATAAAGAATTAAAGCAGAGGAAAGTTATGTCGTAACTCCTATTAGGGAGTTACGCCATAACTGGCAAAACCTTGTATGAGCTGTAAAGCGAGTAGTTACGGCGTAACCACTGAAATGGTATTACGCCGTAATCGGTAATGCGTCAAGAGTTCTGCTGCTAAAGGTTTGGTTACGGCGTAATCACCAAGATGAGTTACGCCTTAACTCTGTTCAGATCAGCAACTGCAGCAGCAATTAGTTTCTCGTTTCCTGCAATAATGGTTAAAAAACACAAAACCCAACAGAAAAGAAATAAAAACAAAAGAAAGGGATAATTAGGGTTGTCTCCGAAGAGAACTTTTCTTTTTTTAATGAGTCTTTAAGTTAGACTCTGAGCCGCAGGGCTTCTATGGGGGCCTTTGAACATCCCCTACTTCCTCAATATCTTTCATCAAGTTATGCCTCATCCATGCAACATTCGAAGCAGTTCGGAGGTATTCATTGGTTTCGATTTTCCGAACCTTACAAAAATTTTCTTCCGGTCCCAGGTGGTAGCGAGTGAATTCATATTTTTCGACAATAATTGGAGGTGGTCTTTTGTAGGGAATCCCCAGGAGTTTGCACCTCCTTTGTTCGTAAGCTTCGTCATCGGGATCAATGAACTCCTCATTTCCTTGCAACTCAAGGTAATCTAGGATCCCTTCAATATCATCATCATCAGAAGCTGTGTCTTTGAACCATTCTTCATCGAGCAGATTCTCCACTAGAACGCGCTTGCATTCTTCTTTATCATCACTAACCAACTCTTTGTCATTTTCAATTGTTATCTCACTCGTGTTGTTGAGACTTTCGTTGTTTGAATTTTCTCGATCCATGTATTCCTTCCAAATCTTCTCTTTGGTTAATGTATCCACATGTCCATACTTTATCTTCACCCAACTATCTAATCCTAGGGTGTCTAGCCAAGGCAAACTCGTTCTCTCCTCATCATTGGTTGAGGACCAAAAGAATTCATCCTTTCCTATTCTTTCAGAGCCGCTTCCTCCATTACACGTTTCATCATACGGGTTGCATGACGCCCAGAAAATTTCCGCAGGAGATTTTACTCTTTTGCACTAGTGACTGCGTAATTTCTTATTGTCAGTTTCACTTAAATTCTCATCCGTGCATCTTATATCATTATTAGCCTCTTCCTTTTTCTGAATGTGCTCTTCGTAATCAATTTTTAGCTTCTTAAGAAGATTCGGATCGATCTTGGCATCCCCAAAATGAATTGCGTACCAATCTTTAAATGCTAAATCACCGAATCTTATACAATGTCTTTCACGCTCATGAGGGCATGTCCACTCTTCCTTTCTTTCATTGTGTCTGCCATTGCAATACTCGTGGAAGGGGCTGTATGTAGGCCATGCTCTTGTGGTCTCCTCGTGGGTTATGATGGCAGGAGCACACCATTGAGTTATAAGTGGCTCTTCTTCATCTTCAAGGGAGAGTTTTTCGAGTCTTTCATCATCAGTGTAAGCAGCCCATAAAAACTTGTTATTCTTGATTCTCTCTTTGTCGGTACCTCCATCACAAGTTTTGTTTCTAGGATCACATAAAGCCCATAGGTCAAATGAGTCCCCCTTAGTTACTGGTATAGCCTTGCACCAGTGATATCTTTTTTTAGATGGTGATAAAGGAAATAGGTTAATATTGTGGGACCATTCACTAGTTTTTTGATTCTCTGATTCACCCACATCAAGGAAGCTATCTGCCCACATATCCCAGTTACGCCGTAACTGATTTTCTTGTTTACGGCGTAATTCGTTAGATTGGACTTCCTCAGTACTCTTTATAACCCCGTTATCGATATCAGATACATAGTTACGCCGTAACTCATTAGGCATGTTACGGCGTAACTTAGATCTGTCGATGAAATCTTCCCCTAAATCTGTATCATTGATCTCAACTTTCGAGTTATTATCAGAAAAAATTACCTTACATTCCATAGCTGGTTTTGATCCTTCAGGTTTATCGTTATTCCTCCTTACTTTTTCACTAAGCTTCATCACCATGGATTCTAGGTTTTTTAGAGTTGTGTCGTGCTTGGAAAGGTTTCTATCAGTGTTTTTCTGGAATTCTTTTAACCACTCATCTTGCTCCTTTTGTCTTTGGGCTGAATTTTCCAAGAACTTATTAATTGTTTCTTCAAGACTGGGCTTTCTTTCTCCATAAGGCCCACGGTTGTAATTTCTACGATAATCATTACTATTTCGATTATCTCCGTAAAATGGCCGATTTTCCCCATACTTAGCTTCTTCAATATTCTCTTCGTCCATATGAGGACAATTTTTCATAAGATGTCCTCCTCTACAGATTTCACAACCTACTTGGATGGCATGAACTGTTTCTCTGACTTTCAAAGATATCTCGACTGAGATTTTCAATTTTACTAGCGATTGTTGCAATTTCGTCAAAACTTCCGCCTAGGTTTCTTTTACTCCCACCTTCGTGCCATTTTTGAGAGTGGTCCGCCATTTTTTGAATGGCTTTGATTGCAGTGGTAGAATTCATGTTCGGGATAGGTCCTTGATAGTCCAAAGATTTTCCTTGTAGTTACGTTAATTCCTTTGTAGAAAATATTGACCTTCTGCTGGTTATTCAGATCATTGGTAGGACACTTATAAAGAAGATCGTTGTATCTGTCCCAAGCTTGATACAGTGTTTCGTTGTCTTCTTGTTTGAAATTATGGATTTCCAAAAGCTGGTTAGAAATCTTCGATGGTGGGTAATATCTTTGGATAAAGTGTTTCTTTAGTAGCGCCCAAGTATTAATCGCCCGCGAGCAATCTTTCGATCCATCTTCCGCGCTCCAGTAAGAGTCATTGGAATACCCTAAGCATAACAAAGATCATGAGACACGCCCGAAATGTTGAAAAGGCTAGCGATGTATAGGACATTCTCAACGTGCTCATATGCGTCTTCGTCCCTGTTTCCCGAAAAAGGGTTAACGCGAAGCTCCCTCATAAATTGGTCTTTAATTTCAAAACGAACATCCGCTCCGATTGCCGGTCTTACGAGACCCGACCCTTGTTCCGCTCTTGTCAACGCCAAGTATTCCTCAAGAGTGAGGTCATCGATGTTAACAACTTCCATGGTGCCTGAAATCTTGAAATATGATCGTGAGAAAAGTTTAAAACGAAATGAAAGATTTAATATTAATCCTAATATAACTCCCCGGCAGCGGCGCCAAAAACTTGATGCGTGTTTTATGACTGTGTCTTAATATTTATAGTGTCTCGCTATACCTATGGTCTACCCTAATGCACTAACGGGCAGTGTACCAGGTCGCGTGTAATGTAGTAAATGGTAAAGCCGAGGTCGTCCCAAGAGCTATGTGTGTTGGATTATTACTAAGTCTAGTGTCACAGAATAATAATTGTTTCGATAAGGAATTAATTAATTAAACTACTAATGCAGAATAGAATAAAAGCAAGTAATTAGATAAAGGGAGATCAATAGAGGAATAATGGTGCTAACCTAGTCAATCCTTCTAGCTAGTTATGTCTGTAACATATTGGATTTCACAAACACACTAAACCATGATCATATGAGGCGTTTACACTTAGGTTTTAGAGAGAGAAATAGTTATAGGTTTGGGAACTTAGTAAGAGAAAATGAAAGTGTTATTATGAGCTCCAACTCTCTACCTTGGGAGGTAGAGAGTATTTATAGTCTTAGACAAATCGCCACCTTCGGACTGTGGATCAGGCATACAGTGGGTAAAGACCCGTCCGTCCTCCACGGTGTTACTTAACTAAATACTACATAACATTAAATAACTACGACTATGAGCTTTCTAAAGATTACAAATACTTGAGGTGACCGACTCTTTAATAACTGGATTTACTAA
Source organism: Chrysanthemum makinoi (assembly GCA_910596185.1). Classification (NCBI taxonomy): domain Eukaryota; kingdom Viridiplantae; phylum Streptophyta; class Magnoliopsida; order Asterales; family Asteraceae; genus Chrysanthemum; species Chrysanthemum makinoi. The sequence goes on from OU343216.1 coordinate 139,081,943, forward strand.
ATCCTAACAATCTCCCCCTAAGAGAGGTCACCTCAAATTACATTGAATACAAACAGATATTACATTAAGATTGTTCTTGGATTCTTGGTAATGTTCTTTGCTCTGTAGCTCGTAGTCTTTGATTCTTCATGTTCCGCATGTTTCGATAATTCAAGTGGAGGTCTTTAACTGATCCACGTGAAGATGAGTTTTGAGCCACCAGATCATCAACAAGAAATCTCGACTCTTCCATTGTGGTATTGATATTATGTGATGTTGTGACTTTTGGACCGACATGCTCACATTCTGGATCATGATTTCTTCTCATAAGAGTAGTGGAAGCTTTCGCTGATTCATGATATTGGCGTAGCGTAGAGAAGCATGAAGTGAAAAATATCGAGTCATTGATGCACTAATCATGATTTCTTTGGAAATGAATGTGTTGTGTAAGCATGCGGCTATGGATTGACCTCTCCATTCGATCAGCAAGCGTCGGGTGTACCTGCATAAAACAGTTAGCAATAAATCGTCACGAAAGTGTCTTTGATCACTTTCGTTGAATTGAGGTACACAGCCCACAGTTCCTCGTTGATCATACAAGCACGCCTGTGATCGTAGAATTCTAAGAATCTCCTTGACAGGGTTTCACGTACTGTTCTAGCCGTTCTCAAACCGAATGTCTCAAAGAAGACAACACGAGTGAGTGAACCAAAATTTTGAGATTCATTGATTGATAAAAAGATATTTGAAAAACAATCGTGTACTGCTCATGATAAAGTGTTTTTGCAATACAACGAAGGTTTTAAAGAAAATCAATTATCAATCATAAAAACCTTTTATTTTTGAAATATTAGTACACACGATGTGCTAACTAAAAGAATTTTAAGCACAACGACCGGTTTTCAAAGGTATCCGTCAATCCATAACTGAATCCAGGATTGATTCAAGATTTTGAATCGCCCCATTTTTTCTGTTCAGTTGTCACATGGTTGATCTATTGGATAGATCTCACATGCCACCTACCAAGAGCTTGTTTGATGTTGGCTCTAGAAGGCTTTCCATCTTCATTGTGAATATGTTTGCATATCACTCAGATGTTCTGGCAATACCACAAGGATAATGCGTAGGACTCTAAAAGTATATTCTCTCTTCCCACATTGTGTGAGACAGAGAGTCTTCATAGACAGTGTCCTAATTAGATTTATATGATGATCTCGTGGCTCTAGACTCAATTGTGCATATTTGGTTCTTGTGTCGGAGACTAGGGAGAGGGTCTCCTTCTTCAATATCAACCATCTCTAAGAGAAAGTCGATAGATTTTGTCGGTTCCCCGTGAGAACAAAACAAGCCCTTTTAAGAGGAACTTGAGTAGCTTGGGAAGTTAGTGCAGTGCATCACTGGGTCCATGACGTCTTGTCTTCAATACCGGTGTTACCACCAGTAGCATATGAATTGAACTCGGTTTCTGCCCTAAGGTTGAATTAATGGAGGGCTATTTCTTTTCACCCTTTTCTCATTTCATTTCTTTTTCATTCTTCAACCCCTTCAGTGCTTACCGAGACTTCATTACTAGAACCTTGTTGGGTTTGTTCCAGTTCTAGCTCTATCTCAGTCCACACTCTTCCCATATCTCACTTTTCTCCTTTTTTCATCATACCTAAGGACTCTACACTATCTAGTGGATTGTCCCTGGGTAGATCCCTCCGGTTCTGGCGGATCATGGGAACTAATACCTAACCTTATCTTCCTTATATCACCATACATAAAGTAAATTTGGTCGGTCTATTTGGTATTGTTCATCTGCCATCGGAACCAATTGAAAACCATTTGAAAATCAATCTAGATACTTGTGATATATTATCAAAGCATTTTGTATCTGAATTGTTTTTTTGATAATTTTAGAAACAGCTCCCCCTCAACATGTGCATCATGTATTTTGAAATTTGATCAACCATTTCTTAAAGTTATCTACATCACTTTCCCGATCAACATTAGCGTTTTTCATACTTTGATAAAGGCATTTTTATGGGAAAGGATGTGGTTTTCAAAAATTTGCTCCCCCTCAATATGTGCCTCGAGGTTTGAAAGAGTTTTGCACATATTAGAAGGAACCTGCACTTAGAGACAAATCAATCACGTTTCAATTCTTTGTGGTTCAAAAAGGATGCTCCCCCTCAACATGTGTATGGAAAATTTGAAATCGTTTGGCACATGTGAGGAGGATAGCTTGCTAAACATTTATGAAACCATTTATTGAATTATCAGTTTAAATCCAATTTAAATCACAAATTCTCCCCCGATCACAATTTTCAAATCATTTGAGAATTGTGATCTCTGTAGATTTAAATTGATTTTGAAAGCTTTTGAGGGGAGATGTGACTTGATTATGAGAAACATTTAACCGATAAGGATCAAGTTTGAGACTTTAGACTCCAAAGATTAAACATGCTTGAGTATCTTTTGAAAACATAATAATAACAAGGGAAAATTAGTCAAATAGACTGCGCGCCCTGGTGCATATCACTTTATGGACCACGCCCTTTTAAAATTCGAAAATAGACAAGTTGCCCTCCGTTTTTTTTAACCAACCAGGGGCTGCCATGTGTCCGACAACTTATGACACAAAAGATCGTATTTTAAAGAAATGTAAGGTATTGTTTTGTGGGAACTTCAGATTGTTTTTTGGGCAACTTTATATTATTTGGGCAACTAGTATTTATATACAAGGATAGTTTGGTCATTTTATATTTTTCCTTTTGAGCGGGATTTTTCCCGGTTCTTTTTTTTCACTTTGTATTCTTTTTTCAATTTTTCCTATTTCCTTTTGAGCGGGATTTCTCCCCCTTCTTTTTATCATTTTACTTTCTTTTTTCTTTTCACTAGAACACATAAACAGGGTTCATGTAATAAAATTTAAGTTTATTTCTTTTTAACCTTCATCCACAAAGTAAATAAATCCACAAAAAAAAGCCTTAATCTTCCTCCAAAAGCTAAATCCCCAAAACTAAAATTTCATTCCGCTAGCAACAAACGCACGAATAACGACAATAAGTTTGATCCAAGTCGTTATGTCAGATTCGGTAAGCCTGTAACAAAAAACCCAGATAAAAAAAATTGTCCTTTGATGTTTCAAATAATTTGATGTATGTGATGGGTTTTGGTTTAATTGTGTTTAGGTTTACGTGTTGTTAAATTTAGGTTTTAAAAAATATAAATGATTCGTATTGTAATTGATTTGTGATTTTTTTTAAGATTCAAGTAGGAAGATTGCTATGGTGTTCTTGGAAGTGCTTTTGACTATTAAGGGTATTTTTTTTTTTCCTTGATTCAGGATGTTGCTATTTTGATTGCATTTTTAATGTCTGCTATGTTCCATGAACAATTTTATGTGATTTTGATGTAAGATGGCCGCTTTCAACATTATTTGGATTTTTTTTTCATGTTTGCTATCGGAAAGACGATGTGGAAGATTGACTGTAGCTTTCAACATTGTTTAGATTGATTTTTTTTTAACAATTTTATGTGATTTTGATGTATGATGGGTCAAATTGGAAAAAAATTATGCTGTCACAGAAGTAAGATGTGTCAAACTGGTATTTGTTTTATGAATATGAATCTGATGTGGTGAATTTGACTGAATTTTAATGTTTTCAAGTGAATTTGACTGAATTTTAATGTTTTCAAGTGAATTTGACTGAATTTGATTTGTTGCAGCTGATTATTGGGAGTTGCTTTTTTAATGGGTCAAAATTGGATTTTGCTGTCACAGTGGGTTAACGGGTCAAAACTGGATTTGACAAATATAGGCAGACACTTTTGTTACAGTTTACCAAACGCCCTTTTAAGTAGATGGATTTCTTTGCTACTTATTTCATTAACGTTGCTAAACGATCGTTTAATTAGAGTAACAGCCCATCGATGGTGGTTATTTTGACGATAATGATCCTGACAACAATGTTATCTGTTTTTCAGAACCTTGGGATAGTACAGTCCTTCCTGAAGTGTTGTCGTACACGCATTCTTTCATTCTCAAGTAATGAATCTGGCTGTGATGAATCTGCCTGAGATCAACTAAAGTTATGATCCTCCGTGTCTTGGCTGGGCAATTTATTAGTCTTGCGGCCCTGGTGAATGCTTTTGTATAGTGGGTCAGTGAATCAGAGGGCTCACCAACAATAGGCTCTCCTCACATTGTAGCTAATAAGGCCTATTAACTATTGTGAATTTATTTTATAAGAGGCTGTGATGAATTTGGACAAGATCGATGCACGCTCCGATTGTCCGTGTCTGGGCGGGGCAAACTATTATATCTGCAGCCAGGACGGACGTATCCGCTTTCTTCGATTCTCAGCCTGTCTGAGCCTCAATAGATGCGTATTTTTTAGTCATCTGATTTGTATTCACGTTTGAGAGAGCAAACGATACCAATCAGCTCAGGTACTTGCTACGCTTTCATATTGCTAATAGATTTTTATATGGTTAAGATGTTGATTATAAGCTTTTTGGTAGTTTTGCAGGTTTAAAGATCAAAGTCTGACATGAGGTAAAGTGCACTGACATAAAAAAAGCTGGCATCAGGTAATACATCAGGTATGGAGCTTTTGTGCTTAGTTCTCATGTACGGGCTGGTGTTCAATAACAATCTTATTTTTCGATGTTGTTGCAGGAGAGCCAACGAGTTGAAAGTGCCTACCAAATTGGCGTCATTTATGGACTCACTCCACAAGAAAACCTTCAACTGCCTTGCCCACTAATTGGTAAGGTTATTAAGTCTTGATTTGGTATTTTCGGTGATGTTTGAAGCGGAACTGGATTGACGAATAATTGTATTAATCATATATGTTGCACACACTTATGTTTATTGTTTAGCGTGCTTGGACATACCCATTTGATCAATTGCTTTGTCCCATGATATGGTTTGGTTGTACAAAGTTACCATAGTATAATTGCATATTGCCGTTTTTCATGAATGCTTAAACCGCCGAGTGCCATTAGTCACTTTAGTTTTATGTGGACGAAAGTGGTAGGATACGATCGTGCTACTAACAGCTTAGTTTCAGTTGCTACATGGCTAATTATTATAGTCATATGTGTTGTTTTGGCATGCATATATATTAAGAATTTAAGTTGTGGTTTGCCAAAATGTTTTAACAGAAAAAATGAAGCCCCGCAGCAACACGCGGGCACTCCTACTTGTTTAATCATAAAATTCAAAGTGTTAATGGTTATTTGTTCGTCAACACGTTCCTTTGTTAGGCTTTTTTACATAAGAAAAGTTAGGGTCTCGATTTTGCAAACACAAACCCTAAATTTTCGATTATGCAACTACGTTTTTGCTATTGATTGATTCGGCTTTTGAGTTATATAACTTACTGAGTTGTTTTTGATGGTTCGATTACTTAATTGTTAACCGTGAGTTGATTTTGTGATTTTAATCGATAGATTCAACTCGAATTGAATCGGAGATCTCTCAAATCCGTACATCTAACTCATCCGATCGTCTCAGGTATTTATGATTTTGTCGAAACCACTGCTAGTGGTATCGGGTACCACTGCTAGCTTGTCGTTTCCACTGCCAGTGGTATCAGGTACCACTGCTAGCTTGTCAACCGGGTTCTTGACATCTAGAGGGTTTGGTGTTGCGGCTGCCACTGTGTTGATGTGAATGTATAGGTACGTGACTGACCGTCATCTAATTTGTTGCGGCTGCCACTGCTAGCTCGTATTGTTCTTTAATCCGATATCTATCATGTATATAGCAACTGTTAGAATTGGTGTCGACCCATTTGGATGATAATACTTTAGATTTTTTAACCAATCTAAGATTGCCCATGGGTCTGAAACCGTGTCTTTTGGGATAAATAGTTTATTGGAAGGAAACTAGCGAATAGATTTTAGTTCAGGAGAGATAATTTCTTGGTGATCAAATTGGAATAAGGAAGGTAGATGTTGCCTCTGGATGGATAAGTCTTCCGGGTGAAGTGATTGCTTACTTGTGTTTGAGAATGGATTTTTCACTTGGTATGTAACAAGCAAGCATATTTTCCATTTATCAGGCTGCTAATATTGAAGTCGAGGCTTCTGGAGGTCCTGAATGCGAGTATCCATTGACACAGCAGGAATATTCTGATCTACATCGTGGAAAATATAGTGGTATGCTCTTTATGTATCTCTCTTGGTTGATAAGTATCTGTATAATTATGTGTTTATGTATGTATATACGTGCACACACTCACACCCTTTGCATTTTGCCATGCTTTACCCAACCCGTTATGCTTAAGTATCATGCTCTCAAGCACCTGATGAAATCATTCCGCAAAAATGTACCCACATCTGCTCTCCTGATATTAGATATAGCTCTTTTCGGTTGTATTCTAGCAGTCAGTAGAAAACCTTAGTATTAGAATTTGATAGTGGAGCAAGGTATGGAAAACTTTAAAAAATGGCCTTATTGCCTTGTATAGTATTAGAATTTGACAATGGTGAAATATTCCTACTATCAGGTCACAACCAGAATTTATAATCTTATTTTGGGTAAAGTTTCCTATCATCATCATGGCTTGATGCATATACGTGGTAATCGAGAATACTCATGCAAGCTCGGGTTCAAATATTTTCTTGAAAGGAATCCCCGCCAGGTAGGATTCTGTTATGCATCATACTTTTAGCAAATCATTTAGTACTGTGGGCTTAAGATGCATCATTAGACAGTCTTGATCCTTAGTGAACATGCTACACCACTAACTTGTTATTTAACAGGTACATGGGTTTGTTGAAGATGCTAGTGGTAAGAAACACGCAACATTATTCGGCAGGTGGGATGATGGTATGTATTACATAAATGGAGTTGCAAATGTAAAGCCAAAGGATATGGGTGATGCACATCTGTTGTGGCAAAGGACTATGCCTCCCACTAATCTCACTCGCTACAATCTAACATCATTTGCCATCACATTGAACGAGTTAACCCTGGGATTGCAGGTAGAGATGACTCATATATACGAAATTTCAAACTGTATATATTTCATATATTTGTTATGTTTCTGATTTCGGGTGTTTCATACCGGTTAAGGAGAATCTTCCACCTACTGATTCAAGGCTTAGACCAGACCAACGGCATCTGGAGAACGGGGAATATGACATGGCAAATGCTGAAAAGCTACGTCTCGAGACAAGGCAGAGAATGGTACACATCTCACACTTTATCTAGAATAGCACTCCAAATAAAAATAGCTTGTCATTTAACATCAACATCATCTTCATTTATCCTTGTGTTTTTATCATTTTAAATAAGGATAAGATTATCGGACACATTAATATGATTCAGATAGAATTAAGACGGGACCTATAAAACACATATGAAAAGTGCAAAGCAGCTGACGAACCTAATAGTAATCTGCAATATTGAACTTGGCGAATTTGACTGTTATATTGTTAAAAGAGAACAAAGTGGCCATTCTGCCCTTATTGAAGATACCAGTTTTGCCCATGGGAAATTTGGTTTTAGAAGTTTTTTGCATTTCTGCAAAATCTCACCATCCTTTTTCTGTGTTTTATCAATAAATGGTGCATGGTGTTTCTGCACGGGATCTCAATAAATAGAGAGCTTATAATATTTTGATTTCACGTGAAAATTTTCTGACCAAGGGTTAAATGTACATTTTATAATATACCAGAAAGAGATGTGTAGGCCCGACACCTATTTAAAAGCTCTACAAACTTTACAAAATTTGTGGGCAAATCTACTTGTTGCGGTATCGATATTAATGAAGTTAGCAGATTATATGAATTGATCTATATAGGTTATCATACAATGTGCAGGTCATTGTGAAGGATGTCGTTTCAGAAGCTGTCATATCACAGTTTAGAGCTCATACATTGTGAAGGATGTCGTCTTCTCTTGTTCCTGCTAACATGTTTGATAAATTGGCAGGTAATTGTAGCATTGAATGGACTCATAATTTCTTCATTCGCTAGAGCATCTAAAATCCTAAAGAATGAACCGGACGGGACAAAATTTAACTTCCCTATTACTGGAACTAACGTAAGATTACAAGAACAAAGATCGAATCTTTCTTCATTCGAACTGGCAACTGAACTATCCTTACATTATTTTTTCATTGATCTAGCCGCAGGAGTACATGGAAGTTGCAAAGAAAGCATTGACTTTCATAAAAGAAAATCTTTACAACCACCAATCTCGAAGACTACAACACAGTTTTAGTAATGGGCCTTCAAAGGCACCCGGATTCTTGGATGATTACGCGTTTTTGATTTCCGGGTTACTAGATGTTTACGAGTACGGTGGTGATATCTCGTGGCTTTCGTGGGCAGTTCTTTATTCACTCTCATCATTACTAGTGTTTCTTTACCAGGATCAAATACCCCCATATTAAAATAAGCTGTAAGTAACTCCTAAAGTTGTATATTTATTTATATTTACACTATGCAAATTGTATTTTGAAAGAAAATGGGTTTCCTTTTTGCATTGCATGTGAAGGTGGGGGCTGAGTAGTTAACTAGCAGTGGTAACACGATGACTAGAAGTGGAAACAAATCAAGCTAGCAGTGGTCGAGCAGTTAACTAGCAGTGGTTAAAGTTAACACTAGCAGTTGTAACTAGCCAACTAGCAGTGGTTTCGAGAAACGTAGCAGTGGTTACCAAAATATACTAGCAGTGGAAACGTCAACCTGGCAGTGGTAAGAAAACGATAGCAGTGGAAAAGAGATAATTAGCAGTGGAAAGAACATGCTAGCAGTGGTATCAAGTCATGATAGCACTGGTCTAGTAAAGCAAGCCGTGGTAACCCCAATCGTAGCAGCGGAACGAGAATGACTAGCAGCGGAATGTCTAAGTGCATCAGCAAGTTTTAAAGAGAAATGATCCAGCTTTAGCATACTGCCATTGATTCTGGTGTCACCTTTCTTGACACATCCGATGTTTACGGCTCGAATGCTAATGAGCTACTCATTGGCCAGGTTAGAACTAGTCCTTTGTGTTTTGCTTTGATTTGATTATTGCATTTTGATATACTAGATAAGTAGTTTGGGGCAGGGTGAGGGTCGTGTCGAAATGGGTTGATCCGCCTAACCAATTAAATAAACATGTCGTGTTTGGGTTGAGTATGAGTTAAACGGGTCAACTAGCAAACCCTTTTTGACTTTTTAAGTAAAAGTTAAAGTTAAAGTTTTATTGGGTTGTACGGGTCGAACCAACTACCCCTTTTTGGTTTTTATTGTTTCTGAGATGTTTTCTGTCTTACTGGATCTGAATTGGAGGTATGTCTGTTTGAAAAAATTATATATAAGTTACTGTTGTTCTTTATATGTTATATATAATTCGGTTCTCAGATCAGGTTTGGTGTTGGAGTCTTTTAAGAACGCTTATGTTTGGGTCATTTTTTTTATCTTGGGCAACTACTTCTTTTTGGGCAACTTTTGTTTGGGCAACTTCTTATTAGAGCAACTAGTTTTGGGCAACTTTTTCCTTTTATCACAGCAGCTATCCTTCCCACACTTATTAATTTAACTATTTTTTATACATTATTATGTGTAAATAAACTAATAATATTTTACACATTTTTTAAAGTGCGGGGAAAAAATATATAAATTGGACTACAAAAGATGAAAACAAGACAATTATTCTGCATTAGCAACTTTTTGTCATGTGCTTACTCCTAGAAAAATATCTCCTATAGTACCTTATGACAAATCATCGACACCACATATAGTGTCCAACAAAACAACCACTTCAATTTAATCATAGAGACAAGGATAGAAAACCAAACAAAAAAGTGTCTGTTTTTAGTCTTTGAGGTAGAAAGTAAACAGTAAAATGGGAGACGAGAGAAAGATTGGAGTTGCAATAGATTCCTCGCCTTGCAGCCGAAAAGCGTTACAATGGGCTATCGATTCAACCTGAAGGCTATTCTGAAGAAACTGAGAAGCAGCTCTGGGTAGCCACTGGTTCTCGTACGTTACATCATTTCCTCATTATATACGATCATGTTCCATGTTTTTGAGTTTTCCTTAGTTGCTTAACAATAAATTCACTAATCCCTTATGATCATTTACGTAAAGTTTTTAGATATGCAGTAGTGGAAATAGCTAAGAAAATTTCCTAGCTAGTAACTTATTTATCTAGATAAACGGACAAATATGCGAGTACACGTGATAATTTGTCACAAGTGATTAATATAGCTTCATTAACTTGTGTTGGAGTGAATATAATGCTAATATTTTGATTCGTGCCAAATGAATTTTCTATATGAATGATGATCTCCTTTAATATTGAAACTTCTAGTTTATTGTTCATAACTTCATATGTCTTGTTTATTTTCATTTTTTCAGCTTTAATCCCTTTGTCTGAGATCCGTGACGCCCATGTCATGAAGAAATACGGAATTAAACCTGATCCAAAAACAGTGGATATCATTAGTTTGGCTGCAGCTCAGAAAGAGGTAACCTATCCTTTTCACATATATGAATACATTCAGATGCTAAAGAGATTTATCTGTGTGACTATAGGTTGTCGTTCTCATGGAAATCTTTTGGGATGATGCCCGCGAAAAACTATGTGAAGCCGTTGATCACATCCCGTTACACTGTCTTATAGTAGGGAACTGAGGACTCGGCAAGATAAAGAGGTAATCATGCTTTTTACGTTTAGTATTTGATTGATTGTTAGATATCTAATTAAAAATCCCTTTAACTTGGCGATCACGGGTACAATAAGTATAACATAATAGACAAAAAACGGAATTTACAATCAGAGGCTTTTGAATTAAAGATGTACGTATATACGATTCTTGACGTTTGGTAACCTATGTTTTCTGTATTTGCAGGGCTATTATGGGCAGTGTGAGCAACTACGTTGTGAATAACAGTTCGTGCCCTGTAACTGTAGTGAAGGATAATTCAGTTTAATTTGGGTATCTGAGGGGCTGACTTGGATGTCATGAGAGTATGCTAGTTACTTTGTACTAAATAATCTGTTATGTCGATTCCCTTGTTGTGAGCCTTCTAGTTTGTTGTCTGTAGTCACTTATATTGGACTTATAACAGTTGAAGTTGGTCTCTTTTTTATGGTGTATGTGATCTATCCTCTCAGTAGCAGTCGTGGTTTGTTCTTATGTTAATGTTAATAAAATCTTTGTGATTGCATATTGATTAGTTCTTGTGAGATCATGAGTACCTAGGATTTCTCTCTTTACCCCATATTGATGTGTGAAGGATCCAAATATTTATTTACTTTAACTTAACTTACAAGTTGGTATGATTGAGTTAATCGCCTGTTTTGGGAATTAGAGGTTACAAATCAGGTACAAGACAGAGGATACTTTGTTGCATAATCTTGATGGGTTATGGCTCGCGGATCAGCGGGTCAGTTTAGTCATGGTTCAGCGGGTATGGGTCAGCAGTTGCTTGTTAAAAAATGTTGCCTATGTTCATATTTATTATGAGTAATTCTAGTTTAAAGTACTTTTATTTTCTGTATAGTAACAGCTGATGTATTAGTCTATAAATACGTAAGCTTGTATTTTCTTTTAGATAAGTTTTCTTTTCTGAATCTAATTAACACGTTGAAAACCACAGTTTGATGTTTTTATCGGAGTGTGTGTGAGTTCGGGGTCGGGTGATAAAGGGACTTATAACCAACATACTTGGAAGAGGGACTTTTAAACATAAGCAAACTCACATTCTTGCATTATTAAGAAAGCGCTATGCACATATTCTTCGGTATGTTAATTTGTAAAATATACTGTACATTTTACTATAGTAATTAACGCGTCCCACGAGTTAAGAATAGTGATAATGATATCAGGTGATTAGTTACTGTTGTATGTGCATCATTACATATACTACACTCCATTCTCTAGTTCAAGGCACAGTAACAACACTAAGATACTGAGACCAAAAAGCATCCCCCATGGATCACAAGATACTCGATAAACATTACTTGTGTTTTTCTTTAGCTTGTTTCCAAAAAAACAAACACGAGAATTCTCAGAAATGTCAAACATCATCAACCAGACAACCACTAGTCTTTAATGGTTAACTTTAACATAAAAACTTTAACAACATTTCAGTATTTCGGGTGCAAAGATAAATTAAATCTGCAGTTCAGTACAATCTACTTATAGTCGAACACAATCCGTATATAAATGAAATAAGTGCGACAGTTTGGGCAGGATTGAAGACGATACTATCTAGAAAAAACATTGGTTCACTAGAGTTCCATAAACAAAAAGTGAAACACGAGTAAACACACAGATTACTTCCATAGCTTGCGTAGAGACATGTTTTTCTCAGTTTCCTTCTTCATAACCTTAGCAACTGCCATTTCAAAATCTTCTTGGGTCACATGGACTCTCCTTTCCCTCAAAGCAAACATTCCAGCTTCTGTGCAAACGGCCTATAAATACAAGCATAAGAGCAAGAAATAGTATTAACTTCTGAGCTACAATATTTAAGAGCGTTAAAGGTTATTAAGCATCCAAAGTTAAGAGCATTAACCGTCCATTAACCATGAGAGTGTGGCAGCTATAGAAATGAGCAAATTGAAGTCACTGATAAGTTCTTACCAAGTCCAGTAGAAATGGCAATTTCAACCAATTACCTATGGTTTAGCTGATACAACATAAATTCTATATCTAATGGATCAAACGGGTAAAATTATAAAATATGCGTAGTTGCTTACAAGGAAACAAGCCAAATGAGTCAAAACAAGGCCAAAGTTAATAATTGAAATAATGTAACTTCAGTAATAAACGAATTCATTAAGAGGTAAATATCTTAAATGAAACCCATTCCGTGTCAGCCCATTCACGCCAACCCCATTTTGCCACCTTGATGTGCACATCTATTGTGCAGTGACCCCTCGAGGTGTAGAGTGTTGTAAATGTGTACTTATGTCACTTCTAAGGCATAAATGTTATGGGATTCTATCGAGTTCTATGTAGTCCATCAGTAATTTCCTATATCTATTTTATTGTGAGAGTGGGGTTGGTTAAATGTAACAGTCCAATCAAGATTTATAATCTCTGGGCTACTAATAACTTCTCCGCGTTTTGTGTTATTTGATTTATGCATGTTTCTTTTAGTCTAGCCAGCAGTGACAATTGGACAAGGCGTACTTACTTGTCACCTAGTACGCTACTAAACCTCCAATTATCACTCATGAAAGTATTGTCATTTAGAGATTAGAGGTCAAGTCAAACACTACTAAACCTTCAATTATCACATTATAGAAAAGTAAACATCTAAACAATTCAAACGCAGCAACAGATAGGTATCGTATCATACTACAAACAATCCCATCGAATAGATAAGTGTGTATTACTGGGAAAATGAAACTTGAATTTACTCGCATAACCAAATAGAAACTATATAGGGTTAGAGAATAGACAAGTCGCCCCGCCATGGCTGCTTAACCTGCCATCAAAAACAAAACATCAAGGCCAACACCACAACCAAAAGAACAACTAAATAGCTAACCCAGAACATACAACATAGAGCAAACATCTACCCATGGCTGAAAATCAAATAAATTGCCCCGCCACGGCTGCTTAACCTGCCATTAAAAACACCACATCAAGGCCAACACCACAACCAAAAGAACAACTAAATAGCTAACCCACAACATACAACATAGAGCAAACATTTACCCATGGCTGCAAATCAAATAAATTGCCCCGCCACGGCTGGTTAACCTGCCATTAAAAACACCACATCAAGGCCGGAAAACAGATGCCACTCATACAATAGTACAAACCACTAACCAAGCGTATAATGGAAATAAAATATTGTTGAAGCAAATACACTCATGAGCCAGGTAAATAAGCTAATCCAAACACCTCCTAAAAAACAACAAAACTCACCTTAAAAAAAAATTTGTTTCAAAGTAATCAAAACCCGAACAATAAACTGAAAAATCATAAAAAGAATCAGTTATGTTAAATTAAATTTTGGGAAAATGATACGAACCTCCGTAACCTCGTTTCCGATTAGCAGCAACAAAATCAACACCATCGAAGCATCAGAACAGATTCCCCACCCCAAAACGGAACTCATCGTTTCCCCATGGATATTATTTGTGTGTGTTTCTGAACACATATACACATATGTCGATTGAGATAAGTTGGAAGATGGATAACATGTGGCATAAAATTTAAATTAGAATAGAAGAAGCAGTATTATATGAATAAGCAGTTTTTGTGAAATGAAGTAGCAGTTTATAGAATAATTTATTTATGTAAAAAGTACATTGACAAGTATCATATAAAATAACAAAAAAACCTTTTCTAAAAAATACGGTTGCCCACCGCTTTTAATCTACCAAAATACTACACATACCCACATCTCCTGTCCAATGTGCTTGAGCCGCCTTAATAACAAATGGCTACCCTGGTCTAGCTTTTAAATTATTTATAAAAGTGGGAAAGTGAAATGTTACGCTACAAGGCGGCCTATTTCGACTCATTTTCCCTAATAACAAAGGTCTTATACCGATTGTATACAATATTGTTGATTATTCAAGAGTGGACCTTTCTCGATTACGTGCCAATTGTTTGAAAAATACACTTTGATTAAAAATTCTCCCTCAACATGACATGTTGTTGATTGAAAGATAGAAATTTTGACAACCTAAAGCCCGGATGATTTACAAAAATAGATTTAGATGAATTTTCAAAGCAATTTTGTTTTCATAAGATGACAAATATTTTTCAAAAGAATCATTTGAAGGAAAAATATTTGAAAAGAAATATTTGTCTTTTTAATGACAAACATTTCTTTTTAGAATCAAAGCATGAGGTTTGAATATTTAAGATAACGCATGGCTCTGTTCTTTCTTTGAAAAGCGTTTTACTGTCTTAAATGACAATAAACCATTGTTTCATTTTCTCTCAATTTTTTTATTTTTATTTTATAAACATTCGATCAACATCTAAAGACCCGTGTCATTCTTTGAATGATATCACAAAAACCGTAGATATTATCGAATCGAGAAAAACATGACAAAAAGACAATAATTTTTGAAAGTTTTCAAGATTTTTAATTTTTTTTTATGGATTTTTGAAAGTTTTGTATTTTTCTATTTGCTTTTTGAAGGTTTTGTAATTTTGTATTTTGATTTTCATAAGATATGTATTTGAAGAAGAAGACCTTACCTCGCCTTCCTCAAGACGCTTGAGTGTTTCGGTTGTAAACTTTAGACCAAGTCGTGGGAGGATGAACTCAAAACGTTCTCTAGGAAGAGCTTTGGTGAAGATGTCTGATAATTGGTATTCAATCCTCACAAAATAGAGTTCCACCACACCGTTCTCCACTTGCTCCCCGATGAAATGATGCCAATGTCAATGTGCTTTGTTTCTTGAGTGTTGAACGTTGTTGCATGAGAGAGAAATAGCACTTTTATTATCACAAAGATGGAGGAATTTTGTTAAATTCAAAGCCATAGTCAGATAATCGGGATCTCATCCATAGGATTTGAGCACAACAAGATGACATGGCTATGTATTCAAATTTCCGAGAGGATATAGAAGTACTCATTTGTTTTTGAAGACCGCTTATCACCCAAAACTGAGCACCTCCGGACGTGACCGGACGTGTATCTTAACATCCTCATGATGATCGCAAGATCTGCATAGTGTTAGTACACGGTGTCCTTCGGTACCAAAGTCCTATGTTGAGATTCCTGGGATACGAAAGACTGTTTAACCGCTTCAAGGTTCTTTTTGGTAGGCTTAGCCTGATATCTAGCACACATGCACACAACTAACAATATCTGTCGGGTCGGTGAGGTACATCGGGATCCAATCATACTACGATATCTCATTTGGTCTATCATGATCCCCAGTGGTCCTCATCCAGTTTAGTACGCTTTTATCATGGAGTGTCAACAGGTCACAAGAATTAAATCCAAATTTCTTTAAAATCTCAATTGCATATTTAGATTGATTTATAAAAATGCCTCCGAGACTTTGTGAAATTTGTAATCCCAAGAAAATGACATTTGTCCCATCATTGACATTTGAAATTTGGAACCCATTTCATTTGAAAACGGTCACATTCATTGGGGTCAGTCGAGGCAAAAATAATACATAACGCGTGAATTAAGTTCGTTCGACTTTCTGACAATGTCGAATCAATGTCTTCCTTGCCGAATCCAGTAGAGAAGAAGAAACTTTGACAGTTGTATCATACCATGCCCTTTGAGCTTGCTTCAAACCGTGAAGAGCCTTCTTCAAACGATAGACGCGTGAGTAGGATGCTCGATTCACAACCGTTGGCGACGATACGACTTCTTTAAGGTCGTTAAGAAAAGCCGTCATTACATCCACCGATAGACTACCATGTTCTTACTTGCAAGATACAAAAGATTCTGATTGCCTCGACATATAACCGGAGAAAATGATTCCTCAAAGTCAATACCCTCCTCTTGACGGTATCCTTTTGCAACTAATATAGCCTTGTTCTTTAAAACATCACCATGCTCATCAAGTTTTACTTTGAAGATCCACTTAGAGCAATGATCATAGCACACGTCAGAGGTGTACTAATTCCCATACATCTAGCCGATCGAACTCATGAATTTCTTCTTGCATGGCATTGAACCAACTGTCATCATTCATTGCGTTTAACATTGGTTCTGACTATAGCACGGAATTGAAGAAGCACCATAAGGCATCGATTGCAAGTTGTTTACGAGTGGATACAGGACGAGAGGGGTTTCCAATGATGTTGTCCAATGGGTGATCATGTGTCCATTTTCTGAGGTGTTCATGTGGTTGTTGTTGAGGAACTGAAGTAGCAGAATTTGGATCTCCTGATGATGATGGTTCTGGTGTTGGTTTGGGAGCAAATATGTTCTCAAATGGAGCATCTTCATGAGTAGCAAAGGGATTCTCTCCATCAAAGGTGCCAGAAACAATTCCATGATGTACACTTGATGATTGATGATTTGTTGATGAGACAGAGTGATCAGTAGCAGGCGCTTCTTAACTTAATGACATAGAAATCAGGGTTAACTTCGTTGGATGGGATAGGATCATACTGTTGTTGAATTGACACCTCGTTAGTACTCGTCATATCAAACATTGGATCAAATAATTTTTTCAAATCATCTTCCGGGGAGGAGGACATAAGGAGTTGCCGTGAGGATTTGGAACAAGTATAACCGATAGACTACCAATGAAGGAGAGACAGTGGGTCCGTAATCAATTTTCCTAGAGCCATTTGACCGGTCGCTCATCGTAACGTAACGAATTGTTCGATGATATTTCGTTCTTCTTGTTGTAGATTCGATATCCTTTTCTGTTTGGTGCATATCCTACAAATACTCCAATGTTCACTTTAGCTTTTAGTTTACCTAAATTCACCGCCATTAGTTGGGTAACATAAAGCACCAAACCACGAAGGAATGATAGATCAGTTTTCGATTGGACAAGTTCATACTGAGTCTTTCCATGAGATGTGAATTAGGGGATTGTAGCATGTTGGGCAATACTGCACCCATGGAAACATTGGAACCTTTGAGTAAATCGCATTGTTCTTGGCGTTTCCACAAGAGTTCGATTTCGCCTTTCAACTACACCGTTCTGTTGAGGAGTTCGTGGAACACTTCTTTGAGGATTGATTCCAATACTTTCATAAAATTCATTGAGTTCTTTATTAACAAACTTAGTTCCATTGTTAGTTCGGACGATTCTAACCGTTTTGTTAAGTCGGACTGCAGCTTGTTTAATAAGTTTAATGATGACATCTGGAGTTTCAACCTTTGTTTTCAAAAAGTTAACCCAAGTGATCTGAGTAGTCATCAACCACAACTAACAACACATATTCTTCCCATTAATAGTTTGCACTCTAATGGGTCCACATAAATCCATGTGAATAGTATGTAGAACTTCCATAACCGAATTTGTAGGTTTGGTTTATGGGTACTTTTGCTTTTTCCCAATTGACATGCTTAACAAAGATGATCCTTTTCATACTTAAGTCTAGGTAGTCCTCTTACTAAGTCCTTTTCTCGAAAGATTGTTTATGGTACCAAAGTTCAAGTGATTGAGACGACTGCGTTGTAGCGCCATGACTTACTTAGACGCTTTGGACAGTGATGGGTGAAGATTTCATCATGTCTTCGATAGAGATGGTGTATAGGTTTGAACCACGAGTTCTCTAGAAGTTCCACACCATCAAGATCTCTAACAAAGCAAGTATGTTTTTCAAGGCCACTTCTAAGTCGAACAAAATTGTCCAAAGAAAATAGATTATGTCCAAGACCTTCAACATAATATACCCCGGAAATCACACTATCTCCAACCACGTAATCTCCATAACCCATAATAGCACCAAAATGATCGCTTTCCGAATCTCACGTTCCGATGAATTTACTCGGTTCATGAGCCACACTGTCTCCGGCCATATGCTTGGAAGCCGGATCCGGTACGTAATCGATTTGAACGATCTCTAAATGAACACGCATAAGAACGGATAACTAGATAATTGGGATCCCCATGCAAGAATGGGTTCCATTTGGTTAGTAACATTAGTTGGAACACCCACATCAGAAGAAGAAACAATGGAATCATCAGGGATAGATGCAGTGCTAGTGTCTGTGTTTGACCTATTCAAAGTATGTTTACTTCTTAAAGGAATAGTTCTACCAAGAGGGCATCCATTTCCTAATGGGCATTGTTCTAAATAACTTAGGGCACATCTCCTTAAGATTGAATTTGCGGCCAGTAGGTATCCATTGATAACCTATATTGCTAAATTTCCTTCCTGTGAGTTTCCAATGTTTTCTAACCTTTTTTACCCATTGTTTTCTAGCCTTTTTAGCTTGATTATTTGCATTAACAACCTTAACAGGGCATTTAACAGCATTAATCAAATTATTCACACCACATTCAAGATTAGTAACAGAAACCACGCAATCATCATTACATGTTTTGCCAAAAGTAGTTGAATTCTCATTAATTATAGTATGCTTAGAGCTAACACTAGAATCAACACGATTCGTTTTATTCAAATTCTCTCTAAGGTGATCTTCTACTTTCTTCCACAACATTCTAGCATGCAAGGTCCTATCATTCTTTGTGTTGCCCTCGAGGCTTTGACCCGCTTGCTTTGGTGTCACTCACTCACTCCTCAGAGCTTAATTGAACATTAGTTGGTTTTGCTACTTTTTGCATTCCTAACTAGAAGTGATCCTAACTACTGATGGCACATGCTTAACTTTAGGGAATGAGTGAGCATGTCAACCCAAGCATTCTTAAAATCAGGCATAGAACAAGGCACAACTATTTTATCCTTCTTACCTAAGGTCTTAGGATGTAGCTCTAAGCATTCTAAAAGTTCTGAGAGATCGCTTGGCATACAAGCAAGCATACTTAACTTCACTATCAAGTGGCTTATTTATGAAACCCTCTTCTACGATCTCACGGAGACATTCTAGACTATCCTTAAGATGAGCAAAATAGTTATGAAACACAAGTTCGTTATGTCTAAGATGGGGAGGAATGTGTTTAACAGTTACAGTATATTTAGAGTCAACAGACGACTTTGATGCAACATTTTCATTAAGGATCATAGGCATTTTCCCTTTTTCCTGTCTCTTTAGATTCTCAATTTCCTTTTGTAAAGACGTTATTTTTTTGTTGTTTTTGTCACGAGTGACTTTCATTGAATCATATAACTCTTTAAAGTGTAGTTTTCTTTTCATTTTCGAAAACTCATTTTTTGTAAAACATTAACGATTTTGAAGGTGAAACATTTGAGACGATTGAGAATCTAAAGGTGGAGGCATTTGGGAACCATTCACATTGTTCTTTTCTCCCTTCAATTGTGAGATTTAGGCTCTCAATTTTCTGATCGTGTTGCAGTGGGCTTGAATTTGTTCATCACGTTTGTTTATTTCAAAAACTACATCAAATTTGGGAGCATCTCAAGATGTCTTGATATTTGAGGTTTTAACATTTTCTTTAAGGTGTTGATATTTTAGTTGTAAATTAAAATGTTCAACTTCCAATTTAGAAAGATGTTTGACCAAATTATCATGATCATCCTTTTCAATTTTATCATGCAGTTTTGAATTTGTTGTTTCAAGCTCAATGACACGATCATGGGAGACTTTCAAAGCAATAGATAATTCATGAAATTGAGAAGCAGTAATGGAATGCTTAGTGATAGTATAAAACACATCTTGAGCCACACAACTCAACATCAATTCCTCATTCAATATATGCAGGTTTTTCCTTTCAATTTCATTATATTTAAGTTTCCGTTCACAGTCATTTACCTCAACAATCATTGCATCAAATTCCTTTTCCATTTCTTTAATATCTGATTTTGTCCCCTTTTGAAGACTTTCAAATTGATCTTTTAATTGTTTAAAGAAAGGCATGACCTCAGTTAAATAGCATTCTTTGGTTTGCTAAAAACCCCTTTCCCCTTCAGTAATCCCAGTGGGTGTGATCCTTTTCTTACATGTTTTCTCAAAATCAACAAATAATTGATAAATGACATACTGACTGATTAAGGTCTTGCTTTTAGTGGAATAGATCTCGAACTAAATGCATTGGTGTATTGGGGGATAAGCGGCATGAAGCATTCTCCAGAATTGTTCAACACTCATCGCTTTTTCATGTCCATATCCTTTTTCCAAAACAATTGTTCAGGGGTCAGCTGTGTTTGAGGTATAAACTTGTTTAAGGAGATCCAATTTTCCTTAGTGTAATCACGGGGTTTTATCGTATTTTTCCTTTTACACACAGGGATCGTTAAGCTTCTTATCCATTTTCTCCCTAGAGGCATCATCTAATTTTCTATCCTTCCTGCTTCCAACACATGATGGTGTTTGCCTAGGCTTAGTATCTCATTACCATCACAACATCTATGTATGAGCAGCTTCTAGCCTTTTTAACGACCTTTGATTTGGCTCAACAGGGGGAATATGGCTTATCACTTAAAACTCGGTGCTTAGTGATCAAATGAGCGCCCGAATGGTATTCCCTTGTAATTACAACTTATTTTCGTTTTTCAAAGTTTTCAGATTGGAAAATCATTCAAAAGTTTTGATTCCTTAGCATTGAATTCTTGCTTAAGCATTTTAAAATTTTCTTGAAGTTCTTGTTTTTGCTTAGCAGCTTTAGAAAGCTTTTCTTGTAAGGAGTTTAACTCTTGTTTTAATACTTATTCTCTAAAAATCTAATACTGCACGCTTTGGTCATCCATTTCCTCGCCACGGTAGTTAACTCCAAACTGAAACTTGTCTGTTCAGAAATAGCAACTTATTCTTTATAGGCATCAGGTCGAGAGATAACAGAATCATCGAGGCACATGTTGTGTATTCATCAAAACATATATTATTAGATCAGAAGATACATCACTTGGTACAATCTCACTTTCACTTTGAGCCACATATTGATCATATGGAACAATATTACTATTACCCACATTATCGATATTTGAATTGTAAGTTTCAAGAGATTGTACTTCATTATGTATCTTTTGCTCATCAACTTCATCGTATAGTTTTAATACCTCTGAGATGATTGATTCTTTGGATGAACTAGCCTGTTGTGGCGAAGGGATCTTTGGAGAGACCATAGGAGAGATGCTAGCCATGAAGATTGACCGACGTTGGTTCATCATCCACATCCAACGAATCATAAGCATCACAGTGGCTACTTGAAATGCATTTGGATTGTTCTGACCCATACCCCGACCGGTTGTTCATCCACATCAGACATCATAAGTCTTAGCATTCCTTCAAGAAGAAACAACATCTCTTCATCCAAAGTTGCTCCATTATTGAAGCTTGCACAGGAGCATCTTTGTCTCAAGTATTATGCTTTACGCGGGACATTTTGAGATGTGCTTCCTTGCAATATGTCCTCACACCACAGCTGTAGCATTTGATTGGTTTTGCTTGCCGTTGATTGACATTTCTTCCACGATTCGATTGCTACATATCCTCCACAAATTCCACCTCTTCCGTTTCATATCGCCTACCTTGAAACGGTTGCACCATAACCGCCCCATCTCGACGGTAGCTTGATTCCCCGTGGATTGGATGAGGTACCGAGGTTATTGTTAGTGTGTGGGTGAGAGTTCATATTTTGACCGACGCGGAGAGATAGTTGATTGATGAAGTTTTCCAAGATGTGGTGTTTGAACTTGGAGGCTTGTATGATGGATCCGAATGAGCTTGTAGTTACCGCTTCAGCAGGCCATCTCTTGAAAGGTTTGGTGGTAATTCCAACATTGGTGTAAAAGGGCTCTTCCAGGAATTATTTGTTGAACTTGTTTCTCCCTGATTTGTTTTGAATTGTTCAAGAATCCTTTTTTCAAACATAGCATGTCTCTCATCCTGAAGAATAAAAGCATACAATTGCTCATAGTTGGTGTTATTCAATCCTTTGGTTAGCTTCACAGAGGTGACAAACTTGTGCCATTCTGGATTCATGTTGTTCATAAACTTTGAGTTCACCTGAATATTTGGCATAGTCATTTTGATATTCCTCATATCATTCACCAGTTTGTGGAACCTCACGTAATATTCATAGATAATCTCTTCTGGTTTCATCTTGAAGTGCTCAAATTCATCATACAACTGTGATTCTCTGTCTTCTGTAGTCAATTCAGAACCTGAGAGAAGCATCTTGACATTATCCCAAACAGCCTTAGCTTCAGTGTTGTGATTGATAAGCTTGTAGATATCCTTTGGAAGACCTTGAAGTATAATGTTTGAAGCCCTGATATCAACATCGAATGTCTTTTTCTCCTAATCACTGAGCTCATCATACGTCTTAGGTTTGTCCAATCAATAGATCATTGTTCCATCTGCAGCAGTATCAATTATGTCTCTTGTAGTCTCAACCTGATAAGGTCCTTCATCAATTGACTTGAGAATGTTGACTCCATTTTCCTTTCCAAGACAAGATAACTGATTCGTTGAGCCCAAGAGTCGAGTCAGCTTCGTCAAGCATGGGTGGACGAGTATCTGAACCAAGCTGCTTGAACGTCCTCACCATGTAGAGATGATTGTAGGCACGTTGGTACACATGTTTACAGATTTTACGGTATTTTATAACTCTATGATTAAACCGGGAAATAGATTCTTTCACGGGATTTTACAAAATCAATAGAAAACCGTATTAGACACAAATATTTAACCAAGTTGCTATGACCTTTGAACCAAGTCGCTAGGAACCAAGTCGCTAGGAATTATGAAGACAAGTCACTAAGCACCAAGTCGCTAGACACAAGTCGCTATAATACCAAGTCGCTAAGACACTGTCAAGTTGCTAAAGAACAACTCGCTAAGATCCAAGTCGCTAACACCAAGTCGCTGAGAATACAAAGTACAAGTCGCTAGCCTAACCAAGTCGCTAGCCGTAGTGGAGAATCCACTAACTTGTAATGTTTGTCGGCTTGTCTCAATAGACAAGTCGCTAGGCTCAAGTCGCTAACAATTAACACTACAACTCGCTAACAATTAACACTGCAACTCGCTAACAATTACTGAAGCAAGTCGCTACGAAGAAAAACACTCCGAGAGTCAAGTAGCTAGCAAGAAAAACTTCAAAAACACACTTTTCAATCCAAAACAAGCCCAACCATAGTGATTCAAGCTTTCCAAATCAAAACCCAAGCACTTACAATGATTCTAAACACAAAAGTACACCTAAAATTCAAACTTTAACACAAGAAATGATCCAAATGATACAAAAACCACTAAACTTTTTCAAACTCAAAAACCATATAAAACCACTAGATATCCAAGGATATGTGAGGATTACACCATTGATTTGCACACCACTAAACCATGATCATATGAGGCGTTTACACTTAGGTTTTAGAGAGAGAAATAGTTAGAGGTTTGGGAACTTAGTAAGAGAAAATGAGAGTATTATTATGAGCTCCAACTCTCTACCGTGGGAGGTAGAGAGTATTTATAGTCTTACACAAATCACCACCTTCGGGCTGTGGATCAGGCATACAGTGGGTAAAGACCCGTCCGTCCTCCACAGTGTTACTTAACTAAATACTACATAACATTAAATAACTACGACTACGAGCTTTCTTACGATTACAAATACTTGAGGTGACCGACTCTTTAATAACTGGATTTACTAAATCCTAACAATGTCTGCGTCTACCTACTTCCAATTACTTCAGGTGGGGTCAAATTCAAGAGGACAAAGATTTGGTCAATTCGCCCTAACCTATCAGCAAAGATGCCACCACAGAGAAATCAGCGCACCGTCATAAGTCCTGTTGTTCCCTGTCCCCTAGCCAAGTCATTATAACCACTAAATGCTAGATTAAAAATAGTGAGTGCCCGGCCGTTAGGAACTTAGACACTACACCCCCCAGTTCTTAAGTTCGTCCAAACGATAGGTGATCAGTTGGTCAAATCGCACAAGTAGAAAGGGTCGTCAGTTGGTCATATCTTACCCTTCCCGTCTCAGTCCGCTCACCTAGGGTCAGTTGGTCATATCTCCTAGGCAATTGGCCTCTACCGCCATTCAAAACTACCGAACCAGGGGTAACTACCAAATAACTATGCATGTGTAGGACCTTATATTTATCAACTCTATCACACATACACAAATATGAAGCAAAGAGATGGTGACTTAAGTGTATATATGGGGCGTATGTATTAAGAAAGAAAGATGAAACATGAAAGGTTTATTCCATATAAAAAAGACACATTACACACTCAAGCACACACACCAAATGAAAAGGTGTGTGCCTTTTATACTTATTACATAAAAGCCTTGTGGGCTTTGGATGGGCTTTGATTGGTTTGTGGATAGGGCTTACATTATAACTTGACTAAACATAACATAACTAATAACCGGTTAGCTTGGCCCAATCCACGAGCCCAATGACTATTCTAATACAATATCTAACACACGTTACAAAGTTCCTAAACGTGAATGACCATCACTTCTATTAATTATTATTAAGGCTAACAATCTCCCCCTAAAGGGTGGTCATTCAAATGATGTTCCACTTGATTAGGTCTTTACTTTCCTTGAGCTTGAACTTTGCGTGTAGATATAGAATAGTCTTGAATCGTTGTTCCTTCATGCTTTGTGATCAGATAATGGTGTTGTCTGCCTTTCGTCAACTTCTTTAGGATAGGTGTCTCCACGTCTTTCTCCGCCATGCTCACACTTATTTTTGACTTTGAATTTCCAATGATGAAGTTCTCTAGTCTTTAAACTTTGTAGATTCTTTGACATTGACGAAGGATCATTCTGACTTTGTGTTGCCTTTGATTTTGATGAGAACTTCATTTTTGATGTTGTTGGTATGAGCATGTGGAGAATCTGCACGATCTCTTCCTTCCAGCGAGCATCCACAGCCAGCCTCACGCACAAATACCGAACACCAATTGATCATTGTAATCTTTTCTTAAAGAATTGATTACTACAATTGTTCTACTGATGAATGTCTTGATTCCATTCACCTTGGTCGGGCAAATCAGCCTTCCTAATCCCATAAGGGACAGATGGCATCACATTGAATAAATTCAAGTAACGACCCACATCTTCAGAATTCAATTCGTGAAAGGAATCTCCTTAGCGGGATTTCCAGCACTTACAAGTTCGAATGTCGAGGGTGTTAACATCATATTGTGAAAACACATCTCTAATTCTAGCAAAGGCTGTTCTTGAAACTGGAGGCCCTCAAGAAGGCTAACACGACATACCGAAGTACATCTACAGTTCGTGAGTCGCAAGTACAATCAAGCATCACTTCACCATAGACCGTTCGAGACACACTAAGCGTAACCCATAAAGAATTACCGAAGTGACCTTCTGTCAGGGCTGCTTGATGTTGACCCTGGCAGGAATTTCCATTCAATCACTGAGGATCACAATAGTGAATCCTCTCATAAATGTTCTGGCAGATTGCTAAGATCTGCGTAGGACTCTAGAATATATCACTTGCGTCCTTTTTGATGAACAACAAGCGATGAAATGTTTAGTGTTCCTAAGAGATCTTTTGATGATACCCGTGGCTCTAGACTCAATTATTGCATTTTGGTTTTCCTGAGAGGAGACTAGGGAGAGGGTCTCCTTCTTCAATACCAACGATCTCTAAGAGAAAGTCGATAGATTATGTAGGGTTCCCAGTGAGAATGAAACAAATCCTTTTAAGAGGAATTGAGTGGCTAGAAGATTTAGTGCAGTGCGTCACTGGGTCCATGACGTCTTTGTCTTCAATACCGGTGTCGTCTTTGTGACAACCAGTAGCTTATGAATTGAACCCGGTTTCTTCCCTAAGGTTGATTATGGAGGGCTATTTCTTTTCACCCTTTCTTTACATTTCTTTTTAATTCTTCAACCCCTTCTTTCTCCTTTATCACATTACTCATTTTTTCAATCATACCTAAGGACTTCTAATACTAGCTATGCGTATTGTCCTTGGGTAGATCCCTCCGGCTCTGGCGGATCATAGGACGGATTTTCCTATCCTTAGTCACCTTATAACTCCATGATTGTCCTATAATTGCCATAAAACCTTTTCTTGAAAATCTCTCAAAGTGTTTATAAATGAAAACTTGTTTGTAACACTTAGAGAGTTTTGTATTTTCAGAAATACTCCCCCTTCACATATGCTTATAAGTTTTGATAGAAATCTACACAGTGAGGGTAGAGTTCGCACTTTTTGAATTGATCGGATCATGATAGACAATTCCCCACGAGACAAGGTTACGTTGCATAGTTAAAGAGTTCCATTGTCAGTTTTTAGGTGACAACTAGCTCTAATAACCAACTTAAAGTTGTAAACTCTTCTTGAAAAGAAGGTTAGACCCATGAAAGTGCATGTCTATCACGAGTTTCTCGAAATGGTACATTTACAAACATTGATTCCTCGTCAATTCAATAGTTTCAACTGAGTCGAGCTCTTTTAAGATTCAAACATCGATCATTAAACTTTTTAGATCACATTTTAATCACGTCTTCTCCCCCTCAAAAATAGCATATTCGTGATATTTTTTATATCAACGGATTAAACAACATTTTTAGAATCTTTTGGGGAGACAAACGGATTTGATTTAAGCATGAATTTGGAACATTTTGGTTTTATACTCCCCCTTAAATAAAGCATAATCAATTAAAGGGTTTTGGAGGGAGTTATCTTGAGCACAAAATATTTTGAAAGATTTAAAAAAATCTTTTTGAACAATCTTGAAAAGGTGCTCAAGATGATGATGATTTCTCACCATTTTTTTTTAAATGTAGTGCAATCGAGCTACACTGATTTTTCTTTAAAGCATGAGTTTTGATTTGAAAATAAATCAAAAGTCATCATTTGGTTCGTGTTCGCATCAAGTATATACGAAAGCCATTTTTTAAAGAAATTTTGAGAAACGACATGTTTTTAGAAAATTTAAAGAACTCTCGCCCAAGCATCTGTACATGTCCGTATCATTGTTGAATGACATTTCTAGAAACGTGCAGAATATCGATTATACGAGAGACATGTCGTGAGAAGAATATTTTTGGATTTTTGATTTTATATTGTTTTTGTATTTTTGAAAATTTTATATTTTTATATTTTCCTTTTGTTGGTTTTTCAAATTTTGTATTTTGTTTTTCAAAAAATATTTACAGCTAAGCTTTTTGGAAATCATTTTCAAGAAGATTCGAGAAGACGTTCTAACTCCTCAGGGGTTAGGCTTCGCATTCCAATTCGTCGAACTAAATTTTCAAACTGTTCTTTTGGAAGGGCTTTAGTAAATAGATCGGTGAGTTGGTAGTCTGTCTTCACGAAAAATAATTCAACAGTACCTTCTTCCACGTGTTCTTTTATGAAGTGATAGCGGACTTTGATATGCTTAGTCTTTGAGTGATGAACTGGATTGCATGATATGGCTATGGCACTTTTCGAGTCACAATACATAGGTATTTTATCAAAAATAAAGCCATAATCTGTGAGTTGTGTTCTCATCCATAGAACTTGAGCACAACACGCAGATAGAGACACATACTCAACTTCGACGGTTGAAAGTGCAAGGAAATTGTTTCTTTGAAGACCAAATTACCAATTTTCACCCAAAATTGTGCCTCCCTGATGTGCTTTTGCTGTAACTTGATCACCATGCTGGTCCGCATCCTAAAAGGCTATTAGATCAAATCCAGATTCCTTCGGATACCAAAGTCCCATGTGAATGGATGTCTTCAGTTACCGAAAGATCCTTTTAACCACTTTAAGGTGCAGTTCGTAGGCTTTGCCTCAAACCGTGCTAATAAGCAAACAACAAAATAAATATCGGGTCAACTAGCAGTGAGGTACATGAGAGAACCAATCATGCTCCGATATTTCTTCAGATCAATAGGTTTCCTAAATAAATCGGCTCCAATTTTTGGTGAAGTTACCATTGGTGTTCAATTGATATTGCGGAAAACCGCAATGGATACATTTAATTTTTGTCCACTTCAGAGTAGAAGGATACCTTTGTTCAATTGGATGGTCTTTTGTCCACTTCAGAGTAGAAGGATACCGTAGATTAAATGTGTGTGAGTTAGATGGTTCTCGTAAGCTTGAAGATGATTCAGCTGATTACGTAGCAAAATGGTTTTCAAATAAGTCTTCATCTAACGTTGCATCGTTTTGGTTTTGAGTTGGTTCTTCTTGAAATGATATGTTTTGGTTTCGCTCATCAACTGCTGGTAAAACTGTTTCAAGAATTGGAGTTGCTGGAGTAGATGTAGATGATGTTGACGGAGTTGGTGCGTTGGTTTCGACCATGGTAGATGCATCTTCTGTTGGTGGCAGTGGTTGATGATGTTGAGCGGGTGCAGCGAAATGATCGTTTGATGCATTTGTCGAAGTTCCACCATAGTATTCATCGAACATTAACTCAAAGAAATTCTCCCATTCTTGTTCTGAAGGTATGTCAAAGGAAGTTGATGGAGCACTTTGAGGTACGAGTCCTGAACTGATGTGTCCAGAAGTCTGCTGGTTAGGTTCAGGTCCTAATCTATTTTGATTAGAAGCCATCGGATTAAGCGCGGGTTCTAGAGCGCGTCTCTCATAAGCCATCTGTGAAAGTTCATCAAAATTCACATTCATCATCTCCATGATCCTCCTAGTTCTTCTATTATTTACCCTGAATGCCCTCGAGTTATCTGAGTATCCAATGAAGATTCCAATATCACCTTTAGCTTTCAGTTTTCCTAGATCTTCTTTGTCATTCGTCGGATAGCACAAAGCACCAAAAACATGAAGGTAAGAGATATCAGGTTTTCTGTTGTTAACTAGCTCATATGGTGTTTTATTGAATCTTGGATGAATTAGGGATCGGTTCTGAGTGAAACAAGCAGTGGCAACGGCATCAGCCCATAAAAATAACGGTGCACTAGAATAAATTAGCATTGTGCGAGCAGCTTCCACAAGAGTTCTGTTTCGTCTTTCAACTACCCCATTCTGCTGTGGAGTTCTTACAACTGATGTCTGATGAGTGATTCCAACATCTTCAAAATAAGTTCTTAACTCCTGATTTGTAAATTCTTTGCCATTGTCTGTTCTTACAATCCTTACTGGAGCTTGAAGAAGTACTTGAATACGCTTCAGAAAGGTGATGATGATGCCTGGTGCTTCGTCTTTTGACCTTAGAAATTTAACCCATGTATATCTTGAATAGTCATCAATGATAACAAGAATATACTTTTTCCCGTTTATGCTTTCAACTCTCATTGGGCCACATAAGTCCATGTGCAACATATGTAACTTTACTTCCGAACTGGGTATGGGTTTGGGTTTATATGATGCTCTTTTGCTTTTACCTTGTTCGCATGATGGACATAAGTGATCCTTGGTGTATTTGAACTTTGCAAGTCCGTTGACGATGTTGTCTTTGGCAAGTTTGTTGATTGTGTCGAAATTGAGATGGGATAACTTTCTATGCCACAACCAGGACTTTGTTCCAGATGCTCGTGTCATAAGACATATTGGTGATGAAGAGGCCATTTGATTAATGTCAATAGCATACAGGTTTGTGTCACGATTCCCAGTTAAGAGATAAATGCCATCCAAGTTTCTAACGAAGCATGAATTTCTCCTAAATGTAACCTCTAAATCTGCATCACAAAACTGCCCGACTGAAAACAAATTGTGTCCCAACCCTTCGACATAGTAAACCCGAGTGATCAAATAATTTCCAACTGGTAAATCTCCATAACCTATGATAGCTGCTACATGATCATTTCCAAAACGAACGGTTCCCATGAATTTCCAGATGAAATTGATCAGCAGCATCAGATTCCCGGTCATGTGCTTGGAGCAACCTGAGTCGATGATCCAAAGACATATTTCGATAACCTGCCAAATACAGAAGAAGATGTTTTTGGAAACCGTTTTGATTTTGGTTCCTTTGGGTTAGAGGTAAAATCCAAATCACATTTATAGAAGGTTTCTATTGGGTATATACAGATTATCATTCATTCGACCATTCTCGACAGAACATTCTACCAGAGGTTTCAAATACCATTCCTAAAGGAAAAACTATGCTTCTTATCCCTAGTGTAAGACCTAAATCTTGCAACTAGACTTCCTATAGGTTTAGCATAAGTTCTTTTTGGAACTTTCTTCTGAACAGGCGTAATATCCTCATTCTTAGAAACACAATCATCATGAATATTAATTAAAGATTTCTTGCAAGTAACACAAACAGATTCAACACATGCATTAAACATAGCAAGTTTTTTAGGTTCATTACATTAAGATGAAATGTCTTTCTTATTACAAAGCGGTAAATTCCTAGGGTGTTCTTCTACTTTCTGCTCTTTATTCAAGCTACTACTCTTAGAGGCAGGCGAGACTCTATTGTTCCTTGTATTACTCTTAGGCTTTAGTCTGCTGCTCCTAGAGGTGCTTTCTAGTCCCTGAGAAGGTAAGGCACATGCATTAGGATTCACATTTTTATCAAGAGAAGTGGTTTCAGCTTTCCTAGTCTCTTTAGAGTGCTTTTCTAAACTTATGTCGTTTGATCCATATGTTTTAGATGTGAAGGTAGACGCATTAGTGGTACTA
This sequence comes from Chrysanthemum makinoi, assembly GCA_910596185.1. Classification (NCBI taxonomy): domain Eukaryota; kingdom Viridiplantae; phylum Streptophyta; class Magnoliopsida; order Asterales; family Asteraceae; genus Chrysanthemum; species Chrysanthemum makinoi. The sequence continues at coordinate 139,112,981 of OU343216.1, forward strand.
ATCTTAAAAAGGCCAGGTGCTAAAACTTTTGGATTCTCGATAACCGCTTTTTCATTTTCAACAATCTTTTCTTTTAGCTTAGGCAATGCAGGTGGAGTGACGGTTTTGACAAATCATTTTCTCGTTGACTTTTGGAGGAGGTGAGAAATAGACATTTTGGTTTAAAACCGTTTGGGAACATTTGCTTTCTCCTCAGTCAATGGTTTTGCAATCTTAGTATCCACAGCCTTTCCTTTTGACATTCCAGCTGAGCTCTCAAAAGATCATTTTGCTCTTTCATGTCTTTGTAGGCACGTTCATATGACGTTTGTCATACTTGCATTCCTCAGTTTTTCGATCAAGTTGTTTAAAATATGAGACATTTTCTTTTTCAAGAGCTTTGTCATATTTTGAAACAATTGCGGAGGTCTCAGACTGGAGTCTTTCATGGTCCTCAACATAATATGTTTGTAAAATAATGGACATAATATCGGTACACAGAACATCTTCGAAGAGAGAATCATTCAAATTTTCCAAAACTTTGATGTGTTCAAAACTTTCATTAGCTTTCTTTACCAGGGATTTATGGTCCTTGACAAAGTCACATGTTTCTTCTAAAAACGCTTGTTCAAAATGAATTGCCCTCGCACTGATGTAATTTAGCGGAGAGGCAATTTGATTTTCAAAAACCTTTTTCATTTCATCATCAAAACTAGAAAACCAGTTGTTAGTACTGATGTTGATTTTAGATTTAACAATCTGTTGAAGTTGCCCAATTCTAGTTTTAACATCATCTAAAATGCTTCTAGCATCACTTGTGTTAAAAAGATTGTTTGAAGACATTTGTTCTATGTTCGAAAGAGATTTGGAAACAACTACGGGTTTTGAAACTGGTTTTGAAACAGGTTTTGAAACAGGTTTTGAAACAGGTTTTGACTCTTTGTTTAAAACACTTGGTGTGATGGAAAACTTTGACTTTTATTTTTGATGGACAAAATTAATTCCAGACATTTTGTTCCATTTGTTGTAATCAATTGGTTTGATTTCTGGATTCTTTTGTTTCATTTTTTATCTACTCTCATCAGCTAGTTCTAATGTTTCATGAGAATCACAAACAATTATGGATTCATGTAACGGTTTTCCATTATTCAACACATTCTGATTTTTCTGAGCTTTCTTGAGTGCACAAGGAGGTTTGTTACCAAGAGCCATTTTTTTGCGTTGTATGATAATATAGATTAGTTTGATTCATTAACATATTGGTTGTTTTAGCTGAATGACCCGTTGTAACAAGCAAATTTTCTAATTTGTTGATTTTTTCATTTTTATCAAGAATTTCATCAAGAAGAGAATTTCTCGCTTTTAAAAGTCTGCAATCAACTTCTTTTTCAAGATCAAAAGTTTATGTTTAGAAAGTTGGTTTTGAAGATCAGAAATTACCTCGTTTAAAGATTTGATTTTTAAGTTCAAATTAACATCAAGTGTGTCATACTTAATTTGCAATTGTTTTTCTCTTAAAACGGAATTTATATAGCCAATTTCTAATTCTGACTCTTTTTTTTTGTGAAATTCAAAAGCTTTTGCATTCTCCTTGTACCTCTCAAGCTCAACGTCAATTTATCATTCGTGGCCTTAACTTCGCGATTGACCGTTTTAACTTTCTCAATTTCAATGCCACAGTTATTGATTAATGTTCAATAAAGCACGGTTTCCTCATCGCCTCAGATTTTGTGCCACAAAGCATCCACTAGGATCCACATCCGATTTTCAGAGTTAGTATTGCTACAACTCGGATTGTCCAAGTATGTTTCATAGGTAGGTGCCGTGTCACGAATGCTGTTCGTCATGAGTAAACACATCAAATATGACATTGTTATAGCATGTATCAGTGATTGGTACCGACATCTGCATTGGCGTCATAAAAAGGAGGTGTGTCAGAATCAGTGTCGTACTTAGCCTCCTGAAGATTTGCCATGAAGATACAGTTCGCATTGATGTCCTCTCGGTCTTCCAATTCATCCATATAGCCACAAAGTCATGTTCTCAAAGACTCAACTGCATCCCTGCTTCGCCTTTTGTACCAACAAATAATGCTTCTCGAAGATACGCATAATCCTTCTTTTCGGCTTAGTCGACAATTCTTGCAATGTGACCCACTCCTTGACAGTTGTAACACGTAACCTGATTAACCTGATTCATATTTCCATAATTCCCAACGACCGAGCTCAACATTCCCATTCGATTACCCATCTGTTCGTTCCCAACATTATGACCCATCTAATTTCCAACATGCGACCCATCCGATACCCCATACTTAACCGCCGATTTCGCGATATTGACCCGATTCTGCATAATTTGATTACCCATGTGAAATCTAATAGCATATCCCTGATGATTCCCAATAACTCCAACCACCTGTCCTTGATGGACTATATTCAAACCCGGCTGTGCAATTTGCCTGTTGCGAGTGTTTGATGAAATCCTTTTATTGTTGTTAGTTGGTGGGAATAGCGCCCTGAATACTTTAGTCAAATAAGCGAATGCATTAGACAACGCCTGCTTTGTTCACTTCATATCGCTGATTCCTCGATCCCGTATTATGGATACTATTGTTGCTGAATGACTTGTTGTTCGGGTGGGTAGAATTGTTGTTGAGGGATGATATGTTGTTGTTGTGGAATGTATTGCTGCAAGTTGTTGTTGTTGGTGGAAGATGATGAAGAAGGTTGTTGTAGTGTGTTCACTGGAGTTTGTGTCTTTGCAATTAGTGCCAAGGGATCATGATTCTTTGCCATTCTCTCTTTCCTTACTTCATTGGCTTCAGCTTGATTTTGTTTCAGAAAATCGTAGAGTTGATCAAAATTCACTTGATGTAAGTCCTTTAGCGTCCCCATTCTTCTTGAAGATTGTTGATGAATTTGATGTTACTCACGATATTTCTGGGTGTCAACTTGTTTCTGATAAGCTCATTCATCAAAGTGCAAAACCTTCCATAGTATGATTCAATGGATTCTCCTGGAGTTGATGTAAACTTCTCCCATTTAGTTAGCAGCTTGTTCTCTATGTCTTGTTGACCAATTTCTGTTCCATAACATAGCCGTCTAACACGTTCCCACATATCGTAAGCATCTTCACAGCTATCAACAGCAGCAAAGATGTCTCTTGGTAATCCCAGTTGGATAATGTGAATTGCCATGTCATCTACTTCGATATGCTTTTTATCCTCGTCAGTATATTCTGATTCATCTTGATCACGAAAAGATGGTGGGACGGGAGGTGTTCATTAGGAATTCCAGGGTCTTAGACTTGTCGAGGCTTGAAAGGTCCATTCGTAATGGATTGAATCATCAGTTTTCCATTTGGTTTAGTTTTGATGTAGCGAAGCATTCGACTTGTCCATTGAAGATATCCACCTTTTCCAAAGATAGGAGACGGTTTCAGACCACCGCATGAATGTCTTGTTGAGTAGCCATTGATGAAGGTATTAGTGATAAAGTTGATGTAGGATCGATTCAACGATAAAGGAGTTGTGATTGATGATGATTAAGTACACTTATTGTAGTGAAATATTGGTGAAAATTTGGTCCGAAAACTTAAAAACCTCAATAACTTCTGTTCGGAGCGGATTTAGGCCTCGAGGGTTGACCCAAAAATTTGGCGTGCTATTCTCCTCGTTCTCACGATCGTTTTGATGGGTAGAATGCTGAAAACGGAGTTACGGATCAAAAGTTATGGCCGTTTGAAGTTTTGATGAGAAAAGTCAACAAACCGCACTGAGAAAAGTCAACAACTCGCATAGACTCAAACCGCATAAGCTCAACTCGCTTAATGCAACTCGCTTCTGACAACTCGCATAAATGACAAGTCGCATATAAGACAACTCGCATAAAGAGACAACTCGCTTAATAGCCAAGTCGCATAAAACCAACTCGCTTAGAACCCAACTCGCTTAAGCTACCAACTCGCTTCCAGTACAAGTCGCTTTCACAGTTTGTCTTTTTATGCTTTTCTAATCAACTCGCTTTGTACTTTTTCCACTCAAATCGCACAAAAACACAACTCGCTTAGAAGAGAGTTGATAACTCGCTTAGAAGAAATAGTGACTTTTTATCTCGAATAACTCCCAAACGATCCACTTAACGATTGATTTAACCTTTCTAAGCACTAAACTAATCGAATATAACTACCTTAAGCCTAAAAGTACAAACTTTAAGCCAATAAAAGCAAAAAAAATCGAATGTATTAATGCTTTTCACCACAAATTCGAATAAAAAACAACCCTAGATCATTGTTTGGCGATTGATACCACTTGTAGGACCTCATATTTATCAACTCTATCACACATACACAAATATGAAGCAAAGAGATGATGACTTAAGTGTATATATGGGGCGTATGTATTAAGAGAGAAAGATGAAACATGAAAGGTTTATTCCATATGAAAAACACACATTACACACTCAAGCACACACACCAAATGAATAGGTGTGTGCCTTTTATACTTATTACATAAAAGCCTTGTGGGCTTTGGATGGGCTTTGATTGGTTTGTGGATTGGGCTTACATTATAACTTGACTAAACATAACATAACTAATAACCGGTTAGCTTGGCCCAATCCACGAGCCCAATGACTATTCTAATACAATATCTAACACACGTTATAAAGTTCCTAAACGTGAATGACCATCACTTCTATTAATTATTATTAAGGCTAACATCATGCATACACTTAGAAATAATTGTACGGAAGTAAAGGTAAACGCAAACAAAACAATTAAGGAATCATAACTAGGCTAGCACCAAAGGGTGCTTAGTCGCTCATATTAATAATGCAGATCAATTCAATATTCAAAGGTACGAAATACATGAATTGAAAGTAAAAGAAATATAAAATGCTAAAGCTTATCGTAATGGAGTGTCTTCTCCCTTGGAAACAATTCCGATGCTCCCTAGACCTGCCTTGAGCTTTTTCCCACGTTCTCAGAGAGTTGTGTGTGGAATGCGATGATTAGAAATGCTGGAATTCGTGAGGTATTTATAGGCCAGGTCTGGGTTACGGCGTAACCAATATAGGAGTTACGCCTTAACCTTCTATTTCGTCATAAATGCACTAGATCTGCTACTGGTAACCTAATAAGTGGTTACTACCGTAGTCTTCAATAAACACGGTTACGTCGGAAGTGAAGTAGTAGTTACGGCGTAAGTATCAGCGGCGTATAACCTCATTTGACCTAATGGAGTTACGTCGTAACCTTTGGGAAGAGTTACGCCGTAACCTCTTGATAAATTGGTATTCTGGGTCACGCAATAGTTACGGCGTAATGTGAGAGAGGAGTTACGCCGTAACTTCTTCTAAATAGGCATATTGTGATAAATCTTTAGTTATGTTTCCATTTCCGCGTCTCTTTAGCTCCAATGCTCATAATTTACCTGAAAGTGGAAAACAATGAAAAAAAAGCGTAAATCCATATAAATGATATAAATAACGAGCATTATCGGGGGAAATTGACACTTAATATTCAGGACTATTTGATGCTATCAATATATCTAATGTTTTATATCAAAATTATGCATCAAATTAAATTTTTCTTACATCTCCTTTCAGTCGTGTATGTCATAGAATTTCAAAAGTGTGGCTTGCCTCACGCTCATATCCTACTTTGCCTAGAAGAAGTCTTGAAATGCAAAACTCCAGCTGAGATAGATGACATTATTAGAGCAGAGATACCATGTAAAACAAGTGATCCAGAAGGGTATAAAGTAGTAACTAAATTTATGTTACATGGACCTTGTGGAAAAGATGCTAAGCATGCCCCATGTACAGTTGAGGGTAAGTGCTCAAAACATTACCCAAAACCTTTTGTGGGAGAAACAATAGTTGATGCTGATGGGTATGCTATTTATCGTCGAAGGGATAATGAAGCTCACCATGTTAAAGGAAAGTTTAAATACAATAACAAATATGTGGTTCCACACAACCGTTAACTCCTCTTAAAGTACCAGGCCTACATTAATGTGGAATGGTGCAACAGATCAAAGGCAATTAAATACTTATTTAAGTACTTAAATAAAGGGCCCAATAGAGCTACAATTGTTATACATGAGAATGTTAGGAACGATGGTGATTTGGAAAATGTACAGGTTTTAGAGGTGGATGAAATAAAGAATTATTTAAGTACCCATCAGTCATGAGACTGAGTTATCACTTGCCAAATCAGAACGCAATCACACTTCGTGACTCAGAAAGTCTACCGGCCCTACTTGAAAGGGAAGGTATTGACATAACTATATTCACTAATTGGTTTGAATTAAACAAGCGTGATACATCAGCGAGGGCATACACGTATGCTGAGATACCTATACATTATGTGTGGCATGAAAAATACAAAATGTGGAAACAAAGGAAACGTGCAAAGTGCATTGGGAGGATTCTTTACTCGCACCCAGCTTCTAGAGAACGATATTATCTTAGAATGTTGTTTAACATTGTTAGAGGTCCTGACGATTTTGAAAACTCATGACTGTTAACAAGAAATTATGCTCCACATTTAAGGAAGCATGTTTTGCATATGGCCTTTTAAATGATGACACAGAATGGAAGCATGATATATCAGAAGCAAGTTTATGGGCATTCGGACCACAACTACGTGACATGTTTGTAACAATTTTGTTGTTTTGCGATGTCAGTAGGCTGTTGGGAATTGCTGAGTTGAAGATTACAAAACCACGAGCAAAAATGAAGAAAAAAGAAACAATGAGGGTCTATTTTATAATTATTAGGTAGCTTTGTTAGTAAGCTACAATTAGGGTTTTTGTAACCTCCCTCTCCTATATAAAGAGGGTAGGCATTTAGGTGATGGGCATCATTCGACTCATCCTTTTCATTTCATTTCATATTAGTAATCTCCTAATGAGAGTCTAGACACACGATTATAGCGTGTGTACATTAGTTGTAGTATTTTTTATTTTCAATAAAGAAAACCTTATTAGTGATGTTGATTGTGTCATTTCTATTCCGCTGTGCATTCAATCAATTGATATCACTCATACCCTAGTTGAGTCCGGATCTTGGTTTCTACAATTGGTTTCAGAGCCTCGTGGCTCTCGATCTAGGGTTTATAAGGTTTTCATGTAATTAGGGTTTATATCCTAATTCATCTATTGCAGCAGATCTGAAAAATAAAAAGGCAGCAGGCAAAAGGCGGATCGGTATTTACTGTTCTCTACAGAAGCAAATTTCAAGAAAAATTTATTATGAGGTAATCATTATTTTTCTTGAATCTGTTTGTTTGATTCTTTTATGGGCAATTGGTGCACGTAGGGTATTTTTGGGACTCATGTGGATTGGTATATAGGTTGGAGGGGTCACTATCGTGTGTTTGATATTTAATGGTCATGAGTTTTATTTGGTGACAATATTACGTGGTTGGTCAAATTGATATTAGATAATTAATGAGTTTTATTTGGTACTTTGATTGGCCATGATCGGTGATATCTTCAATGGAATATAATATTCGGTAATTATGGCTCACATCGGTTTATTTATGATGTGATTGTGGTGGCTCGTATGATTATACTGATTGCTCTTTGAATACTATGCTTGCGTGTACTGATGATATTATTGGTATTCTTCATTTGTACTGATCGTGTGACCAAGAGGGAGACAATAGTTTGTTTGGTACTGTTCAAATATTATTATACAGGTAGCGTGGGAATTTAATTTTGGTCGGATAACATTTATATTGTTCATGATCGGTTGTTGTACATGTTTATTCTGGTCTTGACAGTTGGTCTTCCAATGTTTTACTAGTCTTGGTGAGTTGAATTTTTATTCAACGATGAACCCTAGTAATTAACATATTTTCGGCTTGATTTGGTTTTCCTACTGGCTGCATATTTTGATTCGTACTGGTTCCTACTGGTGGTTCGTACTGATCTGTTCCTACTAGTGGTTTCTACTGGCTGGTTCCTGTTGGTAGTTTTGGTTCCTGCTGGTAGCTTCGGTTCCTGCTGGTTGTTCTGGAGTTCCTACTGGTTGATCAGGTACGTGTCTTATCATATCTCAAAGTGCTTTTTGAGATAACTTGTTCGTACTTTAATGGTGTGACAAAGACTTGATAAATCTAGCGAAGGGGTGAGATCTACAGATTAAAGGTACTTAATGCGCACATTTGCTAACACTTTAAGGAGTTACGTTGTAGTGCTCAGTGTTAGTGAAGGGGTGTGATCTACATATTGAAGGTGCCTAATGATCACATTTGCTATCACTTTAAGGAGTTACATTGTTGTGCTCAGTGTCTCATATTATGTGAGAGTTTATCAAGGTTTGGAGTCACGTGGATAGTACAAGATATAAGAAGCATGCGTTGGTGTTTCTACTGGTTCTCCGTTCCTACTGGTATACTATTGGATTCTGCTGCTGATTGGATTTTTCTGCTGCAACGATTTATTTCTTTTGTTTAGTTGGTAAAAAAAAATAGAAATGGTTAGTATATTTTAAGGGGAAGCTTATTACTTACCATCTACATGCATCACTTGAGGGGAAGCATCTACAAGTTGCACAAGACCCCTATTAGATGAAGGGGAAGAAGATTAGTAGATGTGCAGCGGATTATTATTGTGATGACATGTTTTTAGCATTTTTTCTTCATACAGGTTGTTTTGTACTATCAAGAAACTGGAACTTAACGTAGTCAAATTCCAGTTTAGGGGAAGATTGTTGGGAATTGCTGAGCTGAAGATTACAAAACCACAAGCAAGAATGAAGAAAAAAGAAACAATAAGGGTCTATTTTATAATTATTAGGTAGCTTTGTTAGTAAGCTACAATTAGGGTTTTTGTAACCTCCCTCTCCTATATAAAGAGGGTAGGCATTTAGGTGATGGGCATCCATTCGACTCATCCTTTTCATTTCATTTTAGTAATCTCCTAATGAGAGTCTAGACACACGATTATAGCGTGTGTATATTAGTTGTAGTTTTTATTTTCAATAAAGAAAACCTTATTAGTGATGTTGATTGTGTCATTTCAATTCCGCTGTGCATTCAATCAATCAATGTTACTCATACCCTAGTTGAGTCCGGATCTTGGTTTCTACCTAGGCCTTTAAAGTTATGGGAAAAAAACTGGAAGTGCTTATCAGAGGATATCCTACATAAGAAAAGGAAAATTTTTAAATATCCTGAGTTGGAGTTGACGGATGAACAACTTCAAAACTATTGTTTGGTAGAAATCCAAGAGTTGTTAAATAGGAATGGGAGATCGTTATCAGAATTTCAAGATCTACCACTGCCTAACCCAAAGTTACTAACCAATTTGGATAATCATCTTATTAGAGAAGCGTTGGATTATGATATGAATAAGAGTATGCTTGAACATCAACAACTTCATTCATTGCTAAATCCTTAACAACGTTCAATATATGAAGAAGTTATTGAATCTGTTAATAAAAAAAAGGGAATTTTTACTTTGTATATGGACCAGGAGGAACCGGCAAGACTTTTTTATACAAGACTATCATTTCAAGGTTAAGATCAGAACGTATGATAGTGCTTGATGTCGCATCTTCATGTACAAATGAATGCTAAAATAAAACAATATACTAATTTATAAACTTAAAAATAACGTGCTAAACTACGTGTCTCCATTTATGTAGGAATTGCTTCATTATTACTACCAGGAGGTAGAACAGCGCATAACCGTTTTGTTATACTGCTTGAATTATTGAAGAACAGTACATGCGGGATAAAACAAAACACACATATGGCATAACTCATGCAGCAAGTTAGGCTAATTATCTGGGATGAAGCTCCAATGACTCAAAAGTACGCATTTCAGGCATTGGACAAGACGCTAAAGGATATCTTAGGATTTCATGATCTGGAGTGTAGGAGTCGAATATTTGGAGGTGTCACGGTGTTATTGGGAGGTGACTTCTGACAAGTGCTTCTAGTTATCCTAAAAGGGAGCAGGGCTGACATTGTTCAATCTTGCATCAACCAATCTGAGTTATGGAAGCATTGCAAGGTCTTCACCCTTACACGCATCATGCGTGTCAAAGAATATAGTGAGATTGGTCAGGTTGACACTCGAAAACAAGATTTCAATAGATGGGTTTTCGCTGTGGGGGATGGCACATTGCCAAAAAAATGCAAAGAAGGGGACGATGAACCAACTTGGATTGACATCCCGGAAACCTTTATAATTAAATTATGGGATTCTCCTATTGAGCAAATTGTTGCAGACACATACGCTAATTTTATAACAAGACAAACTGGCGATTTGTATCTCAAAGAAAGGGCAATTTTTACTCCTCGGAATGATGATGTTGATGCCATCAACGAGTACATGTTTAATCAGTGAGAAGGGGAAACTGTTACATTAAACAGCGCAGATGAGATTTGCAAGGCATCGACAGACAATCTAGAACAACATGACCTCTATCCGATTGAATTCACTGAATTCCTTAAATTTCCAGGGATGCCGCCACATGCTCTTCACTTAAGGAACTTCGTTATGCTCTTGCGGAATATCAATCCAACCAAAGGACTATGTAATGGAACAAGATTGTTGATCACAAATCTAAGCCAGTTTTTTATTCATGCTAAGATACTAACAGGTTCAAATGTAGGTGACAATGTGGTCATACACAGGATTATACTAACATCAACACAATCCAAGTGGCCGTTTATCCTCAAACGGAGACAATTTCCTGTAAAGCATGTTATGCAATGACCATCAACAAAGTCAGGGCTAGTCACTTAATTACGTTGGCCGCTATTTGCCTACTCCCGTATTCAGTCATGGACAACTCTATGTGGCATTATCTAGAGTTACCAGCCCCGATGGCCTTAAAATACTAATGATCGAAGACAAGGACCTAGAGCTTGCAAACTGCACGCGTAACATTGTTTTTAAGGAAACTTTCAACAATCTATCTTAGCAGAAATTACTTTTTCTACCAAAAGATTTTAAAATATTGGACATAAGAAAGAGAGGTCAGTCCATCTCATTTTCAGCAGCTTTAATTCAAGTAATTGGTTATAGTGTGTACGCTCATATGATATAATCTACTTTTTATGTTCTATAAAATTAATGTTCTCTGCATAAACTGTAGACAAACATGCACAGACATACCTAATATAGCATAGTATTACAATGGCTTTCTATCGCATAATTTTAAATAAACCACAATAGACAATATTTTCATAATGGTTTTGAATATTACTATAATGGTTTTCTATGTTTATATTTTCATAGGTTGTATTGTAAACATGCATACAAACATCTAACAGGAACTTATAATACACATAACCTCCTGAAATACGTTGATTCCAACATTGGAGTACCTTGAACACTTTTCTTATATGGTTGCAACCTTAACAACCTGCCAAGCCAAGATATGGGCAATCTCTTTTTAAAAACTACCCGTCAGAATTCATCAAAGCCTTTATGGTGTTTGTAAGCTTAACAAACAGAAAAGCCATTTCTCACAAAATACTGGCTCATATAGGGTAGCATTTTACAAAAATTGATTACCCACCATGGCTGCAACCTTAACATACTGCCAAACTAAGATATGTGCCATCTCTTTTCTTAAAATACCCATCATAATTCATCAAAGCCTTGATGGTGTTGGTAAGCTTAACAAACAGAAGACCCATTTGTCAGAAAAGACAGGCTCAGATAGGGTAGCAGTTTGCAAAAAATGGATTGCCCACCATGGCTGCAACCTTAACATGCTGCCAAGCCAAGATATGGGCAATCTCATTTTTTAAATTACCCATCAGAATTCATCATAGCCTTGATGGTGTTGGTAATCTTAACAAACTGAAAAGCCATTTCTCACAAAAGACCGGCTCCGATAGGGTAGCATTTAGCAAAAATTGGATTGCCCACCATGGCTGCATCCTTAACATGCTGCCAAGCCAAGATATGGGCAATCTCTTTTTTAAAACTACCCGTCATAATTCATCAAATCCTTGATGGTGTTGCTAAGCTTAACAAACAGAAAACCCATTTGTCAGAAAAGACAGGTTCAGGTAGGGTAGCAGTTTGCAAAAACTGGATTGCCCACCATAGTTGCAACCTTAACATGCTGCCACACCAAGATATGGGCAATCTTATTTTTTAAATTACCCGTCAGAAGTCATCATAGCCTTGATCTTATTGGTAAGCTTACACTTTGAAAAAGTAATATGGATTGGATCCAGATCATACATAAGGTGCTTCACGACCAGTGAACATAGCCTGATCCGACCCTGAAAGATATATAGTGATCTTTGTGAGTGCCAAAATTCTTTTTAAATATATCAAGATAATAAATTTTGATCCACAAAATATATTTAAAATTGTTTTATATAAATAAGAAATAAAACATGATCTGTCGAAAACAGAATTTGCATAAATAAAACGCAAAGTAGTCATGTGACATCCTAACGAATATAATTCATGCAAACAGGTTCTTCAACTACGTTGTCTAAAACAGTTAAATCTTGAACCATATTTGGTATTTTTTATTTGAGAGTACAAAAAGTATGTTAAAGTTGCTTATTCAAAAGTGCTTAAAGCAATAAGGAAAGAATCAATTTTAACATTCAAACTGAACCAAAGTCACACTGTGCAAACTATATCGCCATCTAATCACATAACCTTCACCAAATGACACTAAAATCGTCATATAACACATTTCCAAACACAAACCATTAGTATTTCATTAACATTCACGAGTTCATTTGTAAATATTGACATACGATGTTGAACATATCTGCGCATTCTAATTTTTTCCATGAATTTCTATTGATATCTTAACAGTCTAGAAAAATGTCTGCTGCAGACCTTTGCACAATGCCTGTTTAGATAGCAAAAGGAATTTGAGAGAGATATTCGATGTCCTATCTACGTTAATAGTTGTCTCTCACAACTTCCAGAATAAACTAAACAATAAGAGTTTAAGTTTAATGTTTGCATTATAAGCTGACAATGTAGGAGCAATATCTAATTGGACCAAGCATAAAATAATTGCAACTTTTGTGGCACTTTCAATCAAAGTATTATTATTCGATGTCAAATTCCAACCCATTCTACTACGACTATATACACAGATGCTTAACATCTTCGAGCCAATCATGGTTCATTGGGACGGGTGTCTGCTAGGGACCAATGATTATAGCTTCTGACAGAAAATATATATACATGTGACACCCACGGATGCCAGCCACAATGAAACATGATTGACTTGATGAAATTTACCAACTTTTTATAAAATTGTGTTGACATTCAGTAACTACAAGGTTGTGATAATTGTTGGGATATGAAAGTGCTGAAGATATCAAAGTACTGAAGATATCAAAGTACTGTAAGTTGCAAAGTACTGGAAGAAGTTAAAGACTCAAAGTACTGTTAAAGACAAAGTCAAAGTACTGCAATATGAAGTCAAAGTACTGCAAGAACAAAAGAGCTGTTATATTCGTTTATGGAAAGAATTGTATTCTATGTTTAGATTACTTGTCATACAAGGTTATCAATTGTAAACCGACTAGGATATCCTTGAGCCTATAAAAGGACTCCTAGATTGGCATTAGAGATATGAGTTACGATTTTAGAATTAGAGTTTTGGAGAAAAGTTCGATTATCTTAGAGTTGTATTAGAGTATCTGCATAATAAGCAGATTTAGAGTTTATAATAAAAGGTTATTCTTCTTAGCTTTGTTAAGTAAATTCCGCGTACTTAATAAAGATTACTCGGTGTTTCTTTGTTAATAACTTAGGATTTATCCGAGGTTATTAAACCTTAACAAGCTAGTTAAGATAGTTTGATTAAAGTATATCGATCCAACAAGTGGTATCTGAGCTTGTGTGGAAACTTTGACTAGGAAGAAACCACTTCAACTATATTCAAGATGTCGTGGCTGTTCCACCACCCTCAATCACCTCACTCGAATTCCAATAATCAAGAAGGAGAATATGACCTCGGTGTATGAAGATGAGGCAATACATTGCCATCACAGACCATGCTCTTTGGAATGTTATTGTGAATGGGAATGAAGTTGTAGCAGACCCCATTGATATTCTTGGACAACCAAAAGCACCTAAACCATATTACAAGACAACCTTAAGGAATCAAGAGAAGGCACTCAATATTCTCTTATCTGCCATTCCGGATGGTCATCTTCTCAAATTTCATGATGCTAAAGATGCTAAGCAACTCTGAACAACTCTGGGCCTCTCAAGACCAGATTGGAAGGAATGAAGCCTCTAAAAGATGCACGAGAAATTTGCTAAAGCAACGCTTGTTTGAAACTTTCACGAGTTGGTGAAAGAGAGTCTTGATCTGCATATGATAGGTTTGAGAATCTTCTCAACATGTTGGAGCTATACAATGGCGAAGTATCGGTTGAAGATGCTAACTTGAAGTTTCTAAGGAGTTTGCCATCTTCATGGCATGTAATTGCTACAATGATCAGAGGACAACAAGGTTTGGATGTCATGGACTTTGATGATCTATATCATCAACTTAAGGTGTATGAGCATGAGATGAGTGGTCAAACAAGTTCTAAGTCTCACAGTCTTGCTTTTCTATCATCGAAAAGAAGGCGGTACTTCCAAAAGTACGCTTCTCCTCAAAGTACTTATTTCTCAAAGTCTGCTGTCTATACACCCCCCTATATGTTCAACAGCCCCAGAAACTACCACTATGGCCTCGGATGAAGTTATGTGCTCCTTTTTGCACAACAAGCTAGTTTACGTCACTTATGAAGAAGATCTAGCCAGATTGAAGCGATGCACTTGAAGAAATTGATATCGGTGGCAAGTTGCTATGATCATGCAAGAATCAAAAAGTACATGAAGAAGCAGGCAAAAGCATTGATTTCAAACCAAAGCAGGTATAACTTTTGACAAATCTAAAATTGAATGCTTTAATTGTCAAAAAGAGGTCACTTTGCAAAGAGAGTGCGAGGTTTGCTAAGTATCAAGCAAACAGGACATCTGAAAAACTTGAGCTCAAAGGAAATTCCATTCTTGAAACAAAGGCTTTGGTTGCTCAAGAGAAGTTATCGGAAGTTGGCTTGAGTGAAGAAGTTTGATGATGAACCGTGACTTCTTGTATGGTAGCAGTGGAAGATCGATTGAACCGATGGAAAGCATTGGTGTAATCTTGATTTTGATGAAATATCTGAACATCTTTGCTTTGGAATCGATGATGGCTTTGGAGGATTTGATTGGAGCAAGGAAAGTGAAGATGATCTGAACTTCGCATTGGTAGCTACTTCACCAAATCAATCTCCTATCTCCGAGGTATGCTCAAATTGCTATGATTTTTATCATAAATTACTTAGCAGTTATGTGATTGAGAGATAATTGTGTTAAGGCTAGGTTTGAGGTAGCAGGTTATCAAATAACCTTAGAATCTATGGAAGCCAAAATTCTAGCACATGAAACTAATGAAGTAGCTGGGTGAAAAATATACAACAGATTACATTAAAGCTTAGTGAATGGAAATTAAAGCGTAAAATTATTTGAAATTGAGAAATTAACTAAGGAAAGAGATGATTTGTTAGCTAAGTTTCTTTGCTTGGGGTGAGCTGGTGCTGTCACATGTTTCTTATGTTCAAAAACAGCAAAGAGCTTATCTTAAAGCTGGATTAGGTTTTGGTATGGATTTTAGTAAGATAGAAGAAAACCAATCTAGTAATAATGGGGATGAAGGTGAGTATGAGGATATAACCACTAGTGATGAAGAACTCATTAATTATGTAGACACATCTAGTAATGATGGTTCATTAAGTGACTCACCACCTGCATATAAGAGAGCTAATGATTATCATCTTGTTCCACATCCTCATTGGCATTCATCAACCCCTTAGGCGATGTTTTCGTTTTGGAATAGACAATCTAGAGTTTAGGAAAAAGCTAGTTGCTAAATCTAGGTCTGAAACACCCAAAAAGCTGTTGAAAACGGTCGTTCAAAATCAAGCGGTACCTTTAAATCAAAATCTTGCTCCAACGATACCTTCTTCAAAACCTTTTCAAAACGATACGCTAAACCTTTTTGGGATAATTTTGGTCAAAACAAGTTTAATCACTCACTAAGAAGGCAAAATAATTTTGGGCATAGACATAGAAGATGTCACTTTGGCAGATATGGGTGAAAGCTGTGTTTTGTGTTTTAGTCCTACTCATCTAATTAAGGATTGTGAACATCACTCAGAATACCTTAAAAAATTTCCAAAGAACGGACTGCCAACGAAACCTAGAGAGTACAAACGGTTTGGACTAATTCAAATAGGGTTAATCACGAAACTTCACATCAAATCATAGATACCCACACAGAGAGAAGACCTTGATTATCTCACAGTACTTTCCAAAGAATCTGATAACTCTGGCCCAATACTTTCACAAATCTTTCGAGACAAAACAAAGGTCTGATCACCATACTTGGTATAGAATTTCTAGGCAATCTCACTATCAACCTAGAAGGTATTCCAATTCTCATAGGAGATTTAGATCAGAGGAACCAAGTGTTAAAAAGGAATGGGTTAAAAGGGAAAGTCTTTGAGAGAAAGACAACGATGCAGTTCAACAAAAAGTGATCGAGATGTTTGTGTGACCCAAGAAAATGCTAAAAATGCGGTGAAAGAGATTTATGTTGAAAAACCAGAAAGTTTTGAAAATCCACATGCTAAAAATCAAAAAATAATTTTGGATCATCATTTGAAAGATAGTGGGAATTACATTCTCAAAGAATTTGAGTTTGTAACTCCACAAAGGGAACCTAGAGTCGGATAATGGCTTGGGTTCCTAAAAGTTCTAACTCTTTCCTTTATGTGAGGGGCAACCGGAAGTGGAGCTTAAAGATCATCTTATTGTGGATAGTGGTTGCTCTGGAAGTATGACAGGAGACAAAGAGATCCTGTCCGATTTTAGGAAGATTAGTGGAGGAAAAGTTGCATTTGGGAATGATCCCAATGGAGGAAGGATTCTTGGAAAAGGAACAATTAAAGGCTGGAAGAATCGATTTTGAGAATGTCGGATATGTGAAGGAGCTTAAGTTCAACTTGTTGTCAGTCTCTCAAATTTGTGATAAAAGCATCTGTGTTATTCACGACCGCAGAATGTCTCATTCTTTCCTCGACTTTAAACACTGTTGATGATGACTTGGTAGTACTTAGAGTCCCAAGGACAAATGATGTGTATAGTTTAGACATGAAGAGTCTACACTCATATGGCCAGAGACACATGTTTGGTGGCTAAAGCAACATCTGAAGAGGCACATCAATGGCATAGAAGATTGGGCCATGTTAATTTCAAGAATATCAACAAGCTGGTCAAAGGCAATTTAGTTAGAGGTCTACCTTCAAAGACTTACAAGAATGATCAATCATGTTTGGCATGCAAGAAGGGTCAACAACACAAAGCTTCACAAAGAAGCTTGAGGAAAGAACTATTAGAGAACCATTGGAGCTGTTACATATGGATTTATTTGGACTGTCTCTGGCAAGTTTAAATAAGAAAAAGTCTTGTTTGGTTGTTCTTGATGATTGTAGTAGATTGTTGGGTTTCTTTTTGGGTTTTAAAGATGATACTTTTGATGCTATCCAGCCACTGATTATTGCTCTTGAAAACCAATTGAGACTCAAGGTTAGAGGTATTAGATGTGACAATGGGAATGAATTCAAGAACAAACTTATGGATGAATTTTGTGCAAACAAAGGCATAAAAGGGAGTTTAGTATTGCAAGAACACCACAACGAGTAATGGTGTTGCGAGAAAGGAAGAATAGGACTTTGATTGAAGGCAAGAACAATGTTAGCGATTCTCACCTACCTATTCATTCGGGCGAGAAGGTATGAAATGTACTTGTTATGTACTTACGAGTCTCGGTCACTAAACCACAAATGAAGACACCTATGAATTGTGATGGGCACTAAACCCAACATTAGTTTTATGAAACCTTTTGGTTGCCCTCTTACTATTTTAAACACTATTGATAATCTGGGGAAGTTTGATGGCAAGTCAGAAGAAGGATACTTATTGGGTTATTGCACTAACAGTAAAGGCTTTAGAGTATACAACAAAGTTACTAAGAAGGTTCAAGATTGTCTTCATGTTGAGTTTTTAGAAGATCAAGACAATGAGAAAGGTAAAGGTCACGATTGGATGCTTGATCTTGAGATTTTATCTCCTTCAATGAATTATGTTCCTGTGAGAGAAGAAAATCAACCTATGCACAATGAAGAAGATATCCAATATGTTGTTCATATTAAAGGAATCTTTGTTCTTTGATAAAGATCCCTGTCAGTTCAAACCAAAGTACTGCGTTCCTAAACAGAAATCTTTGTTTCTTCAAAACAAAATCTTGTTGCACCACAATCCTCATTATCTGCCGAGGATCAATCTATTCAAGAGGAACTTAATCAGATGCTTCTTCAAGATGTTTTAGCACATTCTTACAGTGATGAACAAAGGAGAGCTTATGAAGAGGCAAAGAAGAAGAACAAGGCTGAGTACTCTCCACGATTACTTTGGACCGATACTTTTGAACAAAATGCTTCTAGCACAGTTAATGATACTTTAGCGATCGAATGATCCTACCATGCACGGATTAGAAGCGATGATGAATTTGAAGATGAAGGTATTTTTCCAAATTTCAATGAAGGTCTTGATGTTACTAATTTAGATGATAATTATGAAGTTCCACAGTCTCCAAACTTAAGAACTCATAAGGATCATCCTTCTGATCAAATCGTTGGTCCTTCTACTTACGGAGTCTTGACTAGACACAAAGCTAAGGGTTTCACAAAACCTCACAATGCTTTACTTAGCTTTGTGTATAAACAAAACAGGCTGAATCATAAGGACCATCAAACTTGTTTATTTACTTGTTTCATCTCTCAAGAGGAACCCAAGAATATTGCTCAAGCTTTGACTAAAGAAAGCTGGGTTGAAGCTATGCCGGAAGAACTTCTTCAATTTAAACTTCAAGAAGTTTGGGTTTTATGTGATCTATGGGAAGAGAGTTATTGGAACCAGTGGGTTTTAGAGTTAAAAGAGATGAAAGAGGCAATGTTATCAAAAACAAGGCAAGGTTAGTTACTCAGGGTTATAGACAGGAGGAGGAAGGGGTAGATTATGATGAGGTATTTGCTCCTGTAGCAAGAATAGAAGCTATTAGAATATTTCTTGTTTTTGCTTCTTATATGGGCTTTCAAGTTTACGGATGGATGTTAAAAGTGCCTTTTTATATGGCAAGATTACAGAGGAAGTTTATGTCAAACAACCTCCCGGTTTTGAAGATCCTAAACATCCAAACAAAGTCTACAAGGTTGTTAAGGCTCTTTATGGCCTTCTTCAGGCACCTAGAGCTTGGTATGAGAGACTCTCCACATTCTTATTGCAACATGGATATAGAAGGGGAGCTATTGACAAGACTTTGTTTATCAAGAGACACAAGAAAGATATCATGTTAGTTCAAGTTTATGTTGATGATATCATCTTTGGGGCTACCAAACAGTCCATAGTTAAGGAGTTTGAGCGGTGATCAGAAAGAATTTCAAATGAGTTCAATGGGAGAGTTGACTTTCTTTTTAGGACTTGAGTTAAGCGATCAAAGGAAGGTATTTTTATCAGTCAAGACAAGTATGTTCCTGACATACTTAAGAAATTCAATTTTGATGATATGAAGGACATTTACTACACCTATTAAATCTATCAATTCATTGGGTAAAGATGAAGATGGACAACCTGTTGAAGTTAAGCTTTATAGATCAATGATTGGCTCTCTTATGTATCTTCTTGCATCGGGCACGATATCATGTTTGCGGTTTGTCTATGTGCAAGATATCAAGTCTCACCAAAGATCTCTCCATGAATGCAGGTTAAAAGAGTTTTTTACATTATTTGAAACAACAACCTAAGTTGGGATTGTGGTATCCTAAGGAGTCACCTTTTCACTTGGAAGCTTTTTGAGATAGTGACTATGGTGATAATTATGATAGAAGATCCACAAATGGTGGATGCCAATATCTTGGAAGAAGGCTAGTCTCACGGCAATGCAAAAAGCAGACAATTCTGCAACATCATCTCACGAAGCTGAATATGTAGGCTGCGCAAGTTGTTGTGGTCAAGTTTTGTGGATGCGAGAATCAACTCTTGGACTATGGGTTCAATTTCAAAAATACTCCTATCAATATTGATAATGAGAGTACAATTTGTATTGTTTAGAATCCTGTGTATCATTCCAAGACAAAGCATATTCAGATTAGGCATCAATTTATCGGAGATTGTTATGAGCATAGGCTCATCAATGTAGTTAAGGTTCACACGGATGACAATGTAGCAGATTTACTCACAAAAGGTTTTGATGTGTCACGATTCAATCACTTGGTCGTGAGCATTGGAATGATTAACTACTAAGTTCCGTTTAAGGGGAGGACTATAAGGTGTTAGTATAGTCCTGTGTATTGCTTGAGGGAAGGATGTTTGTTGATACTTAGTTTATATGAAGAAATTTTGGCAAAATCTGTTTTTTCTGAAAGTCTTTGCTTGGAAAATCTTGCTTGGGAAAGTACTACTTATGTGGAAATCTTTGTTTGTCGTATTAAAGATCTTGTTCCAACGGTAATATTGATGGGTAATTGATAATACTTGGTAACTTTGTTATTATAGGAACGTGATTTTTCAAATCCCACCTATAAATAACTACTTTCCGATTTTCCTCTCATATTATTACTTTACATCTTTTCCATACTTATCTTCCGATCACCATCTCTTTATTCTTCAATAAAATCTTTATTGTGCTCACTCATTCAAAATGGCGAATCGTTTAACTATTTCAAAGCACAATATGGTGGCTAATTTGGACAAAGCTGGCGAATATGGCTTTTATGATATTGTTGATTATCTTACTTGGGGTCGCCTATTAGTTATGCTCTTTTGGTTGAACGGATGTTATTGAACCATGGATTCAAGAATTTTGGGCTAATGCTAGAGATAACATGGAGGAGGATTAATATTATATTAGATCACGATTCTTTGGGCGGACTATCAAGATTACAAGCCTCTATTAGAAGATTTATTATTTGGAGATGAAGATGGGGCTATTCGATTTGACAAGCAACTGATTTGGGATACTTTTAGGAATCTTGGTTATGAAGGATCTTTAATAGAACAAACATTCAAGAAAGCATTATTACGTCCTCAATGGAAGTTTTGATTCATGTCTTGCTTCATTGCATAAGTTCTAAAAGTACTTCTTGGGAGCAGTTTGGGTCTAATATAGCATCTGTAGTGGTTGGACTAGCTCTTGACGAGTGTTTAATTTTTCAAAGCTTATTTTGGATGGGATGCTATCACATATATCCTCACAGGTCAAAATGGCTAATGTACCCAAGGTTTATACAGGTTTTCTTAAACAAGCAATTGGCTGATGTTCCAAAACCTCTTTGCTTTGTTACCTGTTATTGTGCAACAAGCCAAAATCTTTACATTTATGGCTAGAAGTGCTTTGTTGAGGGTGGAGATATTCCATTAACTTCTACAATGATGGAAGTTGTTCAAGGCATGCGTAATGAAGCTGGAGGATGAAGCAAGTGATGCTCTGATTACGTACATAGTCTGCTTCACAAAGTTGTTTCTCCAAGATCTGCTTCACAAGTGCTACTGCACAAGTCTTGCATCTGAAAGTACTAATTCTATTGAAGGTCTTGCATCTTTCACAGTCTTGTTTCTCCAAGCCCCGAGGTTCAGCGAGATTGAAAGAACACCTACTCCATCTCCACAACATTACGTTCCTGTTTGGAGAAGAACATTCACATCTTCAGGGATGATCATACTATTCCTGTGAAGGTTTGACTTTGATAATTATGCTTTGACAAGGGAGCTTGTTAGGTTAAACAAAGCATTGAGTTTCAAGCTAAAGCTCTTAGTAAATTGAAGCGTAGGTATGTTTGGTTGAGGAATTTTATTAAACCATATATTCAAGGTTTCAACTTATGGGTTAAAGAGGAAAACAAACGTCGTAAACAACTTAGAAAGGAATTCAAAGCGAAGAAGGTTCCTAAATCATCTTACGTCAACTGGGGAGGAATTTAGAAAGGAAAATTTGAAAGAAGATGTTGTGAAGAAGAAAGAATCGTAAGAGTACTCTGAGAAAAGATTATTTGATTCAGAGGAAGTGCAAGTTCAAAGTACGATATTCAAATCGAACATCAAAGATGCTGATGTTCAAGATGTGATGATCAAGGTCTTGAACATCAAAATGATTTTCATGATACATCTAGGCAAGAAGTAATAACTCCAAGGGTATTGAATTTTTGAAGAAGAGTTGGTCCTTCTACATTTGTTATAGAAGAAGAGGAGGAAGCTACATTCATACCTATTCATTCCGCTAGTGATGATGAAGTAATTGCTACAATATTAGATTTATCACAACCAAGAGGAGGGTTACTATTAGAGATGTACAAGAAGAAGAACAACCAAGAGCTTCTCAACCTGCCATTGATCCTAAAGACAAAGGGAAAGGTATTACGGTTGAAACAAAGAAAAAAAACTCACTTTGGCAGAACTTAGAGCAATTGAAGTTGCTAGGAATGAAGGTGCAGCTAGAAAAGTTCAAGAAGAGTTAGATGCTCAAGATAGAAAAAGAACGAGGAAGCTCAAGAAGCTCTGAGATAAGCGACTGAGGTGCAAGATAAATTAGATCTTGAAGCTTGAACCTTCTGATCCCCTACACTGTTAGATATATGCCAAGAAGACCTAATTTAGCTAAGGACAGGAATGCTATGATGGCTTATTTAAAAGTTCGAGGATATAAGGGTTTGCAGAAGTTAAACTATGTTGATATGAAAAGACTTTATGATCTTGAAACGCAACTTATAAGAAGAGTGTTCTTGATATTAAAGACTTTAGAGAAGAAGCTCATTGGACTGAATTTGAAAGGAAGAAGAGCTTAAAGAGAAAAAGAAAAAGCTGAAGTTCTGGATGTTGAGTTTTCAAAGAAAGAAAAGGTTGAATTAAGATCTGAGACTAGAGATGAATTGAAGAATTATCTCAGAGTGGTAGATTTTGATTATACAAAGGAAGATGATAACATGAAGATGAACAGATCAAAGATCGGTGTTTTTAAAGTTATGAAATCCAAGAATGAAGAATACATGATTTTTCATAAAGAAGATGAAAGCTTCAAAGTTTTCAAAAGGCTATGGGATTTACTGCATATTATAGATAGAGTAGACCTATTCTACTTATATCATGTTGTGAAGGCTTACTTTGAAAATAATCCATTGGAAGGGATTGGTTTGATTTTACATGGTGATCTTATAACTTTATGGGAAGCTGATGAAGAAAACTGATGATATCTGGAAGAATCAAGAAAGCTGGGAAATAGTTCTTGGAGATTCTTTGAAGAATCTGGAGTTCATGTTTTGGAGCTAGAAAATGGAACAATGATACACATGTTTGCAGAAAGAAGATACCCTCTCACAGTTGAGCTCATGAGAAGAATGCTAGAGCATGGATTGGAAGCTGAAGAGGATAATGAAACTGCTTGCATGGTTATCAACTTGTTTATAAACTGGACTACCATTCTGAGGATGATCAATAAGCGGTATGAATTTTATTTGAATAAATACTTTTGATATATCAGTACTTTTATTCAAAATGCTGCGATCAGACGGTACTTTCATCAAAGTAATCTTTGTTCTTTGAACTAAACAGTTAAATAAATTTTAGAAGAAACCTTGTTGCTAAGTAATAAATATTTTGAAATAAAGGTTTAATAAATGGTTTTTGTGATGATAACATCAATAGGTTATCAATCCACCATGGTAACAAATGGATTGACTAATCCATGAGCAAACACTCTGGGTAAAGATATATCAAATCCGTTTTTAGTTGACAACTTGCTAATAAGTTGGATGGTATTCAACTCACCATATCAGTAATGTGAAGAGTTGGCTAGCCCACAAGAAAATGGCTTGTGGTAAAGGCTGTGGAAAAACCATTATTGGTAATTAGTTCACCATTAGATAGAAGAACTAACTAGTCGAGAAGGTACGACTTTTGGTAAAGACAAAACAAATCTGTTGATAGCTGGTGGTTTGCTAAAAATCATATGGTTATCAATGTACCATGGTCTTACACACCAAAACATTTGGCTACTTCAGAGATAATGGCTTTGGTAAAGAGTTCTAAATCCATTAATTTTTCAATGATTCACTTAAAAGTGATGAGAATAGTATGCAACTTAAACTGAATTAAAAGAACAAATTGTCATATGTTAACATTGTGTTGAAAAGATGGAGCTTCTTGAATCTTTCTGAGAAAAGAACAATTCTAAGAGATACTTTGACAAGAACAGGTACTACAAATATATATGACTGAAAAGACTAAGAAACAATCCGTCTTAAAGATAAAATGCATTAAAGATACATTCACAAAGGAACTTGAAGTCAAGCAAGTAGAATACAAGTTAGGGGAGGATTGTTGGGATATGAAAGTGCTGAAGATATCAAAGTATCTTGAAGATATCAAAAGTCTGTAAGTTGCAAAGTCTTGGAAGAAGTTAAAGACTCAAAGTCTTGTTAAAGACAAAGTCAAAATCTCTGCATATGAAGTCAAAGTCTTTGCAAGAACAAAAGAATTGTTATATTCGTTTATGGAAAGAATTGTATTCTATGTTTAGATTACTTGTCGTACAAGGTTATCAATTGTAAACCGACTAGGATATCCTTGAGCCTATAAAAGGACTCCTAGATTGGCATTAGAGATATGAGTTACGATTTTAGAATTAGAGTTTTAGAGAAAAGTTCGATTATCTTAGAGTTGTATTAGAGTATCTGCATAATAAGCAGATTTAGAGTTTATAATAAAAGGTTATTCTTTTTAGCTTTGTTAAGTAAATTCCGTGTACTTAATAAAGATTACTCAGTGTTTCTTTGTTAATAACTTAGGATGTATCCGAGGTTATTAAACCTTAACAAGCTAGTTAAGATAGTTTGATTAAAGTATATCGATCCAACAATATTATGCATATAAAATAAAACGGTCACAAACATGCGACATAATCGTCTATACATTGTTATAAACCAGGTCAAGATATGGGCAATCTCAAGTTTCAAAACTACGTCATAATTGATCAAAGCGTTGATGGTCATGGTAAGCTTAACAAATAGATAATCCATTGTTCACAAAATACTGGGCTCAGATAGTGCTTGTTATGCAAAATTGGATTGCCCACCATGGTGCAACCTTAACAGCTGCCAAGCCAATATGGGCATTCTCATTTTTAAAATACGTAGAATTCATCATAGCCTTGATGTTGTTGGTAAGCTTACACCGCGCTTAAAGCAATAAGGAAATAATCAATTTTAACATGCAAACTGAACCAAAGTCAAGATGTGCAAACTAATTATCCATCTAATCACATAACCTTCACCAAATCACTATAAAATCATCATATAACACATTTCCAATCACAAATCATCAATATTTCATAAACCCACAAAAATAATTAACCTAACTGAGTCATTCATTCATTAGAATCAAGAACCCAAATCCCAAATTTCAACAAGCTTAGATTTTGACAATTAGGTCATCATTAAAACATCAAATATTAGTCAAACAATTATCAATTTATCAATATTAAACATAAAGATCAGAGATCTACCTTTATAATTCTTTGATGAGCATGTATTCATCGCTTCACAATTCAACCCCATACAACCATATGATTATCAACTATATATGATCATTTCATCAAAATTGAATCATCAATTTGAATACATAAACACAAGATGTCTTAAATATATGTTTTAATTTGATAAATATGTTGTATATTAGAAAACCCTAATTTTATCTGGAAACCCTATTTCGTTTTTGCAAGTTTTCAAGACTGTGTGTTTGACCCATGTGTTTGTGAGAGAAAACTAAATATCCTTTATAGTTTAAACTATAAAAGGAAAAATTGCAAACACATAAATAAATAAAAGCATATAAACATATGCTAAACAATTATATATAATTATATATACGAATCAGTACCATTGTCATTGTTAATACCTACTAAAACCTAACATCACCACCCATACCCATCTGCACCATCAGTTCAAATAGAACCCCCAAAAGACAACCATCACAGATCACCAAGATGACAAAACAGAATACACATACATAAACAACATAAACCTAAACATATGACCTAATCATAAAAATCCATGATGTCCATATGCTCATCCTTCTCAGTCAAACCTTCATGGACTTCAACAAACAAGCCCATGAAAATCTCCAGCCTCCTGCGCATCCTGGTCATCTGCAACCTCAAGCACTCATAGACATCCCCACGGCTTCTTCATCATCATGGTTAAGAGACCACCTCACCCATCCTTTCAGTCTGCACATCTATCTTCCTCTGCAACTCATTCACGGCTCCCCGAAACCTCGAAGCTTCATCTTCTATGTGATCTTGGATGAAAAGGAACTTGAAGCTTTGATGTAGCTTCTCTGATCCGGACAAGTCTTTCAACTCATTGATGTAAGGAGTGTTCGCCATTGTAATTATTGGTGGTGGGTGAAAGTCTTGGTCTTGATAGTCAGATTAAGAGAGAAAATAAACTATATATTCTAAATAAGTGTAACTAAACCAGACTCTAACTAAAGGCGCTAAGGAACACAACAGGTTTCATCATTGCAAATGTTAATTAGACTATTAATTCACATCTTTTATTTTCCCATGCAGAGATATCAAATACGTTTT
>OU343216.1:139139812-139217011 GCA_910596185.1 Chrysanthemum makinoi
TGCGAGCAGCTCATAGTGCTGATAAGGCAAATATGCCTTTAACAACCTTAACTCATTTGTAACCGGGTCTTTCAATAACTATATAAACTAATTACAACATGCATGGTCAAAGTTATAACTAGTCGCTCTAGCCTACATCTATCTAGCTATAAATATATGGATCATAGATCATGTCTCGCTATATGTCTTAAGTGCTTACAAACAAAATCAGGAAAACTAGAAGCGGGGGGGCTGAATTAGTTTTACCAATTAAAACTTTTAATCTATTTAGATCGACTTATGTCAATCTATTTGACGTTGCGGTGTTGATGTTGATAAACAAGCATGTAAGGTACGCATGAAAAGATTGCAGTAAGTAAGCACAAACCACAACCAAAGTATTTATAGTGGTTCACAAGGTCGTCTTTCGTTCTTACTCCAATTCTAGTCACCTACCAGAGTTCGAATCACTACACCAATCTCCCATGGCGAGAAGCCTTCAGCCAACGCCGCCACTCTTTTTCCGAGACTAGGCTAACCACCTGTTCTTTTCACCTGCTTAACCACACCTACACAACGCCGCTTACCCTTTATATAAGGTACTAGGCTGGCACCCAGCTTCTTTTCACACCTTAGGTGTGAACTACACCTTCACAAGTCAGCTTACCCTTTTATTAAAGTACTAGGTTAAGCACCCAGTTCCATTGAATGGAGGAACTACTACCACACTACACCAACGACTAATCCCAAAGGAGATCTACTCCTTTATAATGCATCATCAAGGATATTAATATCCTTGGATCTAAAACTAGTCTTATCTCGGTAGCATCGAAACACACCATATCGAATGTACATCTAAGGCACCTTTCACTAATGCCTTTGACTAGATCTACAAGACACCTTTCACTAATGTCTTGTGTCTTCACTTCTAAGCATTTTTCACTAATGCTTTGTCTTGACTTCTAAGCACCTTTCAATGCTTCTTAGTCTTACTTCTAAGCACCTACCACAAGTGCTTTATCCTATAGACGATAGATACCCTTCATTAATATCTTCGTCTTGACTCTTAAGACATCTTTCACTAATGTCTTCAACACTACACTTCTTTGAAGAAAAGAAAGGAATCATCAACGTTAAGACTCTGGCCCTGATGATGAGGAAGCATGGCAACTCATGGACTTGAGTTGTTTGGACTTCAAAGGTGATCTTGCCTTAAGAGGAACCTAAAAGATCACACAAAAACAAAACTACAAACATAGATCTCTCGATCTAGGTTAGTGAGATTTAACTCTGAGGAGAAAGTATATTGAGTAAGTGAGAAACAATGAAGAAATGGCTCACTATTTATGTAGGAAAAACCTCATTGTTCCTCGATCCCACGGATCCCTACCACAAGGGATCCCACTAGCACAAAGCTGGGATCCGGGTCCGCCTCCTCTTGCCTACGGGTATTTTGGTTATGGGTCATGGTCATGGGTTATGGGTTGATCCATGGTTTTCTTTCTAGATACAATGTATCTAAGGATAATGAACTCTGGTTAAGTAGTATATATAAAACCATGGGTTATGGGTCAAAACCATT
Organism: Chrysanthemum makinoi; assembly: GCA_910596185.1. NCBI lineage: Eukaryota > Viridiplantae > Streptophyta > Magnoliopsida > Asterales > Asteraceae > Chrysanthemum > Chrysanthemum makinoi. The sequence goes on from OU343216.1 coordinate 139,141,374, forward strand.
TGCTAGTATTTACCCATTTAGTATATACTTGTATTTACCCATTTTAGTATACTTAGTTTAAGTATATGTTTAACCCAATATGTAAACACTAGTTGTTGTACATATGTATTTAAATCATAAAATCACTTATACTTGTTTTATTGTTTTATGTGAAAGCGTGTTAAAAACTATTAGTTCAAACTATTTACATTATTTTGTTTGTTTCTTAAAATGATTTTACGTTTGTTATCGACAAAACATTAGAAGATCGTAAAATATGAATAAACGTTTTTACGGCTTATTTGTATTAACAAAAATAAAGGTATTGTCTATACATAAACAGAAATATAAAATCCAGTATTTGGACTTAAGTGATTTCCCACCATCCCTAAGGACAAACATTCTTCTTGCCTTCATCTTCGGTTCTTGATCGATGATGATTGTGAAATCATCAATCGCCATAATCCCCAGGTCTTGGAGCTTCTTGTCCCTTCCTTCTCTTCCAATGTGCTTGATTCAGTTTTGCTGTTGAGATCTTCTGTACACACCAAAATGCTCCAACTTCATGTCCTCCGCTTGTTCTTGGCTCTTCTTTGGAATCCCTCCAATGCATTTTATCATGCTCCCTAAAACAAGACCTTCTGTTTACCCTCGAGGCCCTTCAGTTCTATAATAAGATATAAAGACATCCAAATATGTGTTGTAGCATGTTTTAATCTCTTGGCCATTTTTTTCTTTCTAGGCCAAATATTTCAGTTAGAATGAAATCAAATTCCTTGTGAGAATATTACATTGTGGTAACCCCAAGTGCTGCACAATCTTATAAAGGTCCATTAAATGGATCTCTTTATCTTGTATTTTGGGTGGAATAGGCTTGGTATATCCTCATCTAAGTAGATGTGAAGAACCATATAAATGCTTTGTAAAAGGCTTCTTAAATTTGTCCCATTTCTGGCTAATTAAATTATCATCTTGAATTAAGTCAAGAAATGAAACAAGATATTTAAAAGAGGAAATGGTTATAGGATAATTTACACCTTTCAACAGATGTTCATCTTGGTTTGATGTGGTGTTCATGTGATCCTCCCTCTTTCTCCATAGAACTTCTACAAGTAATTTGTAGAAGTTCTCCATGTACTTGTTCGCTTTATGGTTCATTTTGTTTTGGATCAAAACAAAGAATCTTCGTGATTCTTGAACACGGGATGGGCCTGCACTGCTGCCCTTAAAGTGAGTTCGAGTCCCTGAATTCTAATTGTCTTGCGACAAGTTGTTTTAGAGACATCTGGTGTGTAATGTACACGGGATGATAAGAATATCATTCTTGATCCTGATTTGAACTTCTCCTACCCCATGAATGAACATAATTTTATGTTGTTCATGCATTTTTTCAACAGAAAATCTTTCTTTTATCTTAGCAAACAAATTCAGATTTGAACAAACATGCTTATCTAATTTGTCAACATGTACCATATGTCATTCTATCCTCCTTCATCGTGGCTTCAACCATGAAATCAGAGAAATGTATGAATTCGTAGTCAATCTGAACTTTAGTGTTTCCTGTCTCGCCTCCTTCTCCATTGGTTCCGTGATCATGCTTGCTTTCTTCTTTCTTTGGACAATTGTGAGATGTGCTCTCACACCACACCCAAAGCATATATATTCTTATGCTTTTCCTGTGGGTATCTGTGCCTCAGTAAAGCCTTGTCATGGGCTTCAATGTCCTTAATTTGTTTTTTCAAAGATGGTCTTGCATTCATGAGACAGGTTGTCTCATGCATCTTCCAATTTTGTAATTTCTTTCAATTTGTCTTGCTATAAAGTCTCTTTGGAATCTTGGCTAGATTTCTCCAGTTCTTTTGCTCTGATGCCATTTATTGGTTCGGGCCAACAAGACCTCTTGATAGGTAAGTGCTTCTAAATAAATGGTATCATGAAACCTTTGATTGTATGCCATAGTTGTGCAGTGTTAGTTGAAGGAATATGTGAGTAAAGATGAATGGTATGCTTAATAGAAATGTGCAGGACAATATGGAGGGAAAAGTAATGCATAAAATTGTAGGGAATTCATATTGATTAAACCATCAATACCAAGAGTACGCAGCGGATGGATCTATATTTAATGTTATGAATTAAAACACATAATTAAAACAAATAAAATACTAACCTCGAATCTATTGAAAAATAGATAAACACCGGATCTTGAATCTAACAAGGATCGAAACACTAATAACCAAAGTAGGTTATCTCTATCAAAGCATACATACACGACACAAGAATATGCGTATGCTAGTACCACGTCACTAATGATTAAACGGAAAACAAGTTAGACACTTGCTTTATGCCAAAATAATAAAACCAAACAACTTGGTTTAATGATTTTGCCGTTTGAAAAGTCAACAAAGGTAGGAAGAAGAGTAGAATACTTTATTCACTTAGTGATAAATTATATATTAGGTTATATATAATTGTCGATTTTGTTATAACCGGAGGAGTGTATATATAGTCTCAAAACTTGTTCCCTAAGTTTGAGTTTAACACCTCCTCAAGTTCTAAAACTCGACACTCTCCTCCCCACTAGAATATTCTAGCTTATGCTTTTAAGTCCATAAAATAATTAATATATACATTAGATATTAATTACTTAACTTAAACTACAAGCAAATAATTCTTTTTCCTCCTTGGCCCTTTAAACATTTTCAGACATAATATAATTAATATATAACGTTTAATATATTACTTATATTAATAAATACATATTCTTCTCGTGTATACGTATGCCCCAATAGGCTCACGTATTCTACCGCATACAAATTATCGACTATGATTAAGAGCATAACCAACAAGCTCCACTTCATGATAAGTCATTAACCGTGATAATTCATACTAACAATGTTAAGCGTCTAGCAACACCACATTGCTCCCAGAAATACCTAAGTGTGGTTTCATAAAACAACTAGGTAAATGGTTTACAATTTTAAATTATCCTTTTGTTTCAGATACTTGTTGAACTATGGATATGGATCAAAGTCATTCCATATTGTCCAATTATTCTGTTTCTCTTTTTAGAAATTAATCAAGATTACCAAACGTAAAACAAGAATCATCTTTATTTACACTTTGGGCACCACCATGCAAACATCTGATTAAATGTAGGGCCCAGTAGTATCATACTCCCGTACATGTGGAGGAACAAATTCTATTTGACTACACGTGTCATTCTGCGCTTCAACCAACTCGAGAATAGCCTTTATAACCACCTTGTTCAGATAGCGTTGACTATAGTCAAGATGAAAGATCCACACATGCAAGACCTGCTTGCATCTCAAGTCAGAGGACAAATAAAATAACCATTTACGAGATATCACTTAATGACGCCGATCCATAAAGTGATGACTTGTAGGTTTGGGGAAATCCAATATCCATAGCATGTGGATAACATGTGAGTTTGGCGGACACATCCTTAGTATTCATATAATATAACCAATCTCTCACATTTGCCTTAATTCAACGATACTCCCATATCATTGATCGACAATGAACAATTTAAAGTAATAAATTACTTAAGGATTAAACATGCAAATATAGACACAATTAATATATGAATGAATAACTCAAGTACCATGTATATTAATCATCAAAATAATAAATGTTTTACATATCCCATTATCCAAATACTAAAATCAAAATTGATTTACATGAGACTACTAACTGAACGGTCTAAAATACCACTAGCATGCTCAACATGCTTGTTCAAAGGCAACGCCTTAGTAAATGGATCCGCTAAGTTGTCATCTGTGTGAACTTTGTTAAGTACTACTTCATTATCTGCGATAACCTCACAGAGATAGTGAACCTTCCTTTTGTAATGCTTGGCGCCTTTTTGAGCTCCAGGCTCGTTGGCAATGGTTAATGCTCTAGTGTTGTCACATAGCATTTCATAGGTTCTTTATTGGTGGGGACTACTCCAAGCTCATCAATAAACTTCCTTATTCAAATAGCTTCCATTGCAGCTTATGAAGCAACAGTGTATTCAGCCTCTGTAGAAGACATCGCATTGATTTGCTTTGCACTCTTCCAGACTACGCCTGTAAACGAAAACGATCCGGTTTAACTTGGTGTCATCCTTTGTCTGCCACCCAAAGATCAATATAACAGTGTAACTCTAAGCTCATTTCTCCACCGTAAACAAGAAACATATCTTTAGTATATCTCGAGATACTTCGCTATGTTCTTCACAAAGCACCAATGACACTCACCGGGTCTACTTGAAATCGACTTGTTGGTTCTGAGCGAACGCAACATCGTGTCTAGTGCACCACCGCATACATGATGGATCCTACACCGGGCATAAGGAATCCTCTTCATGCGTTCCACCTCTGCAAGTGTTGAGGGTCCTTGAGATTTTCTCAACTCAAGTTTTACTTGCATTGGGGTAGTTCCACGCTTGGAATTCGCCATATTAAATCTTTTTAAGATTTTCTCAATGTATGCACTTTGACAAAGTCCAATCAACCGCTTAGATCTATCTCCTAGATCTTGATTCCTAGAATATATGCAGCTTCACCTAAATCCTTCATAGAAAACAATTTCCAAGATAGGCTTTAATAGCTTGTAACATTGGAATGTTGTTTCCCATGATCAATATGTCATCAACATATAAGATTAGGAATGCTACATTACTCCCACTAGCCTTACTACGATACACATGGCTCATCAAGGTTTTGAGTGAAACCATACTTCTTGATCTCCTCATCAAACTTTTTATTCCATTGCCTAGATGCTTTCTTTAATCCATAAATGGATCGTTGTAGCTTGCATACACGGTTAGGATATCGTGGATTGACAAATCCTTCAGGTTGGTCCATGTAAACCTCTTCGGTAAAGTGACCATTTAAGAAAGTGCTTTGACATCCATTTGCCAAATCTCATAGTCATAGTTCCTCTATGGCTAAAAGAATCCAATAGCTTTTATGTCATGACAAGTAGAAGGTTTCCTCATAATCTACACCGTAGGTTTGAGTATAACCTTTTGCCACAAGACGAGCTTTATAGGCGTGTACCTTTCCATCCAGCGTTTCTCTTGAAGAGCCATCTACCAATTTTTTGCGTTAGGAGGGAGGTCAACTTCAATCCAGACTTCATTGTCTCTCATGGATTTCATTTCCTCATTCATAGCCTTAAGCCATTTTTGAGATTCACGATCTGCTAATGCAGCTTTATAGTTAGCAGGCTCATTAAGATCCCCTAACTCATGCTCCTCAATCGACCGTACAAACACATTTGATCAGTACGTATTGTCCTGAGGACACCTACGAACAGGAATGACTTCACTTTCTCGGTTCAACACTTTCATGTTCAACCATCTCGGAGGTTGGCTAGTATTTCTAGGATGAGTATCTTCTTGAATTTCATCAAGTTCTACGCCCATCCTGCCACTTGTGAGATGACATTCACCAAAACTCAAAGAAACCTAGCAACAAATATCCTCTTGTGCTCAGTGGATAGTAGAAGTAGTAACCCATTTTTCCTTTGGTATCCCAAAGACACACTTAATAGATCTTGGTTCAAGTTTGTCAGGCGTGTCACGTTTCACGAATGCCTCACAACCCCGCACCATTAAGTAAGACAAATTAGGGACTTTCCCATGCCATAGTTCATATGGTGTCTTTTCAAACTTCTTTGATGGAACCATATTGAGAATGCAGCACTCAAGAGCATAATCCCGGACATTGGTAGAGTGGTTTGACTCATCATAGATCTTACCATGTCAAGCAGGTTCGATTCCTTCTCTGACAATACCATTATGTTGTGGTGTACGTGGAGAAGAGAGTTGTGAGACAATCCCACACTTCTTAAGATAATCAATAAACTCTTGACTCATATATTCCCTCCACGGCCGACCGTAAAGCTTTATGGTCTTTCCAAGTTGATTCTCAACTTCACTTTGAAATACTTTGAAAGTTTCAAAGACTTTATGTTTATGTTTAAGGTGTAACATAACCATATCGACTAAAGTCGCAGTGAAAGTTAAGAAATAGATGTATCCTTGTTTTGACATAATTCTAAAAGGGCCACATACATCAGTATGTACAGTCCAAGGATCTGTATTTTCTCCGTTTATGCGAAAAAGGATTTTTCGCCATCTTCCCAGACACACAAGATTCACACTTATCAAAAGACTCAAGGTCAGTTAATTTAAGAAGCCCATCGTGTTGCAGCTTCTCAATGTGTTTCTTATGTGCCCAAGCGACAATGCCACAAGAATGTAGAGTCCAAGTTACGCTTTGATCTTTTACTATTAATGAATATAGAACAATCATTTGAAATGAATCATGCATATCAATTTCAAAATACCATTCCTAGAAACAAAGATTAAAATAAACAAGTTATTCATGAAATGAAATACCAATATCCATAAAACAATGAGTAAAACCCTTGTCTTTCAAAAGAAAAACTGAAACAATACCCCTAGTAATACTAGGAGCATAATGACAATTGTCTAAACAAATTATTAAACCACTATGAAGTGACAAATCAAAAGTTCCTATAGCTTCAACGGCTGCACGGTTTCCATTCCCCACGCAGGCTTAAAGCTCGGGCTTCAGTTTCTATTTCTGAGACCCTGGTAGTATTACGGTGATGTAAGTACCACAACCAAAGGTCATATACCCAAGATTTATGAGGAAAAGTATAAAGTTCTATGACGAAGATACATGATGTGCTAGCATTGCTCCACATTGCATTCTTCTGCATCAACTCGGCTAAATAGGTAGGACAATTCCTCCTTCAGTGTCCAATCTGATGACAATGAGGACACTCAGTCCTTAGCAGGATGCCTCTTTTAGTGGAGGGGAATCTTGGCCTTGGGGGCATAAGCTTAGTTTCAGCATTGCCAACATTCTTGCCCCTGAGCACCATTATGCTTGTTTTATTGTTCTTTTGGATCCTTCCTGCTCTTTTATAGTAAGTACAGAGCAACATCTCTTTAGGAAGCCCTTGTTCGTGCAGCTTAAGCATCGCATGCACTTCATTCACTGTCTTCCCCATGCATTGATATTATAGTTGTCTAATCCAAGAAGTCCTTGTTCAGAGAGGTAAGAATCATGCTCACTGCAACTGGATGACATGGGGTGACCAATGCGTTCAAGTCTATCTAGATAGCCCTTCATTTTCTGAATATAGGTGCAGATTGACCCTCCTCATGCTTACATGCAAAAAGGCCCGTGACAGTCTCAAGGAGTTCTTCCGCTTGTTGACAAACATGGTCTTCAATTCCTTAAGCATGTTATATGCATGAGTGCTCCATTCTTTTGAAGTTATCATGCTTGCGAGCATAAGACACCTATGTCCTGGATGCTTTAACCCGGTGACAGCAAGACATTAGGAACCTGCCGATCGAGTCGAGGGAACGGATGCATGGGATGCTCCACATAGGTTAACTTATGCTCGGCTGTGAGGACGATCCTCAAATTCCGATACCAGTCGAGAAAGTTAGATCCGTAAGTTTTTTTCCAGGAAAGACCTAAAGATCGAATTGTTGACGGTTTGATTTGCTGCCATCTACAATAAAACAAAGTTCAAGATTTTAGTATTTTCGATAATTAATTCTTTTACAAATTAACTACCCATGTTTTAACAAATAAAACAATTAATTTACTAAAAGACTAAGACCCCCTTGAACTCCCATCATCGCGGTAGTGCTTACTACTGGTAAGTCTTGTGGGTACAAGAGTAGGCGGCGCGACAATTACATTACAAGTGCAATTCTTAGATTTATGAGACTTATGACACTAGAGTACAAGCTGCTAGTGTCATGCGTTTTGTCTCATCCTATGCCTCGATCAAGGATCTCACCCGCTTGACTCGATTAAGTCAGTCCAATTAGAGAACACGCAAATAACTCTAGGTCTCACGCCGAGAATAAACACCTTGGGTTGCAATTCACTCACGCCCACGAAAAGAAAGAGTGCAAGTGTTCTCAAACTTGGATGGCATAGACTTAAATTTCAAATAGGGTATCATAAATTTTGACAAAACCATGTATCAAAAATTGTGTACAAAAGAAGGCAAACATCTTTGTAGCACAAGTTTGCAAAAAACAATTTTTCAACTTATTTAGGTGTACTAATATCACGGGAAAAGAATGGTCAAGAAGCCTATATTGTACTCTACATGAGTCAAAAGACCCAAGTTCTTCCAATAATTCCGACAAATGCCGAAACATGTAGGCTGAAAAGGCCATGCAAACCCTAGATCTTGGTGTTAACCAAAAGATCATTGATAAGAGTACAAAACTTTAGGTATCTTATAGTTAAAGTTTATTAAATCAAACGATATCCATCATGCTATATCTTGGTAGTTCGGTAATGATCCACACCCTCAATAGCATGATCGAACCAATGATTTAATCAAATCAAATTTTGATAGTTTATAGTCCGTTTAAGTGTAAAAAAACAAGTTTTACACATAACACATAACCGGTCACAAGGAATTAAGTGTGTATATTAACAGATAGTAATTAAATCCCACGATATCCAACAAGCTATATCCTGGTAGCTTCGAGTAATGATCCACACCCTCAATAGCTTGATGGAACCCACGGTTTAATTAAAAACAAGTTTCAATATAAGTAATTAGTTTGTTTTTATTTCCAAAATCAAAAGCATATATGTAAACAAGTCACAAGGAATAAAACATATAAGCAATTAAAACAGACAGAAGAAGGGTAGAGGTGAAGACAGACTCTAATGGAAAACAGTAACAAGTAATGCTCCAAAACTCAAGAATGAGTCTTCCCCAATTGGAGAATCTAAGGCTCTCACAAGGTTTTCGAGCTAGGTACCAAGGACCACAAGGACGCATAGATCATGACCGCGTAAGCCTTAAGATCGAAAAAGAAAAGAAGAATCCATATTACAATATCTTTTAATTTTTCCTAACTTCTTTTATTAACCATTAATATTAAACAAGATCAAGATTTAATTAAATGACAATAATGCATGTTATTGTCATAACAATTAATATATGAGTTTAATTAGCGTAGCAGTTTACTCTATGTGTAACCCATAACACCAAACGAGATGGCTCGTGATGCCACTGCAGGGAATTCATATTGATTAAACCATCAATACCACGAAGAATGCTAATGGATGGATCTATATTTAATGTTATGAATTAAAACACATAATTAAAACACATAAAATACTAACCTCGAATCTATTGAAAAATAGATAAACACCGGATCTTGAATCTAACAAGGATTGAAACACTAATAACCAAAGTAGGTTATCTCTATCAAAGCATACATACACGTCACAAGAATATGTGTATGCTAGTACCACGTCATGAATGATTAAACGGAAAAACAAGTTAGACACTTGTTTTCTTACGTCAAAATAATAAAACCAAACAACTTGGTTTAATGATCTTGCCGTTTGAAAAGTCAACAAAGGTAGGAAGAAGAGTAGAATACTTTATTCACTTAGCAGATAAATTATATATTAGGTTATATATAATTGTCAATTTTGTTATGCACCGAGGAGTGTATATAGTCTCAAAACTTGTTCCCTAAGTTTGAGTTTAACACCTCCTCAAGTTCTAAAACTCGACACTCTCCTCCCTTACTAGAATATTCTAGCTTTTTATGCTTAGTCCATAAAATAATTAATATATACATTAGATATTAATTACTTAACTTAAACTACAAGCAAATAATTCTTTTTCCTCCCTGGCCCTTTAAACATTTTTATGACATAATATAATTAATATATAACGTTTAATATATTACTTATAATAATAAATACATATTCTTCAGTGTATACGTGTATGCCCCAATAGGCTCACGTATTTCCGGCCGTACAAATTATCGACTATGATTAAGAGCATAACCAACAAAAATAACTGTTATTGATAATTATAAAACGAAATTACAACATCCTATATATAGGTTATGAAGGGGTATGACTAAAGGTTGTGATGTTTCAAAGGATAAGGCAGTTATGCCTTTTAACAACCTTAACTGCCATTTTGTAACGTCCCCTTCAATAACCATATAAACGACCAAGGTGCATGGTCAAAGTTATAACTAATTTTAGCCACATCTAATCTAGTGAGCAGTCATATGATCATATGATCATGTCTGCTATATGTCTTAAGTGCTTACAAACAAAATAAAGGTATTGTCTATACATAAACAGAAATATAAAATCCAGTATTTGGACTTAAGTGATTTCCAACATACAGTGCATCCCCCTGAAAGACTTGCGATTTGATTTATGAACTCCAAAGAGCATCTCTTGAAAAGAGGAACCTTCTCAATGTGTGGCTTGTAAAGGTTTTCAATTACCTGAAAGAAATAATACACGCTGTTTAGTATCATAGATAATGTGTAAATGAACATTAGAATAGTTGCAATTATTTTCAACGTATCTGGATTAAGCAAAATTCTCTGTTCCATACCGTGGCACGGAGAGAGCTTGGAAGATCTTGTAAAACAGCGGAATCACTGGGGCTACTATCATATGGTGACCGCAGTTGATCCCTAATTTGATAACGTATGTCTTTCCCTAGTTTATTTCTGTCCATATATTTCAGTAGATTTTTATTCTTTCCTGTATATTTCTGTCTTTGATCCTCTTACAACTAAAGCTGTTATGTTACCACCCAAATAAGCAGCGAACCCATGTCAAATGAAACATAAACCATAATGAATATCATCTCTCTCACATTGACTGCATGGATGTCGCCATAACCTGTACAAGTAAGTCCCCACATTAATACATCATTCGTGTGGAGAGTTTATTATATTGCAGTAAGGGTTCCGTTGAAATGAAAGAACTTACCCACTGTTGTCATCGTGATAATTGCAAAATATAATGAAGTTACATATCTTTTCAAAAGATCAATGTCTCTGAAGTTTGAGTAGCTATAATCACCAAGTTTTAAGCTCCCAATCCATGCATATTATTCTTGTGAAGCTGGCATGGTTGTAGCTAGATAGTAGAATATACATGCTGCCGTATGTGTGCAATAGAACTCAACAACAATAAGTTTCATGATTCTCGAAAACAAATATTTGACACGTATGTCCTTTTCCAACATGGAAAAAAAGTCTAGAACTTTACGTCTGCATTCAACCTAATTAGTAAAAGGTATCTCACTTCTTCTTTTCTACCAGAAACCTGATAACCATAAGTTACATCTTAGTTATAATTTCTTATCCTGTATATTAGTATTTGCATCTATATGGAGTTTAGAATAATACCCGATAAAGAAGATCCCAAGGCATGCAGGCAAGTAAATCAAAAGTGAAACGAGATTTTAAATATCTGCAGCAAGAAATTTGAATTATAAAGATACAGGTTATATCTTTATATTATTAGGATTGAAGCATTGAAAGTTGTCATTTATAGGATAAAAACTGACCCGAGAGCAATAAGGTTTTGATTAGTGATCATCTTCCCAGTATCAATGTCTCTGTAAGCAACAAAGAATTGAACGAAAATATCGATGAAGAAAGCTGTCTGGTTGAGTATATCTAATAAATAGAGATGTTTGGGCAATCCCCTAAAGAACCCAAATTCAATGGGTGTTCCTATAGATGAGTACACTGCCCATAACAATATGAATGCATCCCAAGCCCGGTACCATCTGCATCATAAAATTGGAGATTATACTACTGTAATAACTTGTAACCAACGTTAACGTTTTTTTATGGGAGATGATTGATGCATTACTAACAATATATTTGTACAAGTTTTTGCGAATTATCATAAAACTGGATAAACACGAAATCAGTAATACACTAATTGCCATAGAAAGTGTCATGCGGATATGTCAACAAACAAATAAAGGCTAAAAAGAGACCGATAAAGTAAGAAGGCATATGAAACCTGCTTCGAGGGTGGATGAAGAAACCTCGGCCGCCATCTGTCAGCTTCATGCGCCTCTCCTCTTCTCTCTTGTCCTTCTCCGCCATTGCAGAACCATTCTGCTCAATCTCACTCATATTTTCTTAACAGTATCAAAAACGATGTTTGTAGAGCGCTATGATCACGTTTATCGACTAAACATCAAACATGTGATCAAGACATGCTGACCATTACATAAGCCTTGAAATAATCTTTGCTGTCTAAGGAAGAGATGTGGAGGCAATGAGGAGAAAGCCATGAGAGACTACTGTTTCCAATTCAAATTTAGAAAATAAAAATTTGTTGTCAAATATAGCTGTGTTATCTTATAACTACAACATTATTCACTAAAATGAATATTTAACTTTGAGTTGTTACAACTATCATGTAGCTATGCATAAGCATTATAATTAACAGTGCTTTAATATTTATTCTGTTATTCAAAAGTAGCAATGTCCATAAGACGTTATACCAAACTTGCATTAACATACATATAAAGCATTAAAGATTCTTTATTCTAAAACTTTTTTAAAACAAAAGTTTCATTAGTACTGATATATCAAGTAATACAAAAGTGTATATATGCTCCTATAAGTTGCTTGCCAGGCCAATGTAAATTAAAGGTTCTATGTCTAATGAATAAACTCTTACCACACATCTGAATTGATGCCAACTCTCATTTGTATAACTATGATTTATTGTTGTAACAATTTGTGGCAACTAGTTGATATCTATTCTCAAACCTCCTTGTGATCATGGTAGTTTTTAATTTTATTGGATTATTTAGTCTCAAAACTTTGTTTATTTTAGTAATCAACTCAACAATGATACTATGGAAGGGCTTTCTAGACTCCTTTGAACCACGACATGATCGAAAAATTCTCAGAGAAAAAACCTTACATAGAATGTAAAATCTTAGTTGATCAAGTAATCTATTTTTTACAGAGAACGACTGTCCATTCCATAAGTACCTAAAAATATAAATATTTGGACTCTTCATGTAGGTTAAATTAATATATGTGACATAATCGCCTCGATACATTTTGAAATAAACTAACAGAAATGACATAAGACGTAGACCACACACATCGCAATAAGGACACAGTCACTACTATCCCGAAAAGCTATATTTAATGTAAGTAGAATTATTTGATATGTTCACATTTCTTAGTAATCATGATTTCCACCCATTTGATTTCTATCTTATGGTGTTTAAAACGAAATAGCTACAATAAATTTAATTGTTTTGTTTCAGTAAGTAGAAATAAGAGCCAACTAAATACAAAGGGAAATAATTAGCAATAGTTCTATCCCACATTGGTTGGAAATGCAAAAGATGAGAGTTTATATAGACCCCTAACAGACAGACAGGCACGACCTTACTTGAACAGGATCTGTTCTATAGGCTCTGCTCTTTATTCTTGATTCCTAAGAAGACAGAAACCCATGTCTGGTTGATGCAACATGACCATGTGACTAGAGCGTGATTAACCGAGCTTCATGGTCTCGGCCATAGCTCCGTAGAGGATCGTTGTCAGCCCATCTGATGGGTCTCGGCATGGTCACATGGTTGTCTGACAGACAAAATCTTTATTTTTTGTTTCATACAGTTTTGATTCTTTATGATGTTGGTCTTTTAGGTGCAACTGAAACCGCTGGAGTTGGTACGGAAAATGTCGGCAGCTTAGAGATGTAAACCGATGTTTAATACTATAATGCAATGCCAGAAAGAGAGGATGCTTCTTCAAAGGTCAGGTTTCCTCTTATTTAGCATTCATGTTCACTTATAGTGTTACTTTTTAGTTACTATGATTCATGAAATATTGTGTTCATTATAGCAACTCAAGGCAGAAACAATATATTGCAAGTCTGTAAGAGACTATGTAAGTTGCTTATTCGAACATAGACGTGTAAAGTAAATGCTAGGGAAGATCTCACTTGTTTCTATCTGGTTGACTCAAACAAATTGATCGTTGAGCGTTTAGATTAATTATAGGGTTGCTAGAAGTTTGTCTTGAACGACTATGTTTGCAAACCATAAGCCAGTGTGAACTAACTCTGTGATATCTGAATCCTTCTTGATTATATACTTTACTAAAAGATAACTGAACTGAAACTCATTTTTAGTAGTAGCTGTTATAAAAAGAATGGAACTGCCGAAGAAATTGGAATCAAATTGAATAGATAAAATGTTAAATACATGTATTGTGCTTAAGTAGTGATTAAGTAGAGCTTTTGGCCATCTATAATCATATTCACATCAAGAATTTGACCCGCTTCTTCTGTTAGTATACAGGAAGTGGAAGGAAGGTCCAACTTGAAATGATCAGCTGCTTTTTCAATCAGCTCATTAATAGTGTCTGGAACCCATAATACAACTACATACTTGTTTTGATCCTTTGGCAGTTCCCACGGCTGAAAAGGGTATATCGTACATTTCCTTTGCGTCATTTTATCTGTCACTAACGCCAATAAATTCATAGTTAGCTAGCTTTTTATCAAAAGCAAGCAAAACTTGAACCAAAGGTGGCATAGACCAAACAATAAATCTGAAGGTTCTAAACAGAATGTAATTACATATGCTTGTGGAACTAATTTAAATGAAACATGTTCTCGTTAGTAGGCTTGGCATTTTCCTGAACTATTAATTTAAAGTAGAAATTAAAAACTTTGTATACCTAATAGTTCTTGAGAGGTTGAAGTATTATCTGATAACTGAATGGTTGCGGCATCTTCCAATAGCTTAATCAACCTTTCATTCTTAGATAATTTTGCTTCATCAAGTGCAGTTTTACCCCATCTGCACATTCAGAGCATTAATATTTTTATTATATGGTATATGCTTAACTAAAACTACCAAATTTACATCCTTGTAAATGTTTCTTGTCTCTTTAAAATTGAATTCAGAAACATTAATTAAACAATAAAACATTGGCCCCAGCTTCGACTAACAATTTTGCAAATCCATAAGATCCTCGTAAAGCGGCTACATGAAGTGGAGTTCTGAAGTCAAAGTCTTTTAAATTTGGATCCCCTTTTTCCGCAGATGAAGCCATGATACTACCACCGTTATTTATCATCAATGAACCACCTTTATTGATTATTAATGAAGCAATCTTTTCGTGTCCACTCTTGATGGCTTCTAATAAGGGTGCATTTCCAAAATTATCTAACAGTAACATGACACACGGTATATAGTTAGTTCAGATGAATACCACAATCTCAACTCACAAAGGGAAGAAAGTTTACCTGAAATGTTAACTTCGACGCCTACTTGAATAAGAAAATGAGCAATATCTTCGTGTCCTTTTGATGCAGCAAGATGCTGTTAGTTTAGGTCAATAGCATGTTAGCCAGATAATATGCTTTGTGCACAATAAATGCTTTTCTAAGAATGTTAAATGAAAAGAACATACCAACGGTGACCTTCCATCAAAGTTTTTTATATTTGGATCGGCTCCTGCCTGAATTAAGTCTCTTAGCTGAAACAAATCTCCATTATAAGCTGCACTATTGACCCTCAGTGCAAGGTGTGCATCTTGCATTGCAATCTGAGCTTTGATTTTTGCCACCATACGCTTCGCGCGTGTGAACATTCCCTTCTTTACCCTGACAAATACGTTAGTTTAGATAGAAAATATAATCATTAAAGTGTGAGCAAGTATAGAAAATATTGTTATCACCTTTAGTAGATTGTTCAGAATCTTTTTTCTGTCGTGGAAATAAATCTTAAGGATATTAGAGAAAGATTGTTTATCAATCCACAGTAGTAGACAACGCCACGAACTCAAGTGTATGGCTGGGGAATGTTTCATAGAATGGAAACATCTCCAAACGAGTCGTTAGGTTTTAGTTCTAATATTTCTTCTTTGAGTCCACCTTCATATACGACAACTTCTTCCTGTTCCAAACTTTGTTCATCAATCTTTTCATCAAGGTATGATTGTTAAAATAGTCTTCATCAATAGTATGATTGTTCTAAGTTTAAGTAATAGTCCGAAACCATTGACTAATCAGCAGAAAAAGTCTTAAATGCGATTACATGACCTATATAAAGTAAGAACTTAGTACCAGCTTTCCTTCACCGATAAAATAAAGGTGGTCAACCACACTATTTTGTTCCATCATTACTTTCCCTCGAGAAAAAACTCTTCATGCACTCTACTTACCTGCAAGAGGAGTGCTCATTAAGGTGCCTTTTTTTCCAACACTTAATTGACATTACTTCTTAGTTACCAAAATGACCCTGAAAGAAATGACTTACAATCTGATTAATGAATTCTTGAGAGCATCCCATAAAAAGGGGAACCTTTTCAATCAGTGGCTTATAAACATTTTCAGTTATCTGCAAGAAATAGCACAAGCGGATTAGTATCTTAGATAATGCTTAACAAGAATAATTGATCGTAACACTAAACAATGAACTGATAGGAGTTGGCCGAGTGACAGAATGGCCTAAAGTTTGACTAGCCCATTTGGAGAGTGCACTTTGACCATTGACTAATTGGATAAAGGTGTGAAATATGCATTTATAGTAAAAATACTAAAAAGGTTCAAACTGACATTTTAAAAATGCAAAATTTCAACATAATTAAGCAGAATCCTCATTTCCATACCGTTGGCGGATAGAGCATGGAGGTCTTGAAAAATAGCAGAATCAGTGGGGCTACTATCATAAGGTAACTGAAGCTGACATTTGATTCTATTTTGTATATCTTTGTCTACTTTTTTGTCCATATGTTTCAGGAGATTTTTTTATTTTTTCCCTGTATATTTCTGTCTTTGATCCTTTCGCAACTAAAGCTGTTATGCTACCGACCAAATAAGCACCAAGAACCATGTCAAATGAGACATAAACCATAACAGATATCATCTCTCTCAAGTTCACTGGATGGATGTCGCCATAACCTGTACAAGCAACTCCACATTAACTCCCCATTTCACATTATATGTCAAACTAAAACATTTTATCCCAAAATTTAGAAACTTACCGACTGTCGCCATGGTAATAATTGCAAAATATAAGGAAGTTATATATTTTTTCCAAAGATCAATGTCTCTGAAGTTTGAGTAGCTGTAATCACCAAGTTTTAGGCTCCCGATCCACGTGTATTCTTCTTGGTTAGCTGGAAGAGTTGTAGCCAAATAATAGAATATGCATGCCGTGATGCAATACAACTCAACAACTATAAGTTTTAGAATTTGAAAACAAATAATGACCTTTATGTTCTCCAGCTTGGAGAAGAACTCCATAACCTTTCGTACCCGTACCAACCTAATCAGTAGAAAGTATCTCACTACTTCTTCTCTACCAGAAGCCTGATTTCCATAGATAATGTATTGGTGATTATGAATTTCCCCATGCATTTAGTAATATAAATTTTAAGCATTTATGTAGAGTTTAGAGTGATACCCTATAAATATTATCCCAAGGCATGCAAGCAAGTAAATCAGGGATGAAATGATAAGATTTCAAGTACCTGCAACAACAAAGTTGAATTAGAGACACAAGTCATAGACCGAAATGTGGAGCCGTTCTAATGGAAAAATGAAAACACCTACCAAGAGCAATAGGTTTCGACTATAGACCATGTTCTCCTCGGTGTCCATGTAAGCAACAAAGAATTGAAGGAAAACATCGATGAAGAAAGCCACCTGACCGAGTATGTCTAATAAACGGAGGTGTTCGGGCAATCCCCTGAAGAAGCCGAATTCCATGGGTGTGAAGAAAGAAGAGTAGATTGCCCATAATAATATGAATTTCACCCAAGCCCGGTACAATCTGCATCATAGAACTAATTATGTGAGAATTGATATAACTATATAAAACCTTTCTCTCTAAGTTTTTTTTTTAAAAAAAAAAGAAAAAAAAAGAAAAAAAAAATTTATGTATGGCAGGGCCGCTTTGTAGGCAAGTGGTGCATGAATTGCATACGGCCACCGCTGACGGGGCCACAAAATTCCATGAACTTTATTTATATATATATATATATATATATATATATATATATATATATATATACAATTTATCGTAGCTAATTCCATTATAATTTTGGCTATAAATGTGGGACCTCTGATTTCAGTAGCTATATTTTTAATGAAGAATCAGGAATAATGGCTACAATAATTGTAGCCAAGCTATCCCCTATATATATATATATATATATATATATATATATATAGTGAAACTTTATTTTCGTAACTACTTTAAGTTATGAACTACGAGAACTACATTTTAGCCATTGGATTAATTGATCGAGGGTTAAAATGAATTGTGCCATAAATGCAACAAAGTAAAACACTAGGTTAATTTTGAAAATGGTTAGAGGGTATTTTAGGGATTATAGATTATATTTTTTAATTTATTCCTGGATATTGAATGTCAGTTGCAAAAAAGAAAACCTCATAACTAAAACCTCGTTCCTCTCACATAACCCTATTTCTCTCTTTATTTTCATAACCGCCTCCCACCACCATTGACTAAACCGCCGCCGCCACCAACTGAAAAAATCGTGGAATGAAGGGCCATTTGGTGGAGATCGACAAAACAAACAAACACCATTTTGACAGCCTCCAACCATAACTCATTCTATCTGTCTTCATCACTATTGCGATTGACGGTGAAGATTTGGTTGTGTGATCTAGGGTTCAATAATACTAGATACGCAAATCTTTTTTTACTCCATTGTTTAGATAGCTTATATTTTTTCTTTACAATAGTTTTTTAAAATAGATTTGTATTTTCAGTTTGGATCTTGAAGCAAACGATTGTAACATCACTAAAATTGGTTATTGTTTTTATAAGTGGTTTGAATTTAAGCGTTTTTTTTTTTCGTATTAATTAAAGGTTGTTTTTTATTTTTTTAGATTCAACTGGTATTCTTTTTTGGGTTTTAACAATTGTTTTGGATCATGGGTTTTAATAGCATTTTTGATATCGCAGCACTTAATATTTTGGATCACGAGTTTTTGTTATGTTGGGCTTTACAATTATTCATGTGATGTTTGGATATATGTCTGCATATGTGTACTGCTGCAAGTGGGTATTTCATACCTTCAACATTGTGTGCAAGTTCCAATTGAATTTAAATAGTCATTAAAGTTGGTATATTAAGAGTTATTAAAGTTTGTGAGAGTAGCGTTTTGTTAGCATTTGGATATTGGTGGCTAGGAATATTTAGTCTCATATGGTATTGGTTGTCGGGTGCTGAACTCGAACCTGAACACGATAGTTGTGGGTTTGGTTAAAAAAAACATATATGTTTTGTGTTTGGATTATAAAACATATATGTTTTGGAAAGATACATATATGTTTACGTATAAAACATATATGTTTTGTGTTTTGGATTATAAAACATGTATGTTTTGTGTTTATGACAAAAAGAACATGTTTACATCATTAGTTTAATATACACAAGATTGTGAATATGCGTTATGCTAGTTGTTGTGATTAATTTTCATTTCTTATTTGTTTGTGGTTTAATTGTTTCCGTGCATGCTTGTTTCAGATTGAATGATGAAGATGATGATATCATTTAAAGACCGAAGTGGATGAACACGATTATATATGAAGATAATTTTTGCATTTTTAGATATGTATGATTATTGCATGTATTGTAATCAAGTGAAATGTAACATTTAAGTATATTATTATTGTTTTTTCTTTATAATAATTTATATTCTTTAATTTTTGTTTCAAACTATAAAAAAGGTGTTAGCTAAAAAAAACATGTATACACTTTTGACTAATTGAAAACATGTATGCACCTTAACTTTTTGAGGAAAAAAACATGTATGCACCTTTGGCTATTTGGAAAAAAAAAAAAAAAACAAAAAAAAAACAAAAAACATGCATGCTCTTTGAGACTTAAAAAAACAATGTTAGGTATAAAAACATGTATGCACCATGGCTATTTAAAAACATGTTAGCAAAAATAAAAATAAATAAATAAATATATAAATAAAAATTCCGAATTTTAAGATATATAAAAAACGGGAATTAAAAAAAATAAAATTAATATGAAAATGTCTTTTACTATTATACCCTTTTGAATTAAATAAAAATAACAAAATGCTATGGAGCATTAAATGATGTACATTGTGTATTATTAGTTGTAAAAAAATAGTTCTCGCAGTTCTCGCACTTAAGGTGAGTTATGAAAATAAAGTCCCTCTATATATATATATATATATATATATATATATATATATATATATATATATACAGGTCAAAACTCGTCCGATGGATCGGTATGACTTTGTGGTTTTATTTTTAACTTTTAGTAGAACAAATATATAAAAAAAGTAATTAAAAATTAAAAAAGCGGTTAAGATCTATAATTGATGTTACCATAATCCATAAACTGCAAAAGTAAGTATTTTGATTTTGGTTTTATTTTTAGGATTTAGTAGAACAAATATATACTAAAAGTAATTAAAAGTTAAATGAAACGGTTAAGATCTATAATTGATGTTACCATAATCCATAAACGGCTAAAAGCAAGTAAGTATTTTGATTTTTGGTTTTTATTTTTAGGATTTAGTTGAACAAATATATACTAAAAAGTAATTAAAAGTTAAATGAAATTGTTAAGAACTATAATTGATGTTTCCATAATCCATAAAACGGTTAAAAGCAGGTAAATATTTAGAAATTTGACACCCCTAATTGAATTCAAAGAATCTATCAATAATGGGAGGCAACTGTTCAACATTTGTACCAGACATAAATCTCCTCTGTCATTGTCAATGTTACTCAGATACATAGGAAGTTCTTGAAGATCTGAACAACCATGGAGATCAAGAACTTCAAGATGCAAATGTTGTCTGGGATGACCATTATATCGTAATTAGAGGCGCGAAACACCTCTAGTGATTCCATGTGCTGGAGGTAAGTACGGAGATTTCGTCAATTGACATTCAAAGTTTTCAATGTTTGCACCTTCTAATAGTGTTTGGAAGAGATCTTATGCCAGTGTTTGATACGATAAGATTCTCCATAAATACTAATTGGTCGATATTCTCAGGAAAACCTTCAAGACGGTGAGACTCTTCAAGTAATTCATGTATGTCTTTTATACAATTGCAAGACATATATGCTAGTGCTCAAAGTATCTACAATTGTCTAGATGTGAGCAATTTTATTATAATTCGCCATGAAAGGACTTCAGTTATAATGCTATGTAATTAGTTAGAAACACAAACATGAATGTATAATTAATTATTAAGCTTATAGATATTAAGCTATATTTGGTTGAATAGATAAAAATTATTTTTCAATAAATACAACTTAAAATAGTATAAAAAGATGTCATAACATGATTGTAAAGCATGCACCCACACGCTCACGGGTAGACATTTTTAAGTTCATTGACTATCCTAAAAGAGCAAAGCTTCTATAATTTATGTGTACAATAGCATAATCAAAATTACTAATTTCATTCTAAGTATTTTATTACTTGTTGGACGCTTGGAAAATAGAATGTGAGAAATTACATACTTCAATATGATCATCTACTCCCATTGTTTTGCAAGCGATAATGGCCCCCAACATCTATTGTTCGAACAGTGAATGCCAATGATACACCAGTTTCTTTAGTTGCACTCTTTTCTTCTGCTGAACTACTTGTGCAATATAACTGCAAATGCAAAATTGGTATAGTTGTATTAGAAGCCCATAAGAAAAATATAACTTACAACATCATGTGGTTTAAGAACATATAGCCTTATTAACACTCTACTAACACTATTATCTTATAAAACCTAAAAGAAGAATAAATAAGTACATTTCATAGTAGAAAAAAATGAAAACAATTTTTTTTTAAAAAAAAGACCAAAGTGGGCAAACTTTACCCAGACTACAAACCAAGATTGATGAAATTTATAAACCGATACCGGACAGATGGGCGGTTAGGGTCGGATTTTGTCTGGCTTCTCGGTTTGGTTCTTCAGTTTTGAGCCTGTAGGACCAAATAGGATTTTGGACCGTGGGGCAGTTGGGTCTGTCTGGGTTTTTCCCGGGTCTCGTGGTCCAGTTCGGTTTTCTATTGTACATGTAGTGCCCTAATTAAATCTAGTAAACTGTGTGTGTTCCCACAATTAATAGGTTATGTAGCAACTCACTAAGCCAATGATTTTTAAAGACCCGTGATAAGGTCTACATTAAGCATGCAATCAAGACCCGTGAGTTTCATTATAACATTGCCAGTACCTGATATCTACTTATCAAGGAGCCAACACTATATATTATCTCAAAAACTATATCTTAATTGTTTCAAAAGATACATAAATTACAGTACAATGCTAATTAGCAACACACTCAGTTATCATATTCTAAAGAAAAATCGACCAACTGCCTCAACATATTAACCACCAATGTGTAGCTGCCCTTGTGGATGTACTTACATTAACTACAGAATAAAGGTCTGTCAAGTGAAAAAGAGAGACTTATTTGGTTATAGTAGTGGGTGAACCAAAACATTAAATAGTGCCATTAAGTTGCGTGCAAAAGACGATGGTCAAGATACCGACCTGGATAATACCTTGAATAGGCATCCTAGTTCTCCAGTTACTCAGTCATGTTATTGGATTTACAAACATTAAGCTACGTGTTAATTAGTATGTGTTTTTATTAGTATTTCAATTCAGATTAACAGCAAGTGCTTATGATCCTAAAGTGAGATCATTCTACACCAGAATATATTGCACTTTACAGGTGAAATAAACATGGAGTGCACAACCATACAAGAATAGAAAACAAAATTATCAAGCAAGTTCTATTCCAAATGACACGTAAGAAGCTCAAATCTCTAACCTTCTCGTTTAGTTTTGCCTCGAAATTGGAGAGTGGAGTCCTGCAACCAGTACTGTAATGCATCACCTGTCAAATGAAATTCAACACCACAAAGAGTTATTACACGTTTGAGATACCACACTTCACAAACAACATGTATGTTTAAGTTTCGTTCTTCTGCTGATTGTTCTACTCAAGAACATATACTACTTAAAGTCTTAAAGTATAAATGTATATTTCAGTGATAAATTCCATGAAAGCCTTAAAGGGTCTTTGGACAGTAGCAGTCTTTTGGGAAAAAAAAGCCATTTCCGAGAAATTTAAAACCACAATTTGTCAAAAAAGACGAGCAATAACTAAATAAACATATAGCTAACTGTACTTTTATGGACTTTTTATTCATTTTTAACCCGTTTATATATATTAATTTTTATATCACATGATTTTATTCTAGTTAACCAGTTGACTTACAACCATTAGCCCGTTGAAGCTTTCAAACGACTTCAAATTAAAGTAATCATTGGCTATAGTTAATACCACATTCAGCTTTAACCATTTTCAAAGGTGCTATGCACTAACAAAACATTTCATGTCAGAATTAAAATTGAAAAGTTCCAAAGGTTTTCTGGGTAAAATAGAAAGTTATCCCCTTATATAAAGATTGGACTAAACAGGTTAGCTTGTTATTATATATACATACTAAAGACTTCATCATCATCCCTTTATTAGCAAAATTAGCATAATCTCTTGGTTTACAAATGACATAACATGATTAAAGATTAGGCTAAGAGGAATTTGTATTTGCTCGTTCAAAATATTATTCAGATCTTATGAGTACCTCAAGTATGGGCTCTAGTGTTGTTGGCACTTCAATAACAGGGTCCCGATTTCAAACTTCACACCATTGCTCCAGATAGTTATCAGCTAGAGGTAGAGTAAAGACCGGAGGTAAATGTGAATTCTCAGTTTTATCTACTTGTGTAGCATTATCAACATTTGAAGAGTCTGTAGATGTAGGTTCTTCCTGTGACTCGCGCTTAGATTTTGAATTCTTTGCTCCTTCAGCCTTCTCATATACAACTATAAGTATCATATGTGCCAAAAAAACTTGCAAATAATCTCTAGAAGACTGGTCGGCTCTTCCTACCCACCATAACTGAACTCATACTCTCAAACATGCTCTTCGTGCTTCCTTCCAAATCGAGTTCCATATTCAGAAATAGGTTCCTCCTCCCTACAACCATATCCAGATGCATATTCTGGTTGTATCCTTATGTTCCCAGTAATATCCAGATATAGAATGTATCTGGCATCTCAATACTTCTTCAAGCTCTTACTTGACAACATCCATGGCATGTCGTTGTTCCCGATCTTCGTTCAAGCATATATATGCGATTTCTGAAAATCTGGTCATAAAGTATATCCCCATATGTTCATTTAAATTAGGTTCAATGATCCTGGCCAAGTTTCCCTTTTCATTGTGTTTTTTTAACTGATTTTTTTGATAGAGAGAAGCCATCATCATCTCATTTAAGAATGCATAACCTCCCACGCAACACTTCGAAAAGTACAATGCCAAAAGAGGCGCCATATTTTTTCGTCAAAAATCCTATAGTAAAGTATTCTGGTTCACAATAACCCTTTAATCCTTGTCTAAACTGCTCGTTTAACCTCTTCACAACAACCTCTAGTACTTTTTCCATTGGCCGAAAGTACTCCTTTGTACACCCGACCATATCCGCCTCTTCTGATACGCATTTTGAAATTTTTAGTTGCTACTTCTATATCTTCAAATGGTATTTTGAGGTGATGCCAATCTTTCAATCTATCCACTTGTCTTTGGAATTCAGGGCTAAGATAATTGTTTATATTACGAAACCTATTGTCCAGTAGCAAGTAATATGCAACAGTGCCCTATAAAAGATGGCAAATATCAGCAACATTGAATTGAAGCATACAGTATGTCCTAAGTACCCATACTGGTACTTGATTTTGCACTCGGTTGCGAAGTGAATCGATAAGGGTATCCTTGTCAAATCCCATTTTCATCACCTCTGTCAGAATATCTTCATCAGTCTGCAGCAACAACAAAAAAACCGCTTTAATTAGCAGATACTCAAGCACGCGTACCACACATCATGCATTTAAATATTATTATTATTAAATATGTTGAAATTCTGGTATAGGTCTAACCTTATTTACTTGTCGCAAATAATCTGGTGGAGGGACAGCTAAGTAGCGTGGAAGATGTGTTTGGAACCAGGGGTGCATACGAATCCCAAGAATAGTCATACGCTTCATTGGGTCAACCTCGAGTAACCTAGGGATCAAATCTCTAGCACCAGGTGATAAATGGCTGGGAAGTGTATTTATTCCACCCTAAAGAGCAAATTAGCATAGTGAGAATGAGTTCCAAAATAATTGCAAAAAGGTGACTGATAAATTGTATTTAACTGACTGCACCATAATTTTATAGAAAGATTAGGGTTGTTTTCATCGTCAAAGACAAGGGGGTCCCATAGAGAAGAGCATACAAGATAACGCGACAACTCCATACATCTGCCTCAGGTCCCGCATACACACTGCCAGATATAACCTATTTAGAAAGGCATAACATAAATAGAACTATACAGGAAAACTGAAAATAATTTTTGGTCAGCATCATTTTATGATACCTCTGGAGCTGCATAATCTGGAGTCCTACGACTTGTCTTCATAAGATGACCATCACGCATAATATTACTCAAACCAAAATCTGCAAGTTTGACATTACATTTGATCAAATACTCAGGTTTAAGATTTCTGTGAACCACCATAATCCGGTGGCAATACTCCACAACAAAAATTATCTGATTAAATACATTAGTGTAAGATTGTATTACCAATGAAAATAACTTTATTTCTGAAAATAAGCAAAAACATTTGTAAAGTATCAAATTGGTAGGTATGGTTTCACCTGCTGAAAAAAGTTGTGAGCCTCATCCTCGTGCAACCTTCCCTTCTCCACAATGTAATCAGACAACTTACCTAACTTGACATACTTCATAACGAAATAGATATCTGATGGTGTCTCTACAACCTCATAGAGACGGATAATGTGTGGATGCATAAACAACCTCCTCAAGATCTGAATCTCTCTTCTAACTGCAAATCACAAAAGCAACATAGATTAAGAAAGCCGTGGTATTGATATCATTGTAAAACAATCCATGCCTTTTTCTTCCATCTCCATGTTTTTTATCTTGCGACGGTTAAGGATTTTCATGGCAACTTTATGCCCTGTCAATGTATGTTCTGTAATTTTCACCTTCCCAAATGAGCCAATATCAAGTGTTTTCCCGAGCTTATAGTTGCTTGGAAACATTTCCACACTGTTCCTACCATGCCCTGATCCCTCCATAGCTTACCCTGGATAAATGGTTGACATGAATGTATCAATAACTATTGATCACTAAAATTATACACCACAAGCTTTCATAAGCTGCTTATGTGGAATAAGTTGATTTAAAACATTGATGTAAGAGAGATTAAGATGCCAAGCCATTTATCATCTAGTTCCATGTTGCCTACAAAATGAATAACTTTCTATAGCTTTTCATCAAACAAAATGGTCAGACTAAACCTTTTCTGGATGTGAAGGAGGAGGTTACAGCGGTATCCCTAGCTCCAAAGGGGGTCCCATAGGTTTCTCCTTAGCTTTAATCATATTATCCTCTTCATAATCATATCGACCCTCTTCATCGGCTAGCATATCCTCTGGTGTGAGATCTATAAATTATAAAAAAAGAATTACCAATTTATAAACCTGTGAGCAACAAAGGTTGTCAGAGAAACTGAAGCACAAGCTGTAACATAATATCAGGCTCATCCTGTAACATAATATCAAGCTCATCCCTGGTGCTTAAAAGTTAAATTTCACATTTAGTAGGTCCTTTAGGCCCATTACTTATGAATGGGTGAAGTTGCATTTTATCTATAACCGTCAATCAGGTAAAATAAAATGATATAGCAGAAACCAAAAGACAATTAGCGTAGCGATACATTCAAGGTTCTCTTCAACCAATGGTTTATATGGGACAAGTTGCAGCGTAAACATATGGTGTGTGAGTTTTCCATTCATACGAAAAAAAGAGAATCATGTCAAATGGGTCGAATGTCATATTAGTGTTATCTTTTTTCATAAACATACTACATTATTTCGATCATAACATTATTTTTATGATGAACGTATTTGTATTTGATACACTAATTATGTAAACTTTATAAAATAGATACACATTAAAAAAAGTGTTTTGGGTGTATCACATACAACCGACTTTGATCAGTACAAAAATCTATATTTCTTTCCTGTTACTTAACCATGAGGGTCATAAACATAGATGAACTTTGAGATGAGAATCATACATAGATTAATTATTGATACAAAATGTTTGAGCAATGATATGAAAGAATAAATTGTTTCTGAGATGGTGGCAAGATACCCATACCTTGATGTATCTATGAGACGCTTGGTAACATGCAAACCATTCTCAATCAGAATCTTTACCATCAATTAAGAAAAAATTATATCAAAAGCGTACCCTAGGTCCATTGGTTTCGTTTGTTCCTCTTCCTTTGACTCTTCTTGTTTCAATATAACCATTGCAGAGCAAACAACAATAATCTAGATTGCTTCCTGAGGAGTGGATAACTTTTTGAGTCTCATTCAATTGATAAGAAAAAGGTTCTTTTACCAATCTGTATATAAAATGTATGGAGTTAACCATTGTTCAGTTAGTTGACTTTTCAGCCTAACAATCCACACAGATAAAGATAATCTCGGTAATTACCTGAAAGCCACTGGGCCCCATTTTCTCCAAAATCTTTGCACATACCATCTTTACATCAAAATTACTGTGTACATAGTAAATTAATGTTGAAATTATTTATAAAAATCATGTTAAGAGATTGATAATACAATCAACGTAAGTTTGTGTACAGTAACTTCCTGTTAAGGCTTCTAGTGCTTAAAGTCAAAACCTGTTAATAAACTCAAAGAAAGGGTGATGGGTAGGATATCCAGCAGTGTCTCCATTAGTTGTCGCAATTGAAGCTGTGTCAGCATATATTAAAGCATGAAACATGATAATCACCTCGATAACAGCTTCTGATGTGAGTTGTTGCATTGTTGAAATGCATGCTCTCATTCCTATCACATGATATTCTATTTACCATAGAAGCTGCATGCCCTTACCAAACCAGTGTCTCCATGTATCAACTTGAAACCTTAAACTGGGCTAGCAGCTTCTAGGGTTTCTACATGGTGCAAACTCTCATCAACTGTGGGCTTCCTGTTCATTAGGCAACCTCTATTGGGCTAAAAAAGCTGTAGAAACTTTCACAGTCCTCGGTCTTTATTAAATGTGTACCATTTTAAGCTAAGTAGAGTTATAGTAGGTCACAGTAACATCGAACATTGTTCTACTATATTATTATGCTATGCAATGCCTGCATAAACAAAAGACATACTTCTGTAACTTTGAACTTAGAGAATCAGGCCATAGCCCGCCACGATATCCTGGTTCTTTTAGGCCTGTCAAGCCTGAAAGTTGCATTCCCGACTTTTTAAAAAGATAACTTCAAATTGGTAATAAAAGCTAACCTCAATAAGAGTTTTATTGAGGCTCTCTGGAAGCATATCTCCCTTTGGCATGTTCGAATTGGCTACGACAACAACATTGTTATTCTAAGATAGATTGTATGAAACAATGACCATTGGTCATGTAACAGGAATAATACACATACCAACATCAAAAGGAATTCTACAAACTACCTGACTGGTAAGGCTTCCTCTATTTATAACATTCCCAGTTAGTTAACAAATTAGTTTTGTCGAAGATTATACATGGACAGATGAAAGTAGAAGAAAAACATTGCTAAGAATTAATTGAAACTAACCTGTTTTTTATTTATTCGTTCTCTTTCTGCAGATGCATGGTGTTTTCATGAAACCTTCCTAAAATCGTGTACCATTGATTTGATGATTGTTTGATCTTCTGATTGATTCACAACCCCTGCTAACAAAAATATCATTAAACGATTCCAAACATAAAAAATACATTGGGTGCCTGTGACAAAAATAAAGTGCCAATTAAGCTCAAATACAGTTTATGCACAATAACACATTAAAAAAATATTCAAACCCTAAAATCGAGATATATGGATATTTCTTTTTTACAAATAGATAATAATAATTAGTTACATTTTCCTAGATTATCTCATGGTCAACAATTAGTTGCATAGGTTTATAAATTTGAAATTGAAAGATATATTCCAAAAAATGTTATAGTTCAGTGGTTAAGATATATGCTAATATTTACAACATCCCAAGTTCAAACCCAAGCATCATCATTTTTTAAATTTTCAAAATACGAATTTAGCTAATAAATTAGTTGATTAGGTGGACAAAATTTGATGACATGGAAATATGACGTGGCATTATGGGATGCCAAGTGGCATTATATGTGGCATGCCTCCTCTTATATATAATGTATAGATATATATATATATATATATATATATATATATATATATATATATATATATATATATATATACAACAGGCTTGAGTTTAATTAGTTCATGCACAATTGATACATACGTATTTTGTGTGTGTTTGAGGGCCTCTTTATGGTAGTGGCACTGGCTACCAAAATCCATGAGACGATTCTCATGTATGGTAATGTATGTCATGATGTTTATCAGCCAAATCCTATGAATGCCATTGCCAACTTAACTTATAAGCACATACAATGTTGAGTAGTGATTACTTTGATAGTGACAAACCGAAGAGCAATAATGTTGTTGGTTCTTCAATTTTCAATATGGTGGAGCATAGCAACTCCACAAGGTACAATGACAACAGAGGCAAATGTAAGCATCAAGATAACACCAAAGTTAATCCTAACAAGAAGTCTAAAGTGACTTGTAGGAAGTGTGGAAAACTTGGACTCTTGAAAAAGGATTGTAAGGGTGTTAAAGGTGATAATAAAACCAATGGTCCAGGCACAAATGATCAGAGAGTGGTTCATCCAACCCTCTGAAAGGTCTTAATATGTTTAATAAGTCTTTTCAGATTTATTATGCTATATATATATATATATATATTTGAAGCTTACTTTGTGCAAATGATGATGATATAGGTGGGTTGACTCTAGTGCTACAATCCATGTGTTGAAAGATAGATGTTGGTTCAAGACCTATGAGTCGCTTAATGATGGATCTATTCTTTATACGAGAAATGAGTCAACAGCCCTAGTGCATGGAAGAGGATGTGTGGATTTAAGACTTAGTTCTAGAAAGATTGTTTATTTATTTAATGTTTTGCATGTACCACAAATTAGAAATAACTTGGTGTTTAGTAGTGTTTTAAATCATTGTGGTTATAAAAAAGTGATTGAATCTGATAAGTTTACTCTATCTAAACATGGTATGTTTATTGGTTTTGGTTATTTGTGCAATCCACTGTTTAGGCTTAATATTGATCATGATATTGTTAATTCAACCTTTATGTCAACCTCTAAACCAATGATTCAACTCTTTGGCATGATAGACTTGGTCATGTTCACTTTAAAAGAATGCAAGATATGTCTAAAGATGGTTTAATACCTACCTTTGAAATGAACAAAAAGTGTAAAACTTGTATGCTGACTAAAATCACTAAGCAACCTTTCATAAATGTTAAAAGAGAGACTGAAATTTTAGAGTTAATTCATAATAACTTATGTGATTTGCATGCTACTCCCTTATTATGGAATAAGAAATACTTTGTGAAATTTATTGATGATGCTTCTAGGTTCTATTATGTTTATTTGTTACATTCTAAAAATGAAGCATTAAATAAATTTAAAGTGTTTACAACCGAAGTGGAATTGAAACAAAGAGCCCTGATCAAAACATTCAGGACTGAAAGGGGGGGGGGGGGTGAATATATGGATAATTCATATTTTCAATCTGTTGGAATAATCCATGAAACAATTGATCTCTATACCTCACAGCAAAATGGTATCTTTGAAAGGAAAAACATGGTACTGAAAGAAATGGTTAATTCCATGTTGTCCTATTCAGGGCTGAGTCAAGGGTTCTAGGGTGAAGTTATGTTAATAGCTTGCTATTTATCAAATAAGGTTCCTAATAAAAGGAACAAGGTTACCCCATATGAACTCTAGACTAAAAAGAAACCCAACCTGAACTATCTTAGGATTTGGGGTTGTAGGGCAGTTGTAAGACTTCCCGATCCAAAGTTGAAAACTTTGGGTGACAGAGGTATATATTGCATATTTATTAGATATGTTGAGCATTCCAAGACTTTCAGGTTCTATGTAATTTAGCCTAGTAAATTTGTCTCAATTAACTCCATAACTGAATCAAGGGATGCAATCTTTTGTGAGAATATATCTCATCTATACCAAGACCAAATCAGTATGGTTTCGGGTTCAAATGAAACTCGACTATGATGATGCTTCAGAGGTCCCTTAAAAGGTCTCCGAGGAGGTTGTGGTTCAAAGAACCTGAGCTCAGGAAGAGTAAAAGGCTCCAAAGTTATTTGGACTTGAATTTCAATTACACTTAATTGAAGGAACAATGGATGAGGTCTCTTACCAACATTCCTATTGCTTTAATGTTGGGGATGATCCTAAAATATTTGGTGAAACATTAAAGTCTCTGGATGTTACTGAAAAAAAGCAATAAATGATGAGATAGATTCCATCATGGGCAACGACATTTGGTTGTTGGTTGATCCACGACTTGGTTGCAAACCTCTATGTTGCAAATGGATTTTTAAAAGTAAAATGAAGGTTTAAATAAATCAACTTTCTTGAATGGTGAATTGGATGAGGAGGTTTAAATAAATCAACCTTTGGGCTTCATCATGTCTGGCAATGAAAAAAAATGTACAAACTGATTAGGTCTTTATATGGTCTAAACAGCACCTATGTAATGGCATCAACAATTTGATGGAGTGGTTTCGTCTAGTGGTTACCATCTTAACCAATATGACAAATGTGTGTATAGTAAATTTGATGAATCTGGTAAAGGAATCATCATTTGTTTTTATGTTGATGACATACTAATCTTTGGGACTGACCAAGTTTAGGTCGATGTTATCCTTGGCATTAGGATCAAACATGAAAGTAAGAAAATTTCTATCTCCCAATCTTATTATATTGAGAAGGTGCTGAAGAAACTCAACTACTCGATTGTACTACTGGTGAGTACTCCTATGGATACAAGTGAGAAGTTTGAAACCTAATAATGGTAAGGTTTTATCTCAACTTGAGTATTCAAAGGTAATTGGTCACTGATGTATGTCATGACTTATACAAGGCCCGGTATTGCTTTTGCATGGCTAAACTGAGTAGATACACTAGTAATTCTAGTATTAATCAATTGAAGCGGTTCGCGGGTCTTGAAGTATTTGAAGAAAACTATAGACTATAGTTTATCATATAACTGGTTATCCTTCGATTGTTGGAAGGATACACTGATGCAAGTTGGATCAACAACACTTGAGATAATTCTTCAACAAGTGGTTGGGTATTCTTGCTTGAGGAGGTGCAATCTCATGGGCTTCCAAGAAACAAACTTGTATCACAAGGTCAACAATGGAATAAAAGTTTGTGGCTTTAGCGGCTTTGTAAAGAAAATTTGAATGGTAAAAATCTTGCTTCTTGAGATTTCTTTGTGGCCTAAACCTATAGCACATATTTCTATTCGTTGTGATATTGCAGTTACATTGGCAAACGCTTATAGCCAGATATACAATGGGAAGTCTAGACACTTAGGTATTAAGCATAGCGTAATTCGTGAACTCATCATGAATGGAGTGAATTCTATAGAGTTTGTAAGATCTCAACGAAGTTTTGTTGATCACTTGATGAAGGGTTTGGATAGAGACTTGGTTTTAAAGTCTCCTAAAGGGATGGTTTAAAGTCTACCATAGTCGCTAAATATTGAGACACCCAATTCCCTCCTAAGAAAACTCAGGAGCTGAATTCAATGTGGAAAGCTTAATGTTCAAAGGCGGGAGCACATGTTTTATATTACATCCCATGGTTGTGCTAGGTCCTGCTGAAAGGTCAGGTTGAAAGGTTGCTTTGTAATAGTTCATTTTAAAAAAGTGGAAAAGCAGGTGCATGAATAAAGGGAACCACCAATGTGAATGTGATGTTTTGCCGCTTCAGGGTAGACTTTTAGCTCTTGAAACATTCATGAAATGGTATGGACACATGACTTATTTAGTGGCAGGAACTTTTAAGTGTTTGAAAACTTTGTGTGTATTGTACTACGATGGAAATTCAATCTTCAAGATATTTTCATTTAGCACTAGTTTTATTTAATGTTTAATTTTCATGCAAAAGGAATTGTAATAAATTGGGGAGGATTGTTGAAAATTTAGTTCAATTGAGGGTTCATGCCACGTATGGTAATGGTTTCGGAGGTAAGTGAGTGTAAATCCATCGGGTTGTTGATCACCTTGACTCTGATAGTGGTAAAGTATGATTTAGGTCGCTGATGAGTTCAACTCATGCTGAAGGTATTCATCAGTTTGATGAGTTCAGCTTATTACGGAAGGATCTATCAAGGAGTAGTCTCTTCAGAAAGTTCATCTCTACAGTGAGCAAACTTAGGAATTGTACAACTCCTTCGGTGAGTATGTTCTTATTGGCCGAGTAAACATGCTTGGAGTGAATTTAAACTTGTTTGTAATTGCTTTGACCTACTCAATGGCAATTTAGACTGCATCTTAATAATCATATTTACTTGGTCATGAACCACTATTTCCTATAATGAAAGAACTTTATGACGTAATTAATGAACAGGTTAATTATCATAATTTCATTATTGGGCCTTGAGTAATCCTATAAATTGGAACACACACATGCATGAATGAGGGAAAAAAAAGCACTTTATGATCAAAATAAAACCGAACACTTTATGATCAAATAAATGTTACATAAAGTTTTAATTTGAGTATTTATTTTTACTATAAACAAGTCTTGTCGGGGGAAAATGAATAGTAGTATTTAGGGTGTGTTTGGGGAGGGCTTATGGGGCTTGGGCTTTTAAAATAAGCCGGCTTATAAAATAAGTCTCCTTTGTCATGCGGGCTTATGAAATCATAAGCCCCTAAAAGGGGCTTAAAACTTTAGCCCCATAAAAGGGGCTAAAAACTTTAGCCCGGGACTTATGAACCATTAATTACATATTTACCCACAAAAATATCTAACATATACCATAAAACTCATTTAATTATATCATTTTTAGTCATTTTGCATCCGAAATATTCATCTGATCAATTCGGTCATTGTATCACTTATTATGATTACACTTTACCCATTTTTTCTACATTTTGGCCAAAAAATGTTACCATGTCTTATTATGTTTACACTAGTTAACTGAATATGTCTTGGTAATTAATACCTAAAAACACATGTTTCTACTTGAACTTAAACGAGTTACCCAACTCGAACGGACATATTGTTTTGTCACATCTAAAACTTAGGAGTATATAAAATCAACTTTGTTATTATCCGCCACCGTGTATCAATTAATCAACTAAAATTAAGGTTAATAAACAAATCTCAGTATGTTGTAGAAACAATATTCATAGATATCCTTTGACGCATTTTTGCATCCAACAATTCCATTGACAAATCATGAAGACATACATAAAATAATTGAGTATATGATAAATCATACATAACAATCAATATTTTGTTGCTTACTTAATGAAGCATTCTCGAAAGCAATTTAGCTTATTCGTATATGGATTTAAAGAGTATCATATATTTCATGTTTGATGCTCTGCCAACTTATCAAATTACACCTTAATAAAAGTACTTTTTCTCAATAAATTTGTAAGGATATTGTTGTTGTTCACCATGTTTTGATTATAAATCATAAGTTAATTTCCAATATATACCTTGTCAAATCATATACTTCATTTCATTATCTAATATTTCAAGAAAACTGTGGTTGTTAAAAGGTTGGCATGAATGACCGTATACACTTGGTCAAGGTAAGTTAGTGGCCTTTAATATTTTAATAGACTTTATGGAACATCATACACCTTTTCTAAGTTGTATTTAAAGTAGTAACTATGTATGCCGGTTATCTTTTTGGTCTAAAGTCACTCAACAATCAATTTTTTGTCATTTGCTCATAAATTTTTCCTCTATACCTCACGTGAAGCTTTAAATACAAGAAAGACCGTTGTAGTACATAACTTAAATAATAGCAATAAATATATGAACAACCAAACACCTAGCTTATTCTTACCTATTTAAAATCTCACCGGTTCATTTCTTTGTACTCATTCACTTTAACCCTAAAGTCATTGTAACAATGTTGCTCCACCAATCCAGACAAAGTTCCGCCGACTAACCCAAAAAATATGGAGGTATTTAAATTTGAAAATTGAATTAACCTTATGTATAATTTATTTTGAATGTCATACATGTAATCGCAAGTTGAGGCTAAACATAAAAGAGACACATTTAATGATTAAATTGCATACATCACAAATTTCTCTATCAACATTAGATTTTTATTGTATAATATGATGAATATATATTAGGCTTGTATTTAAACACTCGGCTTGTAATTTTATGTGAATGGCACCTAAAAGTTGTTATGCTTTGACATTTCTTCAATTAGTTATAATCCTATACTTACATGTGAATTTGTTTTGCAATGTTGCAAATTGCTTGTACTGACTCTAATCAAATTAATTGTAGGATGAGTTTGAAATAGATTATACAAGTCATATTGTTGAGAACATCTACAAACTTGCACGATTAGGAGTGCGCGGGTTAGCCCAAGAGATAGGTGTAGAGGAACATGTGGTGCGGGAGGTTGTTGATCAATACTTTGCACGTACTTGGATTAAGGATGTTTGTGATATTGTTAGAGAACAAATTAGAAGCAAAAAAGTATATTCAACTACAGAACAAGAAGGTATTTATTTGGTAGAAAACGAATTGTATACAGCTCTCCAATTTATTAGCTCGACTCAAGAACTAAGTTTGGATGATATATCATCCAAATGTGGTGTAACTCTAGAACTCCAAGCACATTACATTAGGATATTTATTGTATAACCCAAGAATTTTCTGAACTCAATAAATAACCAAATGTAATGTGCTTGGAGTTTTCGAGTTACACCACGTTTGGATGATATATCATCCAAACTTAGTTCTTGAGTCCAACTAATAAATTGGAGAGCTGTATACAATTCGTTTTCTACTAAATAAATACTTGTTCTGTAGTTGAATATGCTTGTTTGCTTCTATTTGGTTCTCTAACAATATCACAAACATCCTTAATCCGGTACGCAAAGTATTGATCAACAACCTCCTCGCCCGCTGTTCCTCTACACCTATCTCTTGGGCTAACCCGCAAGACTCCTAATCGTGCAAGTTTGTGATGTTCTCAACAATAAGACTCAATAATCTATTTCAAACTCATCCTACAATTAATTTGATTAGAGTCATACAAGCAATTTGCAATACTGCAAAACAAATTCATATGTAAGTATAGGATTATAACTAATTGAAGAAATGTCAAAGCATAACTATACTTTAGGTGCCATTCAATAAAATTAAAAGCCGAGTGTTTATATACAAGCCTAATATCTATTCAACATATTATACAATAACAATCTAATGTTGATAGAGAAATTTGTGATGTATGCAACTTAATCATTAAATGGGTCTCTTTCATGTTTAGCCTCAACTTAGATACATGTATGACTCAAAATAAATTATACATAAGGTTAATTCAATTTTCAAATTTAAATACCTCCATATTTTTTTGGGTTAGTCGGTCGGAACTTTGTGCTGGATGGTGGAGCTTTTGTTTACAATGTGACTTTTAGGGTTATGAGAGTACAAAGGAAGGGACCAGTGAGATTTTAAATAGGTAAAACATGCTAGGTGTTTGGTTGTTCAAATGTTTATTGCTAATATTTAAGTTATGTACTACAATGGTCTTTCTTGTTTTTAAAGCTTTTGTGAGGTCTAGAGGCAAAAGTTATGAGCAAATGACAAAAAAATTGATTGTTTGTGAAAAACACATACAAAGTTACTACTTTAAATACAACTTAGAAAAAGTGTATGATGTGTTATCTTGCTCAGTAGTATAGCGTGCTTGACCCATTTTTTTCTTGCATATTCTCATGCAAAACACATATCTATGCAACTCCCATTAATGATTTGAATCCGCTTTTAGAAATTGTTTGACTGTTTTTTTCTGTATAAAATATTAAAGCAAGCCAGCTAACTTACAAGCCACTTTCCATAAAGTCTATCAAAATATTAAAGCCAGCCAACTAACTTACACGCCACTTTCCATAAAGTCTATCGAAATATTAAAGCAAGCCAACTAACTTACACGCCACTTTCCATAAAGTCTATCGAAATATTAAAGCAAGCCAACTAACTTACTTGGCCAAGTTTATATTCTCTGATTTCATTCATACCAACCTTTTTAACAACACGGTTTTTATTGAAATATTAGATAATGAAATGAAGTATATGATTTGACGAGGTATATATTGGCAATTAACTTATGAGTTATAATCAATACATGGCGAACAACAACAACATCCTTACAAAATTTCAAAGAAAAGTACTTTTATTATGGTGTAATTTGATAAGTTCGGCAGAGCATCCAAACATGGAATGTATGATACTCTTTAAATCCATATACGAATAAGCTAAATTGCTCATAATGCACCACTTAAGTAAGCAACAAAAGATTGATTGTTATGTATGATTTATCATACACTCAATTTTTTTAAGTATGTCTTCATGATTTGTCAATGGAATTGTTGGATGCAAAAATGCGTCAAAGGATATCTATGAATATCGTTTCTACAACATACTGAGATTTGTTTATTAACCTTAATTTTAGTTGATTAATTGATACTTGGTGGCCGATAACAACAAAGCTGATTTTATATACTCCTAAGTTTTCAGATGTGACAAAACCCATGTTACAAAATTTGAGCTCAACGACAACACATAGACCAAAATAGGGAACTAACCGTTATGTTTCGGCCATGACTCTAGTTACAAAACCCATGTCTTTTAATATCTTCGGATTTTGACATCAACTAAAACCATTTCTAAATAGTAAATATGAGATGTCTGTTGGAATTATATAACATGACTAATCATAAATATAAACAATAAACATCAAAGTAAGTGCGGAAGCGTATAGGAACATATAATGAATAATTAATTAACTAAAGAATAAAGTATGCATACCTTACTTGATTCTAGCCGAACAAGAATCAAATCCACAAACTAGCAAATAGGATGAACCCTAATTAGGGTTTGAGTGCTAGCCGATTATAAGTCGAATAGTGTAAATCACCAAAATCCAAAATAGGATTTCTACGATCATGTACGCGTATTGTTAGCGATTTAATTAGAATTTAGTTCAAGTCACGACAAAAACCAAACAAGTTTGTTTTAATAAAATAAATCGGGTCCTACCCTTTTATTTTATATATCTGTCGATCTGTCACTTTCAAGGAAGAAAGAAAAGTAACAAGATCATGCATGCACATCATGCATGCAACATGTATATATAAAGATTCTCAAAACAATTTAGGATACAATATCTAAAAATAAAAGGACAGTGTCGATCGTATTTTTTCTTCTACCACCGAATAATATCAAAAAGGTTTGTATATATAGCATTAAACCTTGTCTAACAAGTCATTGCAAGCACCTCCTTAAGTTTCAAAACTCGACACTTAACCCCTTTTATTTTCTTAGTTCAACCATATAAATATTTCGTGACTTAATTAAATCTCATTTAACGCGTGCAATAACCCATAGGTCTCGAGTTCGATCCTAACACACATCTATTAATATTTTGTCCATTAAACCAACAGCTTCCACTTGGACATATCTTAATAGTGTGATCGATCGGTTAGCGTCTAGCAACACTTCGATGCCTCTAGCACGACTCGAGTAAGGCTCCTGGAAAACCTTTTAATGATTTCTCATTATTACTATCCTTTTGTTTCTAATACCATGTTAAATAAAGATATGGAATTAAGTCATTCTTTATTCAACCATTTTGTTTCTCGTTGTAAGTAATTGAGCAAGATTACCAAATCTTCTGAACATATTCAGGGGAGATCTTGGGCGTGGCCACGCAAACATCTTGTCAACCCTACGAGGGGCCCAGCAGTATAAAACTCCAAAATAAATTTGAAGGAACAAATTCTATCTTGACTACAAGAATAACCCATGAACTTTGCAACACTTCAAGAAACAACCCTTATGACTACCGTTACGATAGCGTTAAATGTTGAAGTGAACTACATTCATGACACTTATCTAGTATCTCAAGTCCGAGGATAACTATTCATAATTTACTTAACAACAATCTCCATAAAGTAATTATGTAGTTGGGATAAGTCCTATATTCAATTCATTGAATATCATCTGAAATTGGTATGCATTCTCATCAATATACTTTCAAGTATATTCTACCATATCTCTCAGATTTGTCTTAGTTTAATGATACTCCCATATCATTAATTGACAACGGACGATTTAGAATAAATAAATTTACTCACGGATTAAACATGCAAATATAGGATACAATATATTATAAAATCAAACATACCAAGTATTTGATTTATTATAACAATTGTTTAACATCCCTTATCCAAATATCAAATAGATCAAATCATGAAAATTCCAGTTGATGAATTATGCCTCAAGTAATGACA
Organism: Chrysanthemum makinoi; assembly: GCA_910596185.1. Taxonomy (NCBI): domain Eukaryota; kingdom Viridiplantae; phylum Streptophyta; class Magnoliopsida; order Asterales; family Asteraceae; genus Chrysanthemum; species Chrysanthemum makinoi. The sequence goes on from OU343216.1 coordinate 139,180,852, forward strand.
ATCATACTTGTTGACAATGCATAAATCAACCAACTTAATCTATAGTAATTTTGAGAATACTTATTTCAAGAATTCAATCAGTGAAGTCCTTGTATGTGTGCATTCACCAATCCACATAATAATTCATAAAGTGTGTGACATCCTCTTTCATCAATTTATGACAATTTAAACTTTCAAACATTTTAAAGTTTAAAGTATTCTTATTCTTTTAATGTATAATGCAACTGTGCTTTTTAGTAGCACTACTAGTTCACATGGCCATTAACAAGGATGTAATCTTACCATGACTAGTATTGAGTGTCATCTCAATTAAACCAGCATCATTGTATACAAACAACAATATGCTCATTAAAACTCCGTAAACTTTAATATCTCATTGTGTAATGTTTGATGCTTTCCTAACTTTCAAGTTTAAAGCTGATGACAATTTTCACAACATTTGACATATTGTTCATCTATAGAATCTAGGAGCAATTCCAGGCTGAGGATGTAATTCTTTTAGAATATTCATTACACAAGTTATCTAATAACTTTTAATTAGATATCAATGTTGTCAAATCACTTCTTATTCAAGAATGATACAACAATTTTAATACACTACATGATGTACATGATGAATCTACATTCAAACTTAGAATTCATTCACGTTCTATCTTGTCAAAAGATATTTATCAATTTCCCAAATGATATATCATGTTTTATTAGAATCATTTATTTTACTGCACATGTTTATTAACAATAAACATATATTTCAAGGTTGTATGTTTTAATTCTTAAATCTTACAAGTGAAGTTTCATTCCAATCTAAGACTTAACATTTAGCTTACAAGGAATGTTACTTCTCATATGTTATACAACATATAAGATTTAAAACCTTAACATAATACTCCCACTAGCTTTCAGGAATACTTAAAATTTATCTTATTTCAATTATAAATGTCACACCCCCAAATTACCTGTTTTGCAGCGGAATGGAATTCCTGGGGATTGACTGTCATAGCATCACAATCACAGTTATATTGAACGACCTAAAGTGTCGTTTGGAAAATACATCGTTTGATTTAATAAAATAATCAGAGTTTACAAAGTATAGGTCCCAATATGAAAATCAACTTGTATGAAATAAGTTTGTTACAATTCAAACGATGTTTTAAAGTATGTAAACCCAAGTGAAATTGCCGTCATCACGAATTGATATGTCCACATGCATGCCATGAAGTGAATGCCTTAGATACCTGAGATAAAACATGCTAAAAGTGTCAACACAAAGGTTGAGTGAGTTCATAGAGTTTGAGTTGAATGTAAAGCCTTTCAAAATCGTTTATGCAGCAAAGGCATTGTAAATCGTTGAAATGTAAAGATTATCAAAATCGATTATGTAGCAAAGGTAATCCACTCGTTCCAAGTCCCCCATACAAAACTTGCAAATGTGTTCACAACCCACGCCGAATATGTAGAGTTAATGTTCAAGTGCATGATGTCAAATGAATTCACATAATAGGGCATGGCTCAATGTAGAAAATCGTTTATAGCAAAGGCATTGTGAATCCACTCAGTTCCAAGTTCCGCCCATACAAAACTTGCAACCTGTGTATTCACAACCCATTGCCAAAATGTATATAGTGTATGTTCAAATCGTTCCAAGACCATTAGTTCGTGATATTACCAAGACCATTAGCTCAATGAATATTCCAAGACCATTAGCTCAATGAATATACCAAGACCATTAGCTCAATGAATATACCAAGACCGTTAGCTCAATGAATATACCAAGACCGTTAGACCAATGAATATACCAAGTCCGTTAGACCAATGAATATACCAAGACCGTTAGACCAATGAATATACCAAGACCGTTAGCTCAATGAATATACCAAGACCATTAGCTCAATGAATATATGAAATAGAAATTCTAAGTATGGCAATAATGTTACTTCGTATGACTAGCATTCAGTTTAGATAAACATGTAGTTTGCAAATAATCATGAATGTCATAAAAGTTGATGAGCATGTATCTCCCCCAAAGAGTTTAATAAAAATATTAAAACAAGAAAAGTGGGGCTATGGAAACTCACCTGTTGCAATGATTACGATGACAAAAGTGGATACACTGAAATATAGCGTGAATCTCTAAAATGACCTATTATGAATGATATGATATGTAATGAGTTGCAATGTAATTTTATGCATGCATTTCGATAAATTTATACCATTTACGAGTTTTGAAAAATATTACTTGTCGTCGAAAAATACTGTTTGACGTCTTGACCCTTCAAAAATGACTTTACAAGTTTTTACGTCAAAATGTCATCCTACAATGGTTTAATAATGATTTATGGTGAATTCATTTTCGTCGCAAAACAATGTCGCGGAAATTTCATGAAAGTGACAAAATGACTTTGGAAAACTAGCCGTAAACGTGTACGTCGATCGTTAGAGCAAACTTAACCGACGTTTTGGAAAGTTTGTATCGATATCTAAAAGTTTCAGTTCAGGAGTTTTCGTCCAAAAGGTCTCGATCATAAAGATATTAAAGGTTAAAGATAGTGATTTTAGTTACCGTAACACTTATCTCGTAAAAATAATATAGTTTTTCTAAAAATAATAGTTACTGCAAGTTTATGAAAACGCGGTATATCTTAGTCGTTTCAAATCCGTTTTCTACGTATTGTACGTCCTTAGCTTCGTATCAAAGTATACTAATATATTTTTGAGAAGTCGAATAATTTGTGAAGCTTAAGGCTCATTTTGACCAAACAATGTAAAACAGTTTGCTGAAAATTCTGAAAATAATATATTTCGTCGTCAAACTTGTAAAATCCATAACTTCTTCGTTATAAGTCCGTTTTTATCCGTTCAAGCGGCCACGGATTCGTTTTAAAGTATATTTTCTAAATATCAAGGCCAAAGAGTCGTGCCTACTGTCGGATTTTCCAGAAAATCAAAACAAGGACAGAACACTTTTTATACTAGTCGAAAATAGTTTTTCTCGTACTAAACCTATTCCAATCCCTTCAAATCAACTCCAAAACTAATCTAATCCTACCATACACCTTCTTAGGGTGTCATGGGTTCCTAATCAACATCAAGACCAAAGAATACCATGGGGATATTTATAGGATGACCAAATATGTATATATACTTTAAAAACATGAAATAAAATGGTATAAATCACATATCATGCATACTTGCTCCAAATATGAATAGATGAATATGAAATGAAAAAGGAAACATGAAAATGAAAGAAACAAGCTTACAAATGAATATGATGAAGTGAAAGTAACAAGGATTATCCTAAACACTCTTGGTTTTTATTTCAAAACCTAATATAGAGTGTGATTCTAGATTGTTATAAACTTGAGCTTGAAATTTTTGGTGATCCCTTGATCACACCTTGTATGAACCGGTTTTGAAGGATGAAAAGAAGAGAGAAGAAAAGTTTAACTAGTCTTGAATTATTGAGTTCAATCAATTGTGAAATGAAATTGACAGGTACATCCCCCCCCCAAAACCGGTTCTAGGGGGGAGGGTATGCATTTATTAAGTAGGTAACATTTTTTTTCTTGCAAGTATATATATACACTCCAACTTCATTTCACAATTGATTGAACTCAATAATTCAAGACTAGTTAAACTTTTCTTCTCTTCTTTCATCCTTCAAAACCGGTTCATACAAGGTGTGATCAAGGGATCACCAAAAATTTCAAGCTCAAGTTTATAACAATCTAGAATCACACTCTATATTAGGTTTTGAAATAAAAACCAAGAGTGTTTAGGATAATCCTTACTTCACTCATCATATTCATTTGTAAGCTTGTTTCTTTCATTTTCATGTTTCCTTTTTCATTTCATATTCATCTATTCATATTTGGAGCAAGTATATGCATATATGTGATTATCATTTTATTTCATGTTTTTAAAGTATATATACATATTTGGTCATCCTATAAATATCCCCATGGTATTCTTTGGTCTTGATGGTGATTAGAAACCCATGACACCCTAAGAAGGTGTATGGTAGGATTAGATTAGTTTTGGAGATGATTTGAAGGGATTATAGTTTTAGTACGAGAAAACTATTATACTAGTATAAAAGTGTTCTGTCCTTGTTTTGATTTTCTGGAAAATCCGACAGTAGGCACGACTCTTTGGCCTTGATATTTAGAAAATATACTTTTAAAAACGAACTCCGGGTCGCAAACGACAAAAAACGGACTTATAAACGAAGAAGGTTATGGATTTTACGAATGACACGAAATATATTATTTTCAGAATTTTCAGCAAACTGTTTTTACATTGTTTGGGGCAAAAATGAGCCTTAAGCTTCACAAATTATTTCGACTTCTCAAAAATATATTAGTATACTTTGATACGAAGCTAAGGACGTATAATACGGAGAAAACGGATTTGAAACGACTAAGATATACACGTTTTCATAAACTTGCCGTAACTATTATTTTAGAAAAACTATATTATTTTTACGAGATAAGTGTTACGGTAACTAAAATCCCCATCTTTAACCCTTAATACTTTTATGATCGAGACCTTTGGACCGAAAACTCCTGAACTGAAACTTTTAGATATCGATATAAACTTTCCAAAACCGTCGAGTTCGTTCTCTAACGATTGACGTACACCGTTTTACGCTAGTTTCAAAGTCATTTTTGTCACTTTCATGAAATTCCCGACATTGTTTTGCGACTAAAAGTGAAAATTTCACCATAAATCATTATAAAACCATTGTAGGATGACATTTTGACGAAAACTTAAAGTCATTTTTGAAGGGTCAAGACGTCAAACGAGTATTTTTCACAAAAGTAATATTTTCAAAACTCGTAAATGGTATAAATAACATACGAAATGCATGCATAACATTACATTGCAACTCATTACATATCATATCATTCATAATAGGCCATTTTCGAGATTCACGCTATATTTCAGTGTATCCACTTTTGTCATCGTAATCATTGCAACAAAGAGTTTCCATAGCCCCACTTTTCTTGTTTTAATATTTTTATTAAACTCTTTGGGGAGATAATGCTCATCAACTACTTTTATGACATTCATGATTATTTGCAAACTACATGTTTATCTAAACTGAATGCTAGTCATACGAAGTAACATTATTGCCATACTTAGAATTTCTATTTCATATATTCATTGAGCTAATGGTCTTGGTATATTCATTGAGCTAACGGTCTTGGTATATTCATTGGTCTAACGGTCTTGGTATATTCATTGGTCTAACGGACTTGGTATATTCATTGGTCTAACGGTCTTGGTATATTCATTGAGCTAACGGTCTTGGTATATTCATTGAGCTAATGGTCTTGGTATATTCATTGAGCTAATGGTCTTGGAATATTCATTGAGCTAATGGTCTTGGTAATATCACGAACTAATGGTCTTGGAACGATTTGAACATACACTATATACATTTTTGCAATGGGTTGTGAATACATGTGTTGCAGTTTTGTATGGGCGGGACTTGAACTGAAAGGATTCACAATGCCTTTGCTGCATAAACGATTTCGATACATTGAGCCATGCACTATTATGTGAATTCATTTGATATCATGCACTTGAACATTAACTCTACATATTCTGGCAGTTGGTTGAACAACACAGGTTGCAAGTTTTGTATGGGCGGGACTTGGAACTGAGTGGATTTACAATGCCTTTGCTCCATAATCGATTTTGATAGTCTTTACATTTCAACGATTTACAATGCCTTTGCTGCATAAACGATTTTTAAAGGCTTTACATTCCAATTCAAACTCTATGAACTCACTCAACCTTTGTGTTGACACTTTTAGCATGTTTTATCTCAGGTATCTAAGGCATACACTTCATGGCATGCATGTGGACATATCATTGAGTCGCGGTGACGACGCGTTTCACTTGGGTTTTACATACTTTAAAACATCGTTTGAATTGTAACAAACTTATTTCCGCACAAGTTGATTTTCAATTGGGACCTATACTTTGTAAACTCTGATTATTTTATTAAATCAAGCGATGTATTTTTCCAAAACGCAAACTTTAGGTCGTTCAATATAACTGTGATTGTGATGCTATGACAAATAATCCCCGGAATTCCATTCCGTTAAAACGTAATTTGGGGGTGTGACAGATGGATCAGAGTCAGTTATAGAGAACTAGGTTGCATCATTGACCCTAGACTATAACTACATCATCATAGCATCTCATCATTTCATCGCAAGTGCATGTTCACTTTGCATACGATTTATACGTACATTTTTTCGAGTTATTTACTTTCATTTCATAACGATTGTCACATGGATGCCCTGTCATTTCCTATCACAATTTTACACGGTTGACTTAACACCAAACATCATATGAGTCGATTAGTCCAAGCATTGCATAGTTACTCCTAAATTATACATAGCCTGATCACCTATGTCTAATTCAGGAAGAATCATGCAATGAAGGGAGTAGTAGGCTTATATGTGTAAGCAATTCCGGAATCGAGCCAAATTTTCAAAAGATTTTCTTCAAACCACTTGTTTCCAGTTTGATCCGCTGCGAGTTCTTGTTTGATGAGTTGCAAAGATCGAGCTAGAAACAAGTTGTTACCTAAACCGTTTTAGCCTAATCGTATACGTTCTTGTTTGATGAGTTGTGGGATTATGTAAAAATCGGTTACCAAAAAGTCTTTTGAGGGTTTTGCTCGAGAATGGGAAGGCTTGCCTCATCAAACCCTAAACCCGATAGACTAATACCGAACTGAATTCAGGACTGAATTCCTTTGGATGGCGAATGTGAATCATTTTCAGAAACAATTCTTGCTTTTCAACATTTATCGTAACCGTTACCGTTGCAATTGTATCATAAATTATGATCATAACATCACGCATATTGGACTAAGATTGTCTACATTCATTTCATCATTTGCATCACATTTAATATTACTACATTTAACTATACTTTTTATATTAAATAATCGTTATCGCGAGTTATTATTTTGAATATTTAATCCGTTACTTTCAAAAATGATCCCGATGTATTTTTATACTTACATTTAGTTACAAAAACTATATTTTGAGTTTTACTAGTGTTTAATTTATTTGGTATATAAATTTAAAACACTAGTAAAACTCAAAATATAGTTTTTGTAACTAAATGTAAGTATAAAAAATACATCGATCATTTTGAAAGTAACGGATTAAATATTCAAAATAATAACTCACGCGATAACGATTATTTAATATAAAAATTATGCGTTAAATGTGAAATGAAATGTCATGCATGAACTAATGTGATGCAAATGATGCAAATGAAATGTAGACTAATCTTAGTCCATATGAAATGTACGTGATGTTATGATCATGAATTCGCCGGTAATCCTTTAAGGTTACGCGAATTTGGAACACGTAAACCAGGTTTACGATAAATGTTGAAATAGTGAAGCAAGAATTGTTTCGAGAAATGACCTGAAAGTACGGGTTGTCACAATAAATCAAAACTATGATTTAATATTTAAACATAAGAATAATTTCATAGATGCCTGCATTTATCCATTCATGAATTATTGCACTTTGTACACTATCAAAGATTATATGAATTCAAAAAACCTTTCAATTACTTACCGTCCTCGCTCAAGTAATTTCTCAAGAAAGAGTTTTGATATTCCATTGTCATATTTCATATTCATGAAAACAAGTATGACCATTATTATCTTTATATATATAATGTGTCTAGAAAAAAATATTCAATCATAATTAATTTCTTAAGTATGATTAATAATCTTGTCATAAACATGCATTAAATAAGTGTACAATATTGTCCATATGATTTCTACATAGAAATTCAAACTACTAGGGTTTTTAATCTCTTTGAAGAAACTCATTTCCATTCTCTAGTCTAACTATTAAGATAAACCAAATTTCCAAAATTGATTATCTTTATGGACAGCATCTTTAACATTCATAGTATGAGTAATTTACCCAATTCAATATTGGTAATCCATCATAATGATTATCAGGTTACTATAATCCTGTAACTCATATTTCTCAGCATATAAGTCAAATATCTGAGATATCCTTTGCATCTATGAATGAAAATTCCATCATCATGAGGTCTATCATATACATGTCTAACCTCATCATGATATATACTAGTGTGTTTTAGAAGATTATATATCTTGTAATTTCATCTTTCAAGATAAAAAAAACTCCCACTTGCCTTTTGTAATATATAGACTATCTATATATACTTAGCAATTAGAGCAAAACTACGTTGTTCTCTTTTTGGGACATTACAAATACACATTGATAATTCCTGACTTAAGTTTGTTAACAACCTATTCTAAAGTAGTTTAACAAATTCAGAATCTTCAATTTTAAAACTTAATGTGATTCATCACATTCCATAATGAAATGGTGTTTTATTCTTCTAGGTTGGAGTCATATTGAGTATATCCAATTCATACTCAATTTCTAACCTTGTTACTTTTTAAGAAAGAAGTTATGGTTATCATGAATCAAACAAATCAAATAGAGTTTGATTCTCCTAACTGAACATGATATTCATTAGAATTAATATTGCAAGAGAATCTAACAATATATAAGATAAACATATTCCTTTTGGCTTACCTATTTACCAACTAAGTCAACTTAATGGTATAATAGACTTTCCAAGCCAATTACATGCTTTATAACACAAGTACCTTTTAACCAAGTTACTTCATATCCATGTTTCAACAAGAAAACATAAACAGTTATAATCCCATTATACGTTATAAATCATTGATCAATTCAATGACTTCTTGTATATGTCTTAATTAAAAACATAACAAGTTAACGTCTTACTTTATTATAAGTCTTAAAAGACTTTATGTTTATGTCTTTACCATGAATCATAAACATGTTTAACTAAAGTAATTATGAACACAACTCTTGGTTTCAATAGTAATTTCAAGTTAATTTATTTACTTCACAATAATGTAGGACTACATTATTTATTCATTTATTTATGTCATTCCACAAAATTCATAAATATACAAATTAAAGTAGTATTAGATTACTTCATTTATTTATGTCATTCTAATAATACATAAATATTTAATTTGAAGTAGTCTTATATATCAATTTTGACACATGTTCTAAATACTTGTCTAATTTAGAAACTGCAAATATGTCCATGCAAGATCTCACTTTACATAGAGATTTACTTTGTTGTTGCAATCTCGCCAAGTTCTCACATGACGTAAATTGTAACACCAAGTGTTTCTTGAATTAGATATGTTCAAGTTATATTAGAACGTTAGTCTCTTACCTTGCAGTCAAGAGAATCCTTTAAATCATATACTTATATGTTGTACCTTGCACACAATATAGATTTCTCCCACTTGTGCATGGAACAACATCATGTAGCAGATAAACAACACGACATATGTTTGTTTATGTGACTAATATGATTGTGTCATTGATATTAGCATAACTAGTAGATGTAGAACCACTTCATTGTCTAATAAGGAAACGTACATGACTATCCTTGAAAACATAAGTGTCTACAAGTGGAAAGTAATTATCTTAAGACATTCTAGAGATAATATGGGTTACTACCAAGATGACAAAGCTTGTAACTCCCACTGAATAAGAGATCATTACATTAATTCCTTATTCAGTAATAAGAACACAACACTCCCACTGGATTTGACAACATTGTAAGTGTTTCATTAACCAGTGAAAGAAAATAGTGTATTATTTACTTCCTACACTTTTGAGAAAGTCCATACATAACAATTACAAATGTACTTAAAATAATGTATTCTACTATGTAGATGATGAATTTATCCATCAATGCTATTAACTTGAAAAATTGGGCATGCAATTTCTTTCTTAATAGTTCTACTATTCCAACAATTGTAAGTAGTACTTTTAAATGGTCAAAGCACAACAACTAGATAAAATATGCTAGTTTGTCTTTTACCAATTTATGCAGTAATTAGTCTAGCTTCTAATTTTAATAACTCAGAAATATGCAATTTTCTTAACTATTAAAATTTGCTTACGAGTTATGTATTTAGAATTTAGACAATTCTAATTGTCCTATCATACCTTTCTTCATTCATGAAAAGGAATAGGGTTGAATCTCACTCTTTCTTATATAAAGAGGACTAGGTTTATTCTTTTAGTAAAGTTGACTCTACCAAAACCCTTACAGGTGTAGATCAATTTTACCAATACATGAATAACCTACGTTTACGGTTTAATGTTGCATTAATACATTTAAAGAATTAGCAAAATTCAATTTTAGTATTTTCGATAATTAAACTTTTCAAGAAAATATAATACCCAAGGTAATATTCATATAACCATATAATTTTCTCGAAAACTAGGATTCAAATTATCATAGGTTCATTACATCAGTTGATCTGCTAGCAACAAACGCATATAATAAGGTAATCTGTCGAACATTAATTGGCAAACAATTTCCAATTCCTAGATCATTATGGGATTTATATTTTCCAACGCTATTGCAAATATAAACATGTTTTATCCCATCTTATGCCATTGAGTCCAAGATCTCACTTCCTACTCAACTTAAGTGTCTAACTTAAAGAACTGCAAATATGTCCATGTAAGATCTCACTTAACATAGAGATTTACCTCTCCATCACAATCTAGCCAAGTACTCTCATGACTTAAATTGCAACTTCAAGTGTTCCTTTTAATTAGATGGCATATACCTTAATTTAAAAGGGTACTAGTTTTGATTTTATGTGGTCAAATCAAATATGTACAAAGATGTCATGCATTCATCTTGTAGCATAATTTTAATAAAAAACTTTTTATTACAAATTCATAAAGATTAAATTATCAAAGTTTTGATTGAGGTATTGGGTTCACCAATCAAGGAATTTAGTGTTAATTATCATCCATTATACCGTACTTTTGCATAAGTGTAAACACTTAGTGTTTCGGATAATTACCACCGAAGTGGCGCATGGAATTAAAACTAATTCGCCCTTAAGATGAGCTTGTACTTTTATGGCTTACTAAGTAGCTCCATTCGAACTTACAGAGGGCAGAGGACCAGGTAAGCGCAAAAGCATAACCTTAAACATCCTTTCAGTGTGACTGTGCGCACTTCTTAAATAACCCATTTATAGTTCATTCGAATGGGTGAGCCGTTCAGTCATTGTACCAAAGTCACCAATCAATTAAAATATTGAAAACTTAACTCTTCCAAAACAAATCAAATTTCGCCATTGTTTAGTCCGTATTATTTTTCTATTCAAAATTACCCTTTGCTTAAAACTGTCGCACATAATAAACAAACAAGTAATACCAATAAAAAATATAAACAACTAAAAAACAATGCGCACATAATAAACAATTTATACGTGTAAACAAGTAGCCACATGCAACTTATTCGATAAAACCCTATTAATAATCAATGTCTAGGTTAAATAATGTATATATTAATTAGGGCTTTCACTCTCTCAATTGAAAGTGAGCCACATACATCGACGAATCGATTGCGTAAAACCATAATTAATGATATACCAAATTGCACATAATTGATTCATTAATGTATATAATTGGAGTCATCCCCAATTCAAGATTTATCATAAATATACATGTGAATAAAACTTAACAATTAATCCAATCTTAACAATTAAATAATAATACAAGCAACTATCCATGACAAACAAGCATGTATCATCATGGATATAACATAACAATTATTCAATAAAGTCACAAGATCGCATACAATTCCATGTCACATAACACTTTATTCATGAATTTATCACGTAACAAATATATTAAATCTAGGTTTCGATATTGATAACATAACAATTAATATAAACCCTAAAAAAAATTTAGGAAATCGACTAAAAAATTTTAGGGTTTCCACCCAAAAAAAATTTTCGATCCATAATAGATTTTTAAAACCAAATTAGGGCAAAATCCTTAACCCTAAAATTAGGGTTTATATAATCATAACCAAAACCCTAGAATAAATCATATCAAACACAATACAATATCCGTTTTTTTTACGTGTTTAGTAATTAATTACTCATTAAAAACCTGGCTCTGAAACCACTGTTGGAATTATATAACATGACTAATCATAAATATAAACAATAAACATCAAAGTAAGTGCGGAAGCGTATAGGAACATATAATGAATAATTAATTAACTAAAGAATAAAGTATGTGTACCTTACTTGATTCTAGCCGAACAAGAATCAAATCCACAAACTAGCAAATAGGATGAACCCTAATTAGGGTTTGAGTGCTAGTCGACTTAATAAAGTCGAATAGTGTAAATCACCAAAATCCAAAATAGGATTTCTCTACGATCATGTACGCGCGTATTGTTAGCGATTTAATTAGAATGCTAGTTCAAGTCACGCACAAAAACCAAACAAGTTTAGTTTTAATAAAATAAATCGGGTCCTACCCTTTTATTTTATATATCTGTCGATCTGTCACTTTCAAGGAAGAAAGAAAAGTAACAAGATCATGCATGCACATCATGCATGTACATGTATGATATAAAGATTCTCAAAACAATTTAGGATACAATATCTAAAAATAAAAGGACAGTGTCGATCGTATTTTTTCTTCTACCACCGAATAATATCAAAAAGGTTTGTATATATAGCATTAAACCTTGTCTAACAAGTCATTGCAAGCACCTCCTTAAGTTTCAAAACTCGACACTCAACCCCTTTTATTTTTCTTAGTTCAACCATATAAATATTTCGTGACTTAATTAAATCTCATACGCAACGCGTGCAATCCCATAGGTCTCGAGTTCGATCCTAACACACATCTATTAATATTTTGTCCATTAAACCAACAATGTCAACAAATTGCCAATAATAAGAACCAACTAAATATAAAGGGAAATAATAAGCAATAGTTCTGAAATGTTTGTCCCACATCGGTTGAAAATGCAAAAGACAAACAGTTTATAAAGACCAAAAACAAGCAAGAGGGCACGACCGTACTTGAACAGGATCTGTTCTATATACAATACTTCTGTATTTTTGATACCTAAAAGAAGACAGAAACCCATGTCTGGTTGATGCATCATGTATGCATAATGTGACTACAGTGTGATTAACCGAGCTTCATGGTCTCGGCTTGTGTCTCGGCATGGTCACATGGTTGTCTGACAGACAATTTAATCTTTTTTTTTTCATGATCTCTAGGTGCAAATGAAACTAATGCGGATTATGCGAGTAACTCACATATGCATACCAAAGTGTTCGATGAAACGCTTGAGCGAGTTTGTGTTTCTTCTACCATGATTTATGCTTTATTACTCACATATGCATACCAAAGTGTTCGATGAAACGCTTGAGCGAGTTTGTGTTTCTTCTACCATGATTTATGCTCAGGATCAGATATATCTTACTTTTACCATGATTTATGCTTTATTAGGTTGCTTCTTTGGACATATTTAAGTATAGACTGGAGAAGATGACACCTGTTTCTATATGGTTGAAACGAAATAAATGTTCAAATTAAAATGAGTGCTTATTTGCCATTTGAAACAAAGTTCAAACCTTACCGTAATATTGCCACATTACTCACTTCTATTGAGTAGCTTCATAAAAGTCGGACACCTTCTTGCTCTGTGTTTCATTTTGATATATGGGCATACATAGGTCAGATAGGTGACCTAGAAAGTCTAACACCCTTCTTTGTATAGCATATTGGACGGGACATTAGGGGACTTTTGGTTCAATATAACTCTGCTAAGGAATGCAACTTTCAAAGATCTGAATGTGGTCAAAGTATACGTGTACTTGTCATACTTTGTGATTTGATGTTTGATATATGGGCATACATAGGTGATCTCTTTTTCATTTTATGGATAAATGTTAAGTTAATGATTTATAACTCATTCTTGAGTAGTGATTAAATAGAGCTTCTGCCCATCTGTAATCATATCTGCATCGACAATTTGTCCTGCATCTTCTGTTATTATGATACAAGAATTAGGAGGAAGGTCTAACTTGAAATGATCAACTCCTTTTTTGATGAGCTCTTCAATGGTGTCTGGAACCCATAATACAACTCCATACTTGTTTTGATCCTTTGGTAATTCCCATGGCTGAAAAGGGTATATCGTACATTTCCTTCGTGTCATTCTATCTGTCATTTTCTTAAGTAAGCAAAATTTGAAGGTTCGCAAACACCAAGTCTATAGAAACGATTTGAAGGTTCTATGCAGAAAGTGACTTCGCATCTTTAGGTAAGAAATTAATATGAGCAATCATGTTATGTGTATTAAGGATCAACTTTCTATCAGTAAAATGAGATTGCGGAGTTACTGATTCCTATATAGTTATTGAGTATGACATTTCATGGAGAAGTGTAAGAGCTTGCAAAAAGTGGTTTCATAAAAAAAGTCCCTCTTGCAAACTATGGTCTCAAATGGGAGCAGTTTTGGTAGCCTTTTATTGTTTTTTTTATATAAGAAAATTTTGAAAAGGTGATTACTAGGCAGAAATTTGAATGGTTTACCTTTTTTATTTATGCAAGAATGATTATTAGTGCATTTAGAAACCTTATAAATTATAGCAGAGATAAGATAGGCAAATAAGTAAGGGAATATATTAGCTACAATTTATTGTACCTAATTGGCTACAATTTTGTGTTATATAGTGTGGGTCACTGATTCTTTTTGTGGGTCCTGATTCTTTTCTGTGAGCCATAGATTTATTGCTAGTGTATTTTTTTATAAAGGATTGTAGCCAATTGGCTACAAAAATTGTAGCCAAACTATCCCCTTTAGTATATGTCAATTATTATTTATACATGTCTAAGTATATTATGTTTTTCCATGATAGTTAAGCTTTTCGTGATTTACGGGGCCTCATTCGTAGTCTCGTACTGGGCCACCGAAATCAATCGAACGGCCCTGTCAGTGACCAGTAACGGGAAATTTAAATAAGAATCAAATACTAGAATTAAAATAAATTAGACGTATTTTATTTGGTGTCTACGTTTCATTAAGTAAATTAGATTGAAATAAATTAGATAGTTTTGTTACAAGAAGTAAAACTAAAACTAAGAAAAGAAATAAGGCCTAGTACTTTTATTAACTTATTATGTGTCATCCCACATCGCTTGAAAGTCCAAAAGACAAACAGTTTATAATGACCACAAACAAGCAAGTAGGCACGACCTTACTTGAACAGGATCTGTTCTATAGGCTCGTACCTTTGTATTCTTTATTCCTCAAGAGTCAGAAATCCATCTCTGGTAGATGACCATGTCACTAGAGTGTGATTAACCGAGCTTTATGGTCTCGGCCATAGCTCAGTAGAGGATCGTTGCCGGCTCATCTTGATGTGTTTCGGCATGGTCACATGGTTGTCTGACAGACAAAAACACTTTTTTTTTTTTGTCATTTGGTTGGATTGCAGCAGATACTCATGATTTGGTAGTGCAAATGAGGAGTTGTATGGATGACGCGTAGAACGTGTTTGATGAGACGCCCGAACAAGTTTAGGTTTCTTCTATATCCAGGTTGTGAATTATCTTAACTTCTATTTAGGCTGCTTATTTGAACATTTAAGTATAAAGTAGAGACTAAATAATATTCAGTTTTTTTATTTTTATTTATTTATTTATTATTTTTATTTTTACACCGAGTAATCCACATCGTCTTAACCCCACCGCCGCACACCAGGTAACGTCCTCCTTTTTCATTCCTATTAGGTTGAGTAAGAAAGATTGCTTTTGAGCCTTTGAAAACGGGTGCTAGTGATTCTTCATGACCGAGTATATTTTCAATTTGCAAAACTTTAGTTGTTATGAGGTAATATGACAATGTATAAGTTTAAGGATTGGTCATTTACCTCTGTGTCTTGACCATGGATCATTTGGTCCATGGGGAAGGGTCAGTCGACACCCATGGGTGTAAGGTTTGGGGTTTCACTATGTATTAGTAGCTATCGTAAATTGGGTCAAACCATATTTGCATGCTTCTCTGTTTGGTTTATGGATAAATCTTTGGATGTGATTTGAATAAATGATAAGATGGTACATATATGTCATTCCTTACTAGTGATTAAATAGAGCTTCTGCCCATTTGCAATCATATCGACATCCACAATTTTACCTGCATCTGCTGTGACTATAATACAATAATTAGGAGAAAGGTTCAACTTCAAATGATCCACTGCTGTTTCAATGAGCTCATCGAGTGTGTCTGGAACCCATAATACAACTCCATACTTGTTTTGATCCTCTGGTAATTCCCATGGCTGAAATGGGTATATGGTACATTTCCTTCGTGCCTTTCTATCTGTCACAACAAAGTAAACACCCGTAAGTTTGTTGTTAGCTTGCGTTTCATTCTTGTTAAGTTAACTATGCGCTCGTTAAGAACAGTTTTGTTCTCTGTTATTTCCCTTGTCTCAAAACAATGATTGCTAACTACATTACAAAGCTTTGTCACAGTTTTGTTTCTGTTTCTGCATTCTATATTGTCAAAAGTGAGAAATATGATTAGTTTGAAACTTGAAAGTTCATAGTAGATGGCTCCATGAACACAATGATATCGAAGCTCCACCCCAGAGACTGAGATGAACCAGTTGAGATAAATGTTAACAGAAAGTAGAAACTTTACGGTACAATGAGCGAATGTTTCTTTTTCTTCGATTACAAGATTGTTAGATCCACTTAACAAGAACATCCAACACCCAGAATAACAAGACATTGTTTGAGATCTGATATGGGATAGTTTAATGTCACACTATGCATACGGACCTTACAAGGATGTTTTTCTACACCTCACAAACTTGAACAAGTTTTTGTTGGTGCATCACCTCATGTCGTTTTGATGATGCATACACTTAATGCCATTTTCACACTTATGCCTAAGCTAAATCATTGGTGTAGATTAATATCATGTAACTACCTGTTGAGTTGCAGATCATGTTTGCATTGATCTAGGATATATAAAAGCTACAATTTTAGATGTTGCACATAATAAAATTAAGCAAACTTTCCATATTTTAGTTCTTCTTCATATAATGTTTAGTTTTGAGTGTTATTGACAGCACAGGGCCAATATTTATTAAGGGCACCAAATTTTTTGAAGTCCAAATATATCTATACTACTTTATAATGCATTTAGGCCTTCTAAAATTAGAAGGCTTAAAAATTAAGCCTTCTAATTTTAGAAAGCTTAAAATTAAGATAAGGAGCTCCAATCATGAGATGACATGTGTCACTTCTTAACAAACTCCAAGCCTAACTTCTAACAAACTCCAAGCCTAACTCCTAACCACCAAAAATTAAGATAAGGAGCTCTAATTAAAAAATGACATGTGTCACTTCTCAACTAAAAATTTATCTTTATTTTCAAATTAAAATATCTTTTTATCTACTTATTTATATTATAATCTAATTTCACCATATTTTCTAAAATTTTATGCTCTTTAATTCAACATCCATTTTAATATATTTTATGAGTTTTTAGTTTTTATATTTTTAGTGTGTTTATTTTATTTTAATTCAAATTTTTACAACTTTAACTTTTATTTCATTTATTCCAATCATATTATAGTCATCGGGTACCCGCCGCCGCATTGCGCGGGTACCCTTCTAGTATATATATAATATACAGTACATACCAAGCCTTTTCACAACCCATACCTTTTCTGAATTTTTGGCTGAGATTCAAGAAGGTTGATGTGCATAGTGCAAACTACTAATCTGTATTTATTTAACTACCCACTGCTTAATAAAATTCATTTTAGATAACAAACTATTGTAATTATCAATAGTTAGTTTTGTATTATTTTGAGGCTCCCGTGGAGTTATTGAACTTAGTTGTGAATCAAGTTATGATTAGTTTACAACTGAATGTAAATGTCTTTTTTTTTTCCCCTAAAAATTGAATCATATTTAATTATATGTTGCAAGTATTGTTCTAAAAAAATTATTACGAGGAGATGATCAACAATTAAACACACAAAATGCTAAATATATGACACTGATTAATCAATAACATACTTCTTCTATTTGTTTTTTCATACATATCTATAACAATTTTTATAGTACCGATCAATTTTCTACATACATATTATTTTTGCGTGCTTAAATTAAAGGGCCAATTTTTATGTGATGATGTTATATGATCTATTTCACTTACAATTATGTAAACAAACATTAGAAGTATGCAACAAAGTGCAGCTACGAACGACACTCGTTAGTTACTTGTCTACGATATATCCAATATAAGTGTAGTCTTCCATAGCCCAAGTCTTCTTAAAAGTTAAATTGTCTTGGTCAAGCTGAGAAGGAATGTGTGGATGATAGACCATAGGTGACGCTAGTCATGCTACTTGGGTTGCATGATTGATATGTTACAATGAAATCTTAATGTTGTCTTTCGAATCCCAAGTCTTCTTAAAAAATCTTCTCTTACATAGAAAATAGATATTATCAATCAAATATTGTTCTGCTCAAGCCGGGATTTTACTCTGGTGAGTGCAACTTATATGGAAGCATCCCTCATTCCATTTTCAACCTCTCACTCCTAGTTAATTTATCCTTAGCTGAAAATCACCTCACTGGTAGTCTTCCTTCACAAATTGGTAATCAGCTCCCTAATCTTGAGTTCCTTGAGTTATGGGGTAACAAACTGACCGGAGTTCTTCCACCTTCTCTTTCTAATTGTTCTAAATTAGGATATCTTGAAATTGCTGAGAACAATTTTAGTGGGAAGTTGACAATTGATTTTTCAAAACTAAGAGATATTTATTTAATTAGATTACAGAATAACAACTTCCATGGACGCGGAGAAGCTGATGACATGAGGTTTGTTGATTCTTTGAAAAACTGCTCCAAATTAGTAACTTTGGATCTTTCAAATTGCGACTTTGTAGGAGTGCTTCCTATGCCAATAGGTAATCTCTCTCATCAACTCAGCTATCTGACTTTAGAAGGCAATAAATTATTTGGAAGCCTCTCTTCAAGTATAGGTAGTCTAGTTGGTTTGACCACTTTAGGTTTAGGAGCTAATCGATTCAAAGGAAAAATCCCCACTACCATCGGTAAACTACAAAAGCTACAAGTTCTTAGTCTATCGAGAAATCAATTTTCAGGGCCTATCCCTGATGCCATTGGGAACTTATCACTATTGACTAAACTTTTTTTTATATTCCAACAAATTAGAAGGCCATATTCCATCAAGTCTTGGGAATTGTAAAGAACTTAACTTTTTAGAACTTGCGGACAATAGACTTAGTGGAAACATACCCAAGCAACTTCTTCAACTTCCATCACTAACTATTGGTTTAGATCTTTCATACAACAACTTGTCTAGTTCCATTCCATCAGAGATCAAAGACCTCAAGATGTTGAGAGGTCTTGCTTTATCTTATAATAATTTATCAGGCCCCATTACTAGTAGCCTTGGTGAGTGTATTAGCCTTACAGAGTTATACCTTAGTGGCAATAGATTTGAAGGCATAATACCATCTTCATTAAGTTCCTTGGGAGGATTGGAGGTACTTGACATTTCTGAAAATAATTTATCTGGCAAAATTCCACAATTTTTAGAAAAATGGAAATCCTTAGGATATTTGAACCTATCCTTTAATGATTTTGAGGGTGAAGTACCGACTGTAGGAGTGTTTGCCAATGCAAGCGCATTTTCGGTTTTGGGGAACGATAAGCTTTGTGGTGGTTTGGTTACACTTGAGTTACCCAAATGCAAGGAGACGGGTAGTATGAAAAAAGGTTTCCTTTCTTCATATTAGTCATCGTGATTGCAGTCACGTTGCTCGTCGTATTATGTTGTTTGTATCTTTTGTGTAAAAGCAACAGTCAATCTCAATCATCAGGGAGTGAAAGGTTCATGAAAGTTTCATACCATCAACTTCTCAAGGCTACCGATGGGTTCTCTACAACAAATTTGATTGGAGAGGGTGGGTTCAGTTCTGTCTATAAAGGGATCCTCGATCGATGATGACATTAATTTGCAATCAAAGTTCTGCATCTTCAAAATAAAGGAGCTCACAAAAGTTTTATAGCAGAATGTGAAGCATGGCGGAATATTCGGCACCGATATCTGTTGAAGATAATAACTTCATGTTCGAGTACCGATTTCCAAGGCAATGTTTTTAAAGCGCTGGTTTACGAGTTTATGCCCAATGGAAGTGTACACGATTGGCTTCATTCAAGTGCATATACATCGAAACTCAACCTTCTTCAAAGAATAAATATTCTTAGAGATGTTGCCATTGCACTTGATTATCTTCACAATCGCTGCCAAACAACGATTGTTCACGGTGACTTGAAGCCAAGTAACATTCTACTTGATGATAATATGGTGGCTCATGTTGGAGACTTTGGTTTAGCTCGACTACTTGGTACAGAATTAAAACAAAATAGCTCATCCGTGGTTAAAGGAACAATTGGTTATGCACCTCCACGTAATTCCACTTTTATTCCACGATGCTTCTATTTATTTACAGGTTATTTGTAAATTAATTAATTGTTTTTAATTAGTAGAGTATGGTATCGGGAGTCAGATGACAAGTTGTGGGGACGTCTACAGTTTTGGAATATTATTACTAGAGGTGATGACCGGGAAAAAGCCGACAGATGACATGTTCAACGATGGTCTTAGCCTTCATAAATTTGCTTACATGGCATTACCAAATCATGTGAATGACGTTATTGGTGATTGATTCAATGTTGCAAAGTACCGAAGCGAATGCAAAGAAAGTGGAAGAAAGTTTGGTTGCAACTATCAAGATTGGAGTATCGTGCTCTGTGGATTCCCCACCACAACGGATGAAAATAGAAATTGTTGTCAGTGAGTTGCAGCATATTCTGGATGTGCTTCAAAATATATAAGGTGCACTGTTATCTCCTTTAGCAGAATATGATTTTACATGAGTTTGTTAATAAATAATCACTAACTTTGTTTTATTTTTGAGCGATTTCAAGTCTAAATGCAACAAGGAGCGGTGCATGTTGTAGTTATGTAAACGTTACTTTTTCAAATATGTTTGTAAGCGTGTTTTAATTTTCTTTTCAAACATGGTTATGATTAAGTGTGTTTATTTGAATGAGAAAGCTTAGCGCTTTCCCCTCTTTTGATTGGAAGCAAAGTTTGTGGTTACATCACTGGATCCTTTCATGGGGGCAAAGTTTGTTTGTTTTATTACTGCAAGTACACTTTACTTTTGATTTTATTGGTATTTCGTTAGGCGTTCGTGTTTAAACTATTTTTACAAACAAAGTTCAAGTAGATCTGACCCTTGATATTTTAGTGTATCTGCATAGTGAATATCTTTGATAGTTGTAGTCAGATTACACTAATTTAGCTAAATTTACTGTCTTTTTTCCGAAAACGCGTACAAAAAAGAAATTCTTCGACAACCCCATCACAGAAATCTGGAGGGTGAATCTAGGGAACGTTCTTTTGCTTCTGAAGTCGTCAAAAATCGAAAAATTTACTTGATTTCGAGTTCATGGACCCGCCACCTAAACTTAACATTCTTAACTACATGTATCAACTATGGATATTGGAACAAGTGAAAAAACTCTCTGGCTCGGGATGTGAGTTATCAGTTACTCGACATCCTGAAAAAGCTCATGATCCGGCTGACATCATGTGGGTCGAATTGGGCGTCATCAGAAAGCGATATGCTCAGTTACTTCCATAACGCTGCAAAACGTAAAGGGATCGTGATACATAAGTATTAGGAACCGGATGCCGTGCCATATGCACCGGACCTCAGCCTTATGTTGCAACATCTTGGATGGTATGGCTGCTCTTTGAATAAATATTCGTAAGGGTGGGAAAATGAGCGGGTCTAGCGCTTGTAAGGGTCAAAACGAGAACATTTTACGTTAAGGGTGGCAAAAGTAATGTTTTGGTTTTTGGAATAAAACAGTTATTAAGCTTTTAACTTTATTAATCTGATATTCATTTTAGCTTCATACTTCATAAGCTGAGAACAATTCATATGTTGAATCTTGACTGTCCTATAGTTTGAAATATTGCTTCATTTGGCCCAAATGGACGCAAA
This sequence comes from Chrysanthemum makinoi, assembly GCA_910596185.1. Classification (NCBI taxonomy): domain Eukaryota; kingdom Viridiplantae; phylum Streptophyta; class Magnoliopsida; order Asterales; family Asteraceae; genus Chrysanthemum; species Chrysanthemum makinoi. Next base: position 139,202,906 of record OU343216.1, read on the forward strand.
AGGACTGGAAGAGTAAATTTCTTTGTGCAATAACACAATGGTTTGTATAAAAAGGTAATTCGAGTTCATGCAAATTATATGACGTACGAGAAAGATACTGATATCGTACAACGAAAAGGATTGTACAACATAATGCATGGAAACATGGACGGGTTGGGAAATGGGTCAAAACAGGATCAGGTTGAAAATGTGTCACTTTTAGTAGTGGTTGAAACTGGACACTCAAGAATATGGTGTATGTGGATTCATTACTGTAGGCTCATCATTTTGAGTAATATTATCAGTTTGTTTTGGTTTCTTACCATACATATTTCTACCATCCATTTTTCCAATTCATTTTGTTGTTATAGTGTAAAATGTTGCAAATATAGGAAAAGATTCATTCGTATAAAACCAAATACATGCTTAAACCAGTTGCATAAAATGTCGGCTTTACCTCAGCCAGACATTCTCGCTAAAAGTACATATAAGAAAAGTTATACCACACCCGGTCAGAGTTCGTTCAAGTGTATTGGGTGTATAGGACTGTAATCTATTCTCGTTTAAGACTCATGTATGGCCTAAATGAGCATGGTTCACTGGACTATACCAAAACAAATAGGCTCTGAACCAAATGGAATTGCTCTCATAGTATCAGCATTAGTCAATAAGTAGCAAAAAGAAAGTCGCTGACTTGGGAGAGAGTACTCCGATCTATTTAAAAGACTGCCAAGTAAAAAAGTAGAATCCATAAATGAGGACTGCTGATGAATTCAAGACTAGTCAACCGTTGCAGGATCTCATCCTGGTCCAACAAGCACACACAAACAAACAACACCTATTTAAGATAGGCAACTGACTTCAAATCATATTAATACAATCCTATTTGTTCATGCAACTCAATGATAAGTATCTAATAAATAAGACGACACGCAGTTGAAAAGGTACAGCACCTTCTAAGAAGACTTAGCCAGGCAACTCACTGGGTGACACATGCATGTAAATGTAAAAAATCTCTTAAAGACCACAAATCGCGTTTTTTATATGCTACAATATGACAACACAAATCACAAAGCAAGGTAACTCGATTACCGCAGCAACAGGAAGACGAAGACGACGACGCACATGACTAACTTTCAGACCCATACTGAGCAACTGCTGGACAACTCTGGACCTTCTTAAACATGTCCTAGTACTCACTGGAACAGTAGATACATAAACACATATTAATAAAAAAAATAGACAGATGACCATGTGCTTCATTATAGCATAATTCACAGCAAGATTATAAACAAACGAAAAAGTAAATCGGTAAAGAAAGAAATTGACTAGAAAGTATTTCCGCTTTACATTCATGCGGACTGTAAGCATGCAAAAACATAACTTAATAAAACATTCGACAAAAACAATACAGACCTCACCTGATCATTGTTTTCTTCTTCTGTAGGGGAAATCTGGGATTCTAATGGTTTGTCTGCACCGCAGTTTTGTCGGTTACATTTGGTCCTAAAAGGATAGTTTATGTTGTTACATTTGTCACACTTCCAACTCCCTTCTGGCATAATCTTCTGAACAAAATAAGATACATATATAAGTTCTAGAATCGAACATTATATATAGGTAACCAAATATATACATGAAGTACTTACTGGAACTCTTGGCTGGCTTTGCAACCTGCATATAAAAATAAATTAGAATGACACGTTATATTAAACATAGCTAAAAGCTTCAATGTGTCAAAAATAGAGCTGGTATAAAGATGGCGTCTCAGACATGAGATCCTGGTTTAGGTGTGTTGCATTTCCGCATGTTACAGACTGTTCTGAAGGAGAAATTGACATTTCCACATTTTGGGCATTCCCAGTCATTTTCTCATGTTCCATCTGTAAGAAGCAAGTGAAACAATGAAAAACAGATCATAAATAACAATCATATGCTAGTCTGTGTAGCAGTGTATGAATAAGTTAGATATAACATACCTATCTTTTGAGATGGCTCTTCTCGGAAAAATCCAGGCCGAGGTCCCTATAAAAATTCAAAAACCAAATGATCGATCAATATAGCATCACATGTTTATATACATGTTGTTAACATAGGGAGTAGGTGAACGAATAATCAAATTTACTCGTTGCAATTAGGGGGTGTTTGTTGCGGGTTATATTGCCGGATTCTAGCTTATTTGGTTTTAGGCTTATATTTCATAAGCTCACTTTTTGTGGATTATTTTGAAACTTTTCGGCTTATAGGAATGAACATGGGTACCGGAAAAACGGTGCGGCACCGGAACGTGCGTTACCAACCCGAATCGATGCGGCACGGCTTACGATTACGGTACGGTACCACACCACAAAACAAGCCCAAAAAAATTCGGTACCATTCAAAATCGGTATGGGAGAAAAACGGGAAGTCCCGGTTCCGGTACCAGAATATAAAAGGCCAAGAAATGAAAAAAAGTGCAACAACTATAGCTTTAAGGATACAGATAAACTTGGTAAAATATTGTGTATATTGTATTCTGATTGATAGGGTACATAGGATATATATAGAACACATATTTACACTTTGATCCTTCTAATACTAAACTATATTATATTTGTCTAATATTCCCCATAAGCTAAGGCGGGTAGCGACCTGCAGCTTGGACGTAACTCACAAACGTTGAGATGACAAAGGCTTCGTAAAGATGTCTGCAATCTGATCATGTGTTGAAATAAATTGTACAGAGAGTTTTCGTGCAGCAACTTTTTCTCTAACAAAATGAAAGTCAACTTCAACATGTCGATGCGAGCATGAAAAACAGGATTTGCTGATAAATATGTTGCACCCAAGTTATCACACCACAAAACTGGAACAGACGTCATAGGAACTTTAAGTTCTCTAAGAAGAGCTTCTATCCATGTAAGTTCAGCTAAGTGTGCAGCTAAAACTTTGTACTCGACTCTGTTGATGACGAGAGGTTCGTTGTTTTCTTGCTGACCAAGAGATTAGATTGTTTCCAAGATAGATGGCATATCCCCTGTGGATCGGCGGTCATCTGCAACGCCAGCCAGTCCGCATCGAAAGCACTCAAAGAGGAATCTTGAGAATCAGTGTAAGCATGAAGAACAGACCCCGAATCATGTTTGATAAGAAGCCCGTGTTGGTCCCAATATGAGTAAAACAATATAACGAAATTGCAATATAATGAATAACTTTGTCAATATGTCTAGCTGTCGAAATTCGTACATGTACATCTATATATAGGTTTCTAAAGGGTGTCTCAACAGACACAATGGTTACGTAAATAACTGCCATAACTATAATAACTGCTATTCGGTTATTAAGAATGTAATAAGCAACTTTGGTCCTTCATGTTTCTTGTCTTGATGAATGGAGCAGTAGATCGAGATTATATGCTCATTCTCCTCCTTAATCTTGATCGTTGCTTCGTCCTAAGTCTTGAACTCTGAGCATTTGTCGCATAGTCACGAACTTGAGTCTTGGTAATGCTTTAGTTAGAATGTCTGCTCTTTGAAGTTCTCCGCTTACGTGTTCTACCTTGATATGACCATTCTCTACGTATTCCCGAATGAAATGATAGCGAATGTCTATATGCTTGCTTCTTCCATGAAATACTGGGTTCTTTGAGTTGTATAGTGATATGTTGTCAACTCTAAGCGTTATCTTCTTTTCTTCTAATCAGGTTAATTCGAGTAATGCGTTTTAGATAAGGGCTGCATGCTTTCTTCTGCTGTAGCCGCCATAAATTCCGATTCACAATGATGAGGCGCTGTGTCGTTTGCTGAGTCACCAAGTGATAGGTGACTCTCCAAAGTAAAATACTATTCCAGTAGTTCCTTTTCCTTGATTTGTATTAACTCCATAACTATCGTATCACTGTCTTGCGGCTTCAGTCTTTCTTGTATATTACTCCATGGTCTTTCGTTCCTTTAATGTATCAGATTACTTGTTTCACTGCCTTGGTGTGATGATCCTTTGGGTCTTGCATAAATCTGCTGAGTAGTCCGACTGAATAACTATGATCTGGTCTTGTATCTGATAAAGTATCGAGACTTCCAATTAAGCTTCGGTAATAAGTTTCATCAATTGGGTTTCCATCTTCCGCTTTGACCAAATTAGTGCCGGGGGTCCATCGGTGTCTTTGTGTCATTCTGTCAGTCATGCTTGTCTCCTTTAAGATCTTGTTAATGTATCCAGTTTGCTTGATTGTAATCTCTCCTCTTGTCTGTGTAACTTCTATCCCAAGGTAATATGCTAGCAACCCTAGGTCGCTCATTTCAAATTTATCTTTCATCAGGAATTTGAACAAGTCTACTTCCTTCTTTGGGTGCTGTGATTATCAGGATCATCCATATATAAACGATAAGTGTAGAAGTCTTGCTTCTCTTTGTGTGAGAAACGTTGTGAGATTACATTTCTTAAAGTCTAATGACTTTAATGTTTGGTCAAGCTTCACGTTCCAAGCTCTCGGTGCTTGTCTTAAGGCATACAAAGCTTTAGTTAGCTTGTAGACTTTTCCTAGGTTTCCTTGTTGAATGAAACCTTCAGGTTGTGTAACATAAATTCTTCCTTCAATTCTCCATGTAAAGCGTGATTTTACATCTAAGTGAATTTGCCATCCATTATATGCGCTAGCTAATATCAATCGAGCTGTCTCTATCCTAGCAACTGGTGCAAACACTTCATCGAAGTCTATTCCTGTTCTTGTACATAACCTTTTGCTACTAATCTAGCTTTATACTTTATGATCCTCCCTTGTGCATCTCTTTTGGTTTTATAAACCCCATTTGAGTCCTATTGCTTTTGATTTTGAAATGTGGTGAGGGTCCATGTGTTATTTTTGTTGATTGAATCTAATTCAATTTCCATGGCCTCAATCCACTTCTCATATTTTGATGCTTCCTTGTAATTACGCGGGTTCTTCTTACTGTAAGAATAAGCTCGGCGCTTCTACTTCACGTCGGTTTGGTAAATTTCCGTAATATCCTTTAAACCTTGTATGGGTCTATGATCAAATCTAGGATCTGAGCTCTCTAATGAACTTATAGTAGCTCTTTCTTCATCTGAGTTAGGGTTGAAAGTATATGATGGTGGTGTGATTGGTGAGGGTGGATCTGGTATAAGTTCTTGTTCTTGATCGATGTTGTCGGTGTTTTCTATGTTGGTGGTGTAGGATTATCATAGTCAACTCCATCTATTACAAAGGTAGTCCAGCGTATCTTGAGTATTAGTATCCTCTTCATTATTATTCCAATCCCACGGTTTCGTTTCCATAAACTTCACATCCCTACTAACATCTTTCTTCCCTCTTTTGGATCATATAGCCTACATGCTTTTGATCCTTCTTCATCTAAAGTAAATCATTGGAATGCTTCTATCATCTAGCTTCTTAGAAGTGTCGTTACCTTAGCATAAGCGTGCATCCGAATATTCTTAGGTATTCTAAGTTTGGTTTTCATTTGAGGCTTCATATGGTGTTTTATCTTCAGGGCTTTAGTCGGTACCACTTTGAGTATGTAAATGGCGTGCCTTCTGCTTCCCCAAAATTTAAGGGTAACTTCAACTTTCATCATACTCTAGTCGTTGATAACACTGTTCTATTTCTCCTCTCTACTACACCATTCTGCTGAGGTGAGTATGGTGCTGTCAATTGTTTCTCAATTCCATTTTCCTTACAGTGTTGGGAATTCATGTGATGTAAATTCACTCCTCTATCGATTCTTAACATCTTGATTTTCAACTTCAACTTTGATTCGATTTGGTGTCTAAATTCCTTGAATGTGCTAAACGCTTGATCTTTCGAGTTTAGTAAGTAAGCCCACATAAAAGCGTGTCAGTCATCAACTAATAAGAAGATGAGCTTCTTTCTAGATTGTGTTGTTGGACTTATGGGACCACAAAGATCTCCATATATTAAGTCCAGCGGGTTCTTTGATCTGAATTTAGCTTGGTTTGGAAATGGTGTTCTGATGTGTTTTCCTAATAAACATGCATCAGATTTGTCTGCATGCTTTATTCTTGGTATTCCATCCACTAAACCTTTCCTTGTCATTTTGTCTATAGCGTCAAAGTTGGTGACCTAATAATCAAGCATACCATGTGCTTGGTCATCTACGTTTGCTAAAAGACATATAGGTGATACTATATGCAATCTAATACTGTAAAGTCGATTCTTAGATCGTTCTACTTTCATCAACAACTTCTTGTTCTTATCATACAAAGTCAGTAAATTTCCATCCATGATGATCTTGCAACCTATTTCGGTAAGTTGTCCTAGACTAAGTATGTTGCTCTTGAGGTTTGGAATGTAGTAAACATCGAAATCATTTTGTTTGTAAGTTTCTACATCCTAGTATTGAACCTCTACCCTTTATCTCTACATCGATCCATCTCCAAACGAACCGTCCAGTGATGTTTTCGTCAATATCTTTAAAATGGCCTTTGGTGCCTGACATATGGTTGCTTGCACCGTTATCTAAGTACATATGCTAGCATGCGTGGTAGCATATTTTCGGGGTTGTACTTTTTCTTCATTTAACAAGATTTCTTCAGTTTCGTGTGTAGCCATTAGCAATGATGGTTCATCGTCTTCTAAGATAAGGTTTGACTGTTCTTGAGTTGTTGATGGACTTCTACAATCCTTCTTGTAGTGTCCGAGCTTTCCACAATTATAGCATGTGATTTTGCTCTTATCCCATCCTTGTTTTCCATTATTTGACTTATATGAGTTTCCTCCATTCGAGTTGTATCTATTTCCCTTATTACTGCCGGTTTCCACGTGAATAGTTTGATCTACCTCTATATTTTGTAAATCGTTTCTTATTTCTAGAATGTTCGGCTTGTGCGAATAATAAGTGTCACTGGCTATCTACTTGTCCTCCCTTTCGGAGTTTTATTCTCTCCTCGAATGCCTTAAGTTTTCCTGTGATCTCATCTAACGTAATGTCATCGAGATCATTAGTCTATTCTATGGATGCTACTATTTGAATGAATCTATCTGGTGTGGAGTCTAATAGTTTTCGAACTAAAAGTGATTCATCCAACTCTTTTCCTAATTCTTTTGCCTTCGTGGCGTAGCCGTTCAGTTTGGATGTAAATGCATCCACCGTTTCATCCTCCTTCATCTAAGAGTCGAAATCAATCATCAATGATTGTAATCGTGCTTGTTGCACCTTTTCTTCTCAACGTGTCTCTTTTTCGCGAATCCCATAATTCTTTTCTTTGTTTTGCAACTTGCTACTTGTAAGATCACATCTTCGGTTAACGCTTGATATAAGAAGGCGGTTGTTTCCTTATCCTTCTTAATATCTAATTGTGTATCGGCCTTAGGTTCTATTGTTTCCCATAATCCTTGTGCTTCTAGTATCACCTTAATTTGTATAGTCCAAACTGTGTAATTTGTGATTTTCAGTTTTGGGCATTGTCTGTGTCATAGGGGTTACGGGTTTTGGTGCAATGTTCTTGCCACTTGCGTCGTCACCGGGCATTTTGATGGTTCTTATGATCTTCACTTTCTACTTTGTATAGGGATTTCTAACTAGTGGTATTACTTAATACTACGGGAACAGAAATAGTTATCCGGGAATCCTAATATGAAACTATGGATTTCTAATAGTATAAACTACGTATATATACTATAAATATGAAAGGAAATCCAAAAGTTTAAGATTTTTCGTGTGACCTGTTTTGTCACTCAGCGTTTCCTTCTTGTCGGTACTTGAATATACCAACTATGTTTTTCTTTCCCTTGTATCCGTTGTCCCTTTTTTGTTGACTTGCTTCCTTTATCTCCAAGTCTCGGATTTTGTGTCGACTTGCTTCTTTATCTCCAAGTTTCGAATAAAACACAAAATGTTTCAGAAATTAGTCTTGGTAATTTCTTCCAAAAGGACAAGCTTGTCTTTGTTCTACTATTTGGTAGTATGACAGTATTCCTTGTGATATCGTTTTCGTTGTAGCGTTCAAACAATACTCCTTCTTCTTTATTCCCATTATCTACAACAACCTAAGAAATAACGGTATCCTTGCGAGCAAATGATCAGGATGCTCCTGTTGTTGTCCCTCTTTGTATTGTAAGCGTCTTCCCAAAAACAAGTGATTGTCTTACGGTTGGTATACCCTTCTTCTTTAATCCAAGCAGCGTCCTCTTTTTTTCTTCCGCGTCGTCTTTCTTCTCCTTTTGTCTCGACAAAGGCTGTTTTTCGTTGTATGATTGAAACCCAACAAGTGTAACAAAGTTTCCTTTGTCTCGTTCTCGTTGCGTCCAGATCAAACCAACAGAAATAAAGTCACCACCACAGTTTGGTGGCTTGTCGAATGCAATTTCTACACAATGCGGTGCGTGCACTACTTTCCTTGCGTTATCAAGTTATCCGAGCGTATGGTTCAATGAATACGTTGCGTCTTCTTCTTCTTCTTCTGAAACAAAAGGTTTCAGTGCGTGTTGTTTTTTTTGGTTCCTTCTTTCTCGTTCAAGAGTGTTTCTGTGATGGTACTTGTTGTGAGAATCTGGTTTCAGTTTTGGTTCTGCGAAATCTTGTGTTTGAATGATGATTGTTGTATTGATGTAACGAGTGTATGAACAAGGCTCTTGATGCCAAATGTTGGTCCCAATATGAGGTAAAACAATATGCGAAATTGCAATATAATGAATAACTTGTCAATATTTCTAGCGTCGAGTCGTACATGTACATCTATATATAGGTTTCTAAAGGGTGTCTCCATGACAGTGGTTCTGTAAATACTTGCCATAACTATAATAAGCACTATGCATTTATTAAGAATGTAATAAGCAACTTTGGTCCTTCATGTTTCTTGTCTTGATGAATGGGCAGTAGAATTATATGCTCGACTGCCCGTGTCGGATGTACCTCGAAGATAGAAGAATTCTTTTGGCAATGACCAATGATTGGTAGTTGGAGAATGCATGAATTGCAAACTTTGTTCTGGCATAAGTGATGTCTGGGCGAGACAAAGTGGCATACTAAAGGAGCACCAACAAGTTGGCGATATTGCCGGATCATCGAACAAGCGGCTGTCACCGAGACAAATTGGCGTGTGCAATCGGAGATGGCATGCTTTGCTTTTGAAAGATTATTGTTGAAGCAATTCTAAGATATATTTCTTTTGTGACAAGATGACATCTAAGTTTACGTGAACCACTTCATGCCCAAGAAGTATGAAAGAGTACCCAAATCTTGAATGGCAAAAGTTTGGCTTAGATTCTGAATCACCTGATCAATAGCATTAAGTTGTTTCGGTGAGAATATCATCTACATGACCCGCATGTATAAAATCGTGCCCTAGGCGAATAAATGAGCGAGGGAGGATGGGTTGTGGATCTGTGAATCCAAAGCTGTAAGGCCTTGGTTAGCGATGAAACCATGCGCGGGGAGCTGTTTTAACCATAGAGAGATTTGTGAAGTTAACGAGAGATGATCAGGGTTTTGTTGGATCAGCGAAGCTGGGTGGTGGCAGTAAGTAAAATGTCTCATGGAGTTCTCCAAAGAAAAATTTTGAACATCTAATTGTCGGAGTGTCATCTCCGTTATACAGCAAAGAGAAAGAACCATCGCGAATAGTAGTAGATTTCTAGCCGTTTTGAAAGTTTCATAATAGTCAATACCTTGTTGTTGGTTAAACCCTTTTGCTACCATCGTGCTTTGTAGCAGTGATGGCACCTGTTTGATCTCGTTTGAGTTTGTACACCCATTCTGAGTCAACACATTTGCATGGAATGGGTGGAACAAGAACCATGTAGCATTCGCATGAGGGCATCATATTCTTCAACCATGGCAGCTCGTCATTTTGGTGATTTGTTGGCAGTGGCAAAGGTTGTGGGTTCAATTTCGATTGGATGTTGTGGTGGTAGTATAGGCGGAAGGGTCAAAGAGAACCGTTTTTGGGATTTTGTTGAAGATTGGATGGTCTAGGGCCAGAGTCGGACGGCGTGTATTGTTGCTGCAGGAGCATTAATAGGGGCTGAAGGCCCGGAGAAGGTGGTGTATTTGGAGTTTGCGGATCCCGGTGGTGGTAGTGGTAGAGGTGGGTAAGGCTGTTTGTGGGTACAGTTGATTGGGGCTTCGTGTTACATTGAATTCTGGTTTGTGAAATTTGTTGGTTCGGTTGGGCTATTTGGTGATTTTGTTTTGTGGTGTGTTGATGGCGGGCATCTTTGTTTGGTGGGTTGTTTTCAGGTAGAGTAGTTCTTTGGTGCGGTAGGATTAGGATAGCTTGAGATGTATGGGTTTTAAGGAGGAGGTGAAGGAGGTATGGAAGATGTTTGTAGAAAAGGAAATTGGTGCTCAATAAAGCGGACATGAAGAGCTATGTACATACAATCCGATGTTGGATCGAGACACCTGTACCCATGATCAGAAGGACTATATCGAGAAAAACAGGGAATTGGCGAAAGTCCATTTTGTGTTTATTGTATGGTGAAGGTGTGGATAACATAAGCAACCAAAACACGCAAAAAAGAAAAATGGGTTTGTGAGAAAAGTGTTCAAGGGGTGAAGCGTTTGACGCGGTCGGACGGGATGGCATGCGATTGATGAGGGTAAACAGCGTGTCATAGGCAAAATGCCAAAAGCGAGATGGCACACAGATTGAGCAAGTAAAGTAAGTCTGTTTCCACAACATGTCGATGGCGGCGTTCAACAAATCCGTTCTGTTCACTTGTGTGGACATGATCGGCGATGAATGATGCCAAGTGGAGAAAGAAATTGGGAAGATTTCGAATTCTCCACAATCTGTTGAGCGGATTAGAGTTTGGTGTTAAATTGTCGTTCAACCATAGCAAGGAAGTGTTTGAAATTTGCAAAAACATCAGATTTATATTTTAAAGGGAAAAACCACATATAACGAGTAAAATGATCAACGCAAAGTAGGAAATAGTTGTGTCCATCAGTAGAAGTAACAGGAGCTGGGCCCCAAACATCACAAAAAACCAAATCTAAGACACAAGTACTTTTAAAATTTGATAATGGCAAAGATAGTTTGGATGATTTTCCTACATGACATGCATTACAAGGAGCAACTGAAGTCTTATGCAAAAAGCGAATATTTAGATAACATGGAATGTAAAATTTGTGAATGAGGATGACCAAGCCGTTGATGCCACGTATGGACCGAGAGCACGAGCAATTTGTGAAGACACTTCTTGGAACAGGTTGAAGCTTGACCGAGGATTAATGGAGTAGAGCCCGTGTTTACTTGGACCAGTGAGGAGGGTGGTGCCTAAAGTCTCGTCCTTCATCGCGTAAAAGGTATCATGAAATTCAAAGAAAACATTATTATCATGACAAAATTTTGAACGAGAAAGAAGATGTTGTTTGATTTGTGGAACATGAAGAATATTAGTTAAGGAAAGAGTTTTTGTTAGAGAGTGAATTTGAGTGGTACCAATGTGTAAAATGGGTAAACCCTTACCATTGCCAACATGGAGAAAATCCTCACCATAGTATGGTTCCGTGTCGATGCTATTAGAATCAGGTGCTACATGGCATGTTGGAACCAGTGTCGAGAAGCCACGCGGAGATTGTGGCGATGGTCAGCATGATTAGCCGAAGGTTGTTTGCACAGTTCGGAAGGTAGTAGGGTCACGGTTGGGGCAATCTGATGGAATGTGACCAATGCCACATCGGTTGCATGTTCCATAAACTGTATTCGATTTGATGCCCTAATTGAACTGTCCTCTGTTGGGTCGATTGTTTTGACCACGACCACGCCCACGGTTGTTGGTGGTGCGACCACGGCCACGGTTGTTTTGGGAATAAGAAGTATTGAATGCTTGTGCCTGTTGGGTAAGTGGTTGTAGATTGAAGCCAAGTTGTGAAGCAAGCTGAGTAAGAGCTTGCATGGGATCCTGTTGTCAAGATCTTGTTTCAGAAGGTGTTCCAGAAGTGTTAGTGGTAAAAGCCTGTGGTGAAGGAACAACAGGGACAGATTGTTTTATCATGTAATCATGATCTGAGAGAAGCCCTTGTAACTCGTGGAAGGCTGTAGGAGCTTGTCTAGCAAGAAGGGTAGATTTCAAACCATTGTAGTCTTCACGAAGTCCTGCAATCACAAGCATGACAAGATCTTTTTCTTTAAAAGCTTCACCAATATTGGCTAAGGCATCAGCATACTCTTTTGCTCGATTGAGATATGCATCTGATGTTTCATCTCCCTTCATCTGGATCTTCAACAATTGGGTTTTAAGAGTATATTCCCTAGACGACGTGTGTGGGGCATATGCACGTTCTAAGGAAAGCCATACCTCGCGAGATGTAGTAGTACCTTGGACATGTGGAAAAGCAGCCTCTGAGATTGTAGAGATGATCAACATCCTAACATGAGCATCATTGGTGAACCAAATCGGATAGTTAGGGTTTGGCTGAGATGTGGAGGTCTCTTTGTATGAGGTAGTTGCTTGTGCGATTGTTGTTGCTGGACATGGTATGGTACCATCAACATAACCAATGAGATTGTTTGTAACAAGAAAGGGATGGGTCATTGTTTTCCAAAAACCATAGTTTGTTGGAGAAAGGGTAAAACCAAACTTGTGAGAGTTGTGGGAAGTTTTCTCAGCTGTGGTGAAGGCAGCAATTAAGGCCATTGTTTAGCCGGAAAAAAAGAGGGTGGGTGGGTCTGGTTAGGGTTGGCGGCAATTAGGGTTTGAGGGGTAGGCCGAATTTGGCTCTGACACCAAGATAAACTTGGTAAAATATTGTGTATATTGTATTCTGATTGATAGGGTACATAGGATATATATAGAACACATATTTACACTTTGATCCTTCTAATACTAAACTATATTATATTTGTCTAATAGATACCAAGAATGTTTGTGGGGAGTTCCATTATGTCGAGAAAAATTTGCGTATGCAAGTACTAAACTTAAGGAAATGATCTGTTTATAAGTTATAATTAGTCATGCGTACTTACTGCATTTACAGCTACATAATTCTCACACAATCCTTTTAGCTTTGCCTTGTCTATGTTTAAGTCATATGTTTTATACTTTTCCTTGCTGCCTCTTTATTTTCAGTTAGATCAAAATAACTGTAGAAATTTATCATCCTCATACTGAATGCTCATTTAGACCCACTATTGTGGGTTAGAATCAAAACATATCTAAAAAGACAGAGATGATGATCAACCATAATATGAAACATAAATAAGTCATAAGCTAGCTATATAAGCCGAAACAAACACCACCTTAGTTGATTGATATAACAAAATTCAGACATACCATGGCAGCTGAGCAATGGGCAACCAGCAAACCGAATTGTTCCATCACCTGAAGTAAACCATACAACACCTGCAAAAAGATGTAATTCCAGTTTAGATGTCACATAGTAGCAGTGGTAGCGGTGTTACTCGGGTCAGTCAAATCGGGTCGAGGCTAAAGATAACATACTCGAACCCGACCCTATTTGAACTCGGGTTAGTTGGGTTCGGGTCCACTCGGTTCGGTGCTATTCGGGTTTGGGCCAACCCGAATACGAGTAAAATGGTCATAAAATTGCCTATTTGTTCTAATTTAGATAGATAATTTATAAAAAAACCATATTTATATTTAAAAAAACAACGAGTTAGCCAAAAATATCTTACCCGATACCCAACCCTATTTAGCATCCGGGTATTGACCAAAATACCCGAATAAGATTATTGAACAAAATTAGTATCAGAATACCATAACTTCTAAACAACACACGGTAAACAATGAAAAGGCCAAAATCAACCCAAATAAAAGCACATACCAGTCCCTATCATGGGCCCAATTTGAATAAGGTGTGGCAGAGAAGTTGCAAAGGACGGGGACGCAAGGATTCCCTCCAGGCAGAGTGTTGTAGTTTAATGATAAGCGGAACCATCATAAGGAGGCATAGATGTTCCATTAAACGGAGATGCAGCATAAGGTGTTACACCTATATACATTGAAGAGGGTGCACCGGAACCAGGTAAAGAAGACGAGGAGTAGCTTGTGGGTGCATTTGCCTTGGAGCAGATTTCTGTAAAAACGAGAGTGGGAGAGTGATCTTGTAAACGCCTAATTTCTTAAAGCCAAAAAACGATAGCTACTGCGATATGTGTGCAACTTACTGAGTTATGATCAGCTGGTCTTTGCTGTGTACAGTA
>OU343216.1:139217111-139261616 GCA_910596185.1 Chrysanthemum makinoi
GATCTTGATTTTATTAGAAGACATTTCGTTACAAAAAGTTCTACATCATAGATAAAAACAGCCTCCAATATGGTCGTTTTAGTTACCGTAACACTTGTCTCGTAAAAATAATATAGTTTTTCTGAAAATAATCGTTACGGCAATTTTATGAAAACGTGTATATTTTAGTCGTTACAAATCCGCTTTCTACGTATTATACGTCCCTTAGCTTCAGATCAAAAGTATACTAATATATTTTGATAAGTCGAAATAATTTGTAAAGCTTAAGGCTCGCTTTTGACTCGCATAAAACAAAAACACCTTGCTGAAATTTTCAGAAATTATATATTTCGTCGTCAAACTTGAAAAATTCATAACTTCTTCGTTATAACTCCGTTTTAATCCGTTCAAGCGGCCACGGATTCGTTTTAAAGTATATTTTCTAATTATCTAGGCCAAAAACTCATGTCTACTGTCGGATTTTCCAGAAATGCAAAACAAGATCAGACTACTTTTAATACTTGTCGAAAATAGTTTTTCTCGTACTAAACCTATTCCAATCCCTTCAAATCAACTCCAAAGCTATTCTAATCCTACCATATACCTTCTTAGGGTGTCATGGGTTCCTAAACATCATCAAGACCAATATACAACAAGGGAATAATTATAGGATGACTTTTATATATTAAACTCTAAAAATCAATGTAAAAATGGTATAAATAAACACAAGTCTTGCATGTTTTGCTCAAAAATGATGAAATACAATTGAAGTGATAAGGAAAGATGTAAAATGAAGTGTTATGCTTACTAGTTACTATGATGAGGTGATTAGAACAAGGATTAACCTAAACACCCTAGGTTTTTATTTCAAAACCTTTAATAAGAGTATGACTAGATTGTAAAACACTTGACAATGGAAAAACTTGAAGATCTCTTCTAGCACATATGCTTGGCCGGTTATAGAAGGAAGAAACAAAGAGAGAAAACACTTGACAAGAACTTGAATTATTGTGGAATGAATGAAATGTGAAGTGAAAGTATTACTTGGAGTAAAGATATATACAATCAAAAGAAAATGTGTACCAAACATTTAATGCTTACCCTCCCCACATGGCCGGTTTTGGGGGGGGGGGATGCATCTCAAAAATATATATATTTTTTTTTCTATAATGTATATATATATATATATAAATGTGTATGAAAATGAAAGTAAGTAAAGGATAACTTGTAACTTTGTATATACATTAGTGTATTTAAGGTAGTTTTAGCTAAAAGTAATTTTTAATAAATTGAAGTAAAGTATAATGAGATCATTAAAATTGTAAAAATACATTTCTTGTAAAATTTGAGTGATATAATACTTATCGTGTAGTTTTTAGGAAAAGTGTCGTAATAATATAAATTTAACGATTTATATACAAAATAAATTTTAAAACACTAGGTAAACTCAAAATATAGTTTTTATAACTAAATGTAAGTATAAAAATATATCGGGATCATTTTTGGAAGTATCGGATAAATGTTCGAAATAATAACTTACGCGATAACGTTTATTTAATATAAAATTTACGCGTTTAAGGTGAAATGCAAAAATCATGAATGAATCGTTATGAAATGATGAATATGGAGTATGAGAAATGACCGGAAAATGAGAATTGTGACAGCAAGTACAAATCTTCCGTCAACACTTTATTCTTTCAAAATTCAGTATTTTTTTTTTTGATCAAGTGTTGAGGGGGAGAAAATAAATACTTAACTGTTCAAAATAAACACTGTACTTGCATGTTACCTAATCCCGGTTGTTTCTTTAAATGGTGGACATATTTCTGGTTTACTGGCACTCCTCGAGCTAAAATTTATAAACTTTCATTATTTCTTAAGTCGAGGGGGAGTGTCGTCATGTTTCTGTCTTAAAATCTTTCGTTTTGTAACCAAAATGGAAGTTAAAAGGCTTTGGATGAAAATGGAAAAGGTGGAGGGACTAAAACTGTCAAAATCCGAAAGTTATTTTAATAAAACATCCCACCTAATTCATTTACTTCACTTCATTTATTACTCACCAACCCAATCCCACGCATAAGATTTCATCTTCAATTCCGTGTTTCCGATCATCATTTTGTAAGTGATTCTGTGTTTATAACAAGTTTTTAAACAATGGTTTTGAACTTTTCATAAATCCAACGGTCAAAACTTGAGTTATAATGATGTTTGTGTTCAACGCATAAGCGTATGAACACACAATCATTGGTGTGTGTTTGTGGTTAAAATAAGCGTGTCAAAACGTTCAAATAACATCAATGATACTATGTTTATCCTCAAAATCCACCCAGAAACACGAATTGATTGAATCTGGAAAACTAGGGTTTATGCGTGGTTTGGGTGTTTTCAAATAAGAGTGTTTCTGGTTAAAAGGATTGTTGTATGAGGTTGCTTTTATGTTGAATTGAATCTATCCACTGCTAGAACTTGCCCAGAAACACCCAAAATGATAGAATTGATATTTAGGGTTCTTGTTCATACGATTTGGGCATTTTTTATTCATAACTTGTTTGATGTTAAAACTTGCATAAGACAACTTCATAGGCCTCTAAGACTTCCCAGAATAAGTTTGGTGCTATTTCCATGGCTAGATTTCTTAAGCGTAATTCTTGAATCTAGGGTTTAAGACTACGCGTAAGCAATCTTACGCGTAAACTGCTTAATGTGTTTTCATGCCATGATCTGTTTTAAAATGGATATATGTGTTAATATTGTTGCTATGATGAATTTATTTCGTGTCTGTATAATGATAATTCGTAATCAAGGTCATTAGAAATCTACGCATAAGGATCACCTTACGCGTAGAAGGTTATGCGTAAGAGAAATCTTACGCGTAGCGTTTACGCGTAAGGTTCTACAAAGGGACTACACGTGATCTTGTGAAGGATATGCATAAACAAGGACAACTACGCGATAAGGTCTACTCTTACGAGTAAGCCTTACGCGTAAGGTGTTATATGCGCTACGCTAAGCTCTACGCATAAGGTCCCCTTTTCCCTACGCTGTAATATTTCTACGCAGCGTAAGTAAGGTTCCTACGCATAAGCTTGTGTCTACGCATATAAACTCCTCGCTTACGCATAAGCTACCATCTTTACGCTTAAGCCTTGATCAAACCTTCATTATGAATTGTTACGCGTGCAAACTTGTAAATAAATAAATCATAACGCCACCTAAACCAATAAATGTCACTAATAAGCTTAAACGTTTAATATGTTGTGGAAAAATAAGTGATAACATAAACTTTAAAACTTAAAGTTAACTAACTCACGAAACTTTTCTCGACATCATTGAACTACTGAACAAACAAGTGATGTTGGACTCGTAACAATCATTGACATATATCATTCAATAAGTAGACAATAAAACCATCTGTTGACTAACATTATGTCTTTCGATATGTTGGTTCTTTTGGCTAAATGTGTTTCAGATCATGACATGGAAGGTCAAATGAATGTGGATGCACCAAATGTTCTCACCATTGCCGATATCTTCCCGCATGGCTATCCAATGAAGATTGGAAAGAACAATCTCAAAGTTGACTTTGAAACTCTCACCGCCGAATCTTCTTGTCTCATTGCAAAGGATATTCAAGAATCATCCCTATCGAACATGCTCACCAACTCGCCACTCGCTCCGCAGATCTACATACAAAGCAATTCGGAATACAATGCATGGTCAAAGGTCAAAATGCTGTGGACGGTGACGCCAATCATAAGAAACTCACCATCACTCCTTCAGCACTTACGGGCGCGCTTCTCCTCATTCCTCGAAATCATACCAATCAATTCTCTGTGCACCTATTCAAGAGACTGTTCGCAATTCTTGATTGATATTGGGTACGAAGCTTCGTGGGCTATCATTAAGCATTCTCACGTGGATCTAAAGAACATCCTCGGCGCTTTGGAGAACCCTTTATATCATCATCACAAAATCTGCTTCGTCGCGGACAAATGCTATGAGCATCCCAAGCTCATGGAACTGCAAATCTTTGGGCTCATCAACATGAAGCACATCAAATTGAAGCTCGATATGGGATGACATGATGACATTCCTCAAAAAGCTTGGCTCAAAGATTCCTTACATCATATATACTAAATTGTTGATCTAGAGAGCACTTGGGTATAACCCAGATATCCTCAAGAGAATCAATGACCCTGACAATCATGACATGTTGTCTGTACCCACCCTAACCTTGCCGATTCAAGGAGTCAACTACTAAGAAACAAGGTGTCAGTGGTTGCAGGATCATCTTCTCCCGATGAACTCAAAAAGCTCTACTCTTATAAAAGATATTTGGTTGTCGTGGAAGAGAACAAAGTTGGATTTCTTGATGAAAAATCTTCTGGTACGCCTACAAGGAAAACCGTAAGAGGAAGTGGAGGAAGTGCTTTGAAAGCACCGAGTCGAGGAAGTTTCCTGTGAGGAATCCTCCACGTAAGGGGACAGCTCCCGCCAAGGAAGCTGTTCCTATTCTGCACCTAAGTCCGAACCGCAAAAGAAAGCTAACAGACGAAGACTTCTGAGATCGCAGATCGATGAAGAGATTTTCTACTGCAAACCGCTAAAGATGACACTACAACGGTACCTAAACCTCCGACCACCGCTTGAACACGGCAAAGGGAAGACTCAGTCATTGAGCAACAAGAGAAAGAAGAATCGATGAAGAGCAACAAGATGCAACATACAGGAAAAAGTTCAAATTCCTTAGACTCCAATACGTTGCAAAAGAATTTGCTAAAGATCAAATGGGTGGCCCCGGAGGATCGAGTGGTGGAGTTCAACCTTAACCAGTCCCGATGCGCGTTAATCAACCCGATAAGGGATCCGTGCCACCACTCTTGAGCAACAACAATAGCGCGTGGAAGATTCTATTGATTACAACATTGAAGAACCAGAATCCGAGAAGTTAGAGAGAAGTCGATGAAGAAGCTGCGGCTAAAGCCAAAGTCGATGAAAAAGCTAAGTCTGGAAATGAAGAATATGTTGAGTATGATAAGTTTCTTCTAGATAGTCCTCGACGCTCAAAGGAAGAAACTTCTGAGCCACCAAAGGACCCGGAGTCTCCTAATATCTCATCATCATCAGATTCATCATCTCACTCTTCACCACCACCATCAAAAAGAACAACCAGATACACATCCAGATCAGTGAAGAAGCCAACTGCCTCTTGGATTTCTCATGCAAAGTCACGAATCGTTAAAGCTGTAAAACAGGTCAAAGAGAAAAATATTACAAAGAAGAAGTTAGATTTTCTTGCCACTGCATACAAGATCTTCATGATGAGAATAACAAGATGCAAGTTGAAAGGGAGTATGTCCAGAAGCTCATGAAAGATGATCTTAAAAGGAAAATGGACGAGATGATCAAAGGATATTCTCACAAGTTCCTCATGGAGGTCGCTCCTAAACCGACAAAGGAGATGTATACCGCAAACTTTATCCGATCTCTTACATCCGCTAAACAAGCCATGAAATCAACTCCAATGAATTTGAGCATCAATCCAGTTAAATCCACAATCTTCTCAGATGATGAATTGGTGAACCGGCTAGTAGCTCAAATGTCGAAACGCTTCCGCAACGCTTGCCTCCACGAAGCTAAATTGTTTGAAGCATTGCCGAATACCAACTCAGTCAGATTCGAGAAGAAGCAGGAGAAGCTAAGGCCTAAACGCCAAAGAGACGACGAAGAAAAAAGATCGATAAGGATAACGAGCCCAAACGCATGAAGAAGTCCGGTGAATCATCCTCCATTCAGATTCAATGCGCCTCCACCCCAAAGGACCTCCACCAACAAAAATCCCTCCTCGCCTTCAACTAAAAAAACCTCAAGATTTCGAGACACCACCCTGCACTAAAAAATCGGTGATCACTTCGAGTATACTGGTGGTGACGATGAGGAAGTCCCTGAGCCCCAACAACAACCCATCTCTCCGACGACAGCTAAGAAACCGTAATCTTCAACCGTGCCAAAGAAAAAGAAGAAAAAGGCGCTTCTATGACCGACGCCTTATCATGGTCGGACGAGGATGATACTGAATTTGAATGGTTCTAAGCTTGTTGATTCCACTCCTACCCATCCAAGGTCAAGAGGTTACGTGAATGTAGTACATTGGAGCATGCGAAACTATTGCAAGAAAAATTCCCTGTGAAAAAGATGACGAAATCCGAGTTGAAGCGAATCAAGAATGAAGCATTTCAACCGCTAAAAGACAGCTCGGAAAGTGCTATAGAAGTCGAGTATCACCTTGATAATATAGCACGAGCCATGTCTAACAATATGGATTGGCTCAACCCGGAAGCAAACATCGACTTCACTCAACGGGACAATCCTCCATATTACAACCGACCGGTCTAAACCTCTACCAACAATTGGCCAACCCGACAAAGCTAGGATTCCATTAAGATATTTCTTCAACGAAGACTTGGAATTTCTTTTTCACGGTGGCGATGGTGCAAGGAAATACGCTACATCGTGACACTTCCATTCGTGACCATATACTCTAACTGCATAGCCATCGAGGAAAGAGCTAACCACATGTTTTCCAACAATGTGGAAGAGTATGACCGTGATGCAATGTATGGGATTCACCATTGGCCGAACTCAAGAATCTACTACAAAAGGCGCGTTTAAGTCTCAACATGAAGTGTTCAAGACTAAGAATATCGTTGCTATTAAACATGTTGATCTTTCGTCTAAATGGGACTACACTTTCCTCAAGAATATTGTGGTCAAAAGGCAAGACGAAAGGATTATTCATTCTAAGGCGGACTTTGAGAACTTGTCTATAAACGACATTGAAGACATGTACCTTGCCAAAGTACAGGGTCGCATGAGACAATTTTCAACTCAAGTACAACGTGAATTCATCAAGTCCTTACTGATCTTCATCGACGCATAGTCATGAGAATGTGTAGAAGATCTCCACCTTACGCTTGAATCATATCGCACTCGTGTCAACTTCACTCCACCTCGGCGATCTTCCCGACATTAACCAGCTTTCATAATACACACTCATCAACCAACCATTCGGAGTGGTTTACCTTAGTGAAACACTACGCAACTGCTTGATGGCGTGTAGAGATCTTCACAAGTTTGGGGATCACACATTGAAGAAGGTTAGGGACGGATTAGCTTATAGGTTGAAGGATATTCATGAAGGAATTGGGTCTAAAAAGAAATGGAATTCTAAAGAAAGAAGGGATGTGAAGAGGATCATCACCATGATTGATGAAAGGTTGTATCGAAGGGATCATTTAATCACCTGGAAAGCTTTGTAGGAGGTCGCCCGTGATTGTCTCGCCGGCTATCAACGCCTTTGCATTCCCCGGAAACATTGATGGACTTCCCGGTACCCCTTGAATCGCTTCTATTTCATAATATTTTGGATGTGTGATTATATATGTCAATGGCTTGTGCACACATAACAGTGTACAACCCGTACTTGTAAATAAAGGACCCTGTGGTACGCTTCAGTGCCACAATCCTTATAAAAGGAGCGAAATCTTCTTACTTTTGAGTAAAACCTATCAAACCTTTCATTTTTCAAGGTTTGCTCAAAAGAATAAGTACTCCCTCTTATGATTTTCAAAACCTCAACCGTTTATATCACTCGTTGAGGGGGAGTATTTGACTTAAAACTTTGTTCACAAATTGTTCACAGTGGTCATCTTCCCACAAAACTCAAAATGGTCATATTTATTCTCAACATTTCTTCAAAAATAACACGTATATGCCATTTTTTAGGGGGAGAAAATTTATGTGATAAGAAATATGTTGTGTAAACTGCAAATGAATCTTTGTGCTATAGACTTAACCAACGAATTGACGAGATCTTAACCGTAGTAACTCAAAAGACTTGTCTGGGACGGGTAATAATTTCAAGCTAGTTCGCTAGTGATGTAAACGTGTCTCGCAAAGGACTTATCCGAGTAGAATGTACCATTCGAGAAACTCCTGGTAGACATGATCTTTGACGGGTTTGACAACATTTCGAGGTTTTTCCACACCTTCAAGATAGTTATTAGAGCTAGTTGTCACCTAAAAGCTGACAATGTAACTATTTAACTATTCAACGTGAACTGTCTCGGGGGATTGTCTATCTTGAGTCGATCAATTCAAAAGTGCGCTCTCTCTCTCACGTCATTGTGATTTCTTTCTTAAACACTTAAGCACGTGTGGAGGGGAGTATTTCTAAAAGATAAAACTCTCACAGTGGTACAAAATGTTTTTCATTCACAAACACTACGAGAGATTTTATTGAAAATAGTTTTATGGCAATGGAGTTATAAGGAGATTAAGGTTAGGAATAACCGTCCTATGACCCGCCAGAACTGGAGGGATCTACCCAAGGACACTACCAATAGTTAGAATTAGAAGTCCTTAGGTTTGATCATAAAAAGGAGAAAATGAGAATCGGAGAAAGAAGGAGTTGAAGAATTAAAAGAAATGCAAAGAAAAGGGTGAAAAGAAATAGCCCTCCAGATTATTCAACTTAGGGCGCATAATCGTTCAATTCATATGCTACTGGTTGTCACTTAGTGACACCGGTATTGAAGATTAAAAGTCATGGACCCAGTGACGCATACACTAAACCTTCTTAGCCACTCAAGTTTCTCTCAACAGAAGCTTGTTTCATTCTCACAGGGAACCCTACATAATCTATCGGCTTTCTCTTAGAGATTGCTAATATTGAAGAAGGAGACCCTCTCCCTAGTCTCCGCTCAGGAAAACCAAAATGCACTATTGAGTCTAGAGCCACGAGATTCATCAAAAGATCTCTTAGGTACACTTGACATTTCATCACTTGTTGTTCAACAATAAGAACATCGATGGTATGCTATCGAGTCCTACGATCTTAGCAATGCTGTCGAGAACATTTATGAGAGGTTCACAATTGTGATCCTCAGGTGATTGAATGGAAACTCCTCGCAGGTCAACATCAAACCGACAAACTGACGGCCGGTCACTTCGGTAACTCCCCGTGGATTACGCGGAAGAGTGTGTCTCAAACGGTCTATGCGTGAGGTGATGCTTGGTGTACCTCGACTCATTCGAATCTTGTAGATGTACTTTGGTACATCGCGTTATCTACTTGTGGGACTCGTTCAGAACGCCTTTGTGAGAATTAGAGTTGTGTTTTCACACTATGCTATTAACACTCTTGAAGTTCAAACTTGTAAGTGCCGGTATCCGCTTATTACTAACTGTTTTCATGTTTTCTTCTTATGGAAGCTCGAGCGAACGATCGTGCAGATTCTTCACATGATCATGCCAACATCATCACTAATGGAAGTTCTAACTAAAAGCAACACAAAAGTCAGAATGATTCTTCGTCAAACCAAAGAATCTACAAAGTTAAAGACTTAAAGAACTTCATCAAGATCACGTAAATCCAACGCCAAAAGCGTGTGAGCATGTTGAAGAATGATGTGGAGACACCGGAGTAGCTGGCAAGCGCACTGAAAAGTGAGACTTGATGCGACAACAACAACATACTATCACTTGCATCCCAAAAGAACAATTATCAAAGAACAAAGATAAAGACGACGTCAAAGCAGAACTGTTTAAAGAAAACAATTTCTCTACACTGGGGAGATTGTTCGTATCAAGGAAATTCTTCTCACAAGAAAGAAAAATGTCAAAAGACGTCAAAGCTACTATTACATCAATGCCTTCACCGTTCATATTCGTTCATCACCAACACTTAGGGGGAGATTGTTGGAATCACTCCTAAATCTAAATCAAGTGTTAGTAATTCATATGTAATAGTTAGCTTAATTATGGCCTTTATGTTAGTAATTAGCCTTAGGCTTATGTAGAAGGCACATAAGCCTAGGCCTAGTCCAATAAGGAAAAGGATGGGAACTAGGAGTGTTGCCCTAGCTTCCCTCCTATAAATACCATGTAATAACCCTCACCTGAGGGTTGGTTGTTCAATTTACTCTTTCATTCATACTCTACGCATAACCATTCTTACTCATACGTGTGTGTTTGTTTGTTTATTGTTCAACTGATCATTATCTCCTCTCTATTTCTTCTATTGTTACTTGTGTTGCACATTTGGGAACCTAACAAATAGATGCAAAAGAGAGTATAAAAGGGGGTAGATGAAACCCTAACTCATTTTACTCTCTTCGCCTATTTTCACACGCAGTAAAACGCCATCGCCATCACTCCAAAATCAAAAGGTAATCCTTCCTTCTTCACTGGTAGCTTTTTTTTTATAAATGGATTCCAAATTTATAATAAAGCAACAAAAGTGTACCTTATCTGCAAAAGATCTACATGATCACTTAGCCGATTATCCTATCCCACTAGAACACAAAGTGATGTTACCCAAATCTAATCAGGGCATCTTTGATGCTCCTCAAGGTTTCGTAGGGCTGTACGCACATGCATTTAGCCACTCGATCCTTAGGATTCCATTACACCCTCTAATATTAGAGTTTATGCAATATTACAAGGTTCACATCTCTAGATTTAACCCTTTTGGTTTTGCCAAGCTAACCACATTCATAGTGATGTTCAAAGCATACGGCTATGAACCAACATTATCGGTCAACTAAGAGGATTTGAACTTGTATCCCGGGGGGTAATTGGTTAACTCTAGCAAAAGACCTGAGGTGATGTTCCCAACCTGTTTGGGAAGGTATATACAAACATAACAGGTTGGAAGGGTAGTTTTTCTACGCACAGACACCATTGTTCCTTCTAAATATCCAGAGTCTGCTGAATAAGGAAAAACATGTTTGATGCCAAACGATATAATGACCCCCTTCCATATGAGGTTCAAGGATCCCCGCTTTGTCGGCGTTTGGCCAAATATCCTGTGGATGTGCTAGTGTTCCCTGAAGCCATCTTATACATGGCTGGGATTGCCTGTGAGTTGGGAGGGGTCTCCCAAGAAGCCTGTGATCATATACTAAGGACAAAGTATGTTTATCTACGTTTATTTAAGTAGGACTAATGTAGCACTGATATTTATTTCTTCTTTTTTCTATTTTGCAGAGATGTCGTTCAGAAACTTCATGTTCCAAGATTTGGATGAAGATTTAAGTTTTATGCCTGCGGAGAAGGCCGAAGAGTCTTATGGTGTTGGCTCTCCTTAGACATCTGTGAACAACAACGAGGTAGATACTCCGAAGCCAGAGCCTATTGCGTCAGCACCCCCGCAACTTGCATTGGAGGGTCCATCCCAAATGGTTGAAAATGTTCCTCAACAGGGATAACTGACAGGTTGAAGAGTAGAAAAGGAACAGCGGCCAAGAGTGTGAAGTCTACCAACAAAAGGAAGAACCTCTCCACGCCTACGGAGCGAGTTGTGAAGCGAGAAGAGTGCCGAGGCGAGAAAGTTCACGAAGTGCGCGCTGAAGTGCTTCAAATTGCCGGATGACTCGATTGGAGGTGCATAGTAAGCAATTCCTTCCTATAAAATATGTGAAATTATAATTGTCACAATTAATGTAGTCTTATATCGTTGTATTGGTCGCAGCCTTCCAGAGACGAAGAGCTTCCCAATGCTTGGGCCTGTCACCAAATTTTAGGTCATGTCACCCTCCGCAATGGAAAAGTATGCTAGAAAACATGTCCATTGAAAGGTTTTGTGATATGCTTGACAATGGGGTTCTTGAGCGGCGGTGATGGATAATCATTTGAATGCCAAAACCGAGCCGCGTTGCTTAGAACTGTGGCCAAGCTAAGCTAAGGTGACAAGATTGAGGGAAATGTTGAGAAGAACCCCGTCGTCCAAGACCTTCATTCAAAGGTAGCCTAGTTGACCGTTGAACTTGGCAATCTTAGGTTGGAAGAAGCCAAGGTCATCACTCTCACAGGTCAGAATGCTGCTCTTAAGGAAAAATGTGCTAGGTTGGAAGGTGAGAAGGCTAGGCTTGGAGAGGTAGAAGTGAAGTTGAGGGAGGAAATCGATGGCTTGCAGATGAGATATAAGATGCTACAAAAGGATCGTGCGGAGGTTGTTTCGAAGGTGGTGCCTTACATAGCCATGGAGCTCTATCACAATGATGAATTGGGAGCTAAGATGTGGAAGGTTATCAAGTCGCTATTTTCATGGGCCGTGCTTAGCGTTGGAGGAGGCAGCCAAAACAGGCAAGCCCGTGGACCTTTCCAAGATTGAATGCTACCGTCCTACTTCAAAGGCTGAGTATGATGAGGCGGAAATGCATTCATAGGCTGAGAGTACTCCTTCCTGCTGAGGCTACCAAAGATCCTATGGCACCCCTCGAAGACCTCCTTTCCAAGAAACCTTGGAAGCTGAAGCCTACCACTCCAACTAAGAAGACCATGTCTACCAAGCTGTCTCGGTGCAACCATCCCCACTCCATCTCCAAGCGAGGAATGAAGGCTGCCATGTTGGCAGTAATTTGGTTTCAAAGGGTGGCATGTACCCTTAAAACAATTTATCTTATTTGACAATATTTGTCTTATGTTCTAAATAATTTATATGCTTTTGATGTATGGCCATGGGCCAAGAACAATTTAACTGGGGCTGAGGCTCCTCGTGTAGGCACAAGGGCACTAGCCCTCCGTTTGAATGTTATGGTGTAGGGGAAATACCTCTGCACACTTAGTTATTATTAACGTTTATTTTGTTAACTTCTCGAACGCCATTTTTCCGACGCTTAAGTTTTACAACCTAAGGTTAAACAACCTCATTGTGTGTAAATTGCAATACCAAATATAATGACCAAATTTGATCATTGACAGTAGGTATGACCCACTCTATATCTCAAATCCTTTAAGTAGTACGACTTTGTAAAAAAAATTTTACAAGCGTCAAAAACTACAAGGAGAGTTAATGTGAATGTTTAACTTGGCTTAAATAATAAGGCATGTATTACACCTCGATCCATTCGATATTAAAACTCATTAACGACTTGGCTGAACAAATCTTTGTGTTTAAGAAATGAAGCAAGAGATTTGTGGGAAATGTCTTATTTATCATTGAATTGGTAGGGAGGATTACATCATTCTTGAAATGAAAACTAAGACAACTACCAATAATGTTTGCTTTCCCTTAAGAAGCCTTTAATTACAAGAAAAAAGTAAAAATACTTCTTAAACATAGAACTTTCGAAGGTTAGGTACCATTCCATGTCCTGTCGATGGGTTCTTCGAGGAAGAGTGGCCCGGTTTGTAGGCTCAGTTGCGTAGGCCTCAGCTACCATGTAGGGTCCTTCCCAAGTTGGTCCCAGCTTTCCCGGATACTCTGCTTTGCTTGCACTTTTGAGGCGTAGCACATATTCTCCAGGCTTGAAAGTGGAAGGTCACGACCCTTTTGTTATAGTAGCCTTTGATCTTATGTTTGTGCATTGCTTCTCGGATGGAGGCTATTTCTCGTCTTTCTTCTAGTAGATCAAGGTTTTCCCTAATTCTTTCGTCATTTTGGGAGGCATCATACGTTGCCACACGCTCCGTGTGTACAATTAGTTCAAAGGGATGACGCTTACGTTCAGGTATGTTGGTGAAGGGAGTTTCACCATTGCTCGACTTAGGATGTCTGTGAGCCCATAAGACTTGAGGGAGCTGTCCACCCATCCATGATGAGTTCGCCCCCTTTTCTCATCCCTTTGGCGATGTCTCTGTTTGTAACCTCCACTTGTCCATTACCTTGCGGATGGTAGACGGATGTCCGGGATTGCTTTATGTTGAGCCCTTGAGAATCGTAGAAGACTCCTTGACAAAACTGCTTCCGTTGTCGAGATATGATTATATGGGGCACTCCGAATCTGCAAACAATGTGCTCCCATACAAACTTCTCGATCTGTATCCCCTGATGTGAGGCTAGGGGTTTAGCTTCCACCCACTTAGTGAAGTAATCGATTGCTACCAGCAAGAATTTGACTCCTCCGGGCGCTATAGGCATAGGTCCTATGATATCGATGCCCCACTCAGAGAAGGGCCATGCGGATGTCACACTTGTCATGTCTTGCTTCAGAATCTTTGGAACGTTTGAGTGTATCTGACAAGCTTCACATTTGAGAATGATTTCGGCTGCGTCCCTGTGCATCGAAGGCCAATAATAGCCCAACTTCATTTCTTGAGACAATCGCGGGGTCCGCATGAAGACCGCAGGATCCTTCGTGGACTTTAGAGATGAT
The DNA here is from genome assembly GCA_910596185.1 of Chrysanthemum makinoi. NCBI lineage: Eukaryota > Viridiplantae > Streptophyta > Magnoliopsida > Asterales > Asteraceae > Chrysanthemum > Chrysanthemum makinoi. The sequence goes on from OU343216.1 coordinate 139,231,250, forward strand.
GCTCGAAGCTTGCTTGGGGCCTACACATCGTAACCAGGGTGACAAAAATGACCTCCTATATAGGGTTTCCCCTATTAGCCGGTATTGCGGGGACTTAACCCGAACCTTCCTTGCTAGCTTGGGATCTTCAGGGAGAAGACCACTTATCAAATATTCCCTTATGGGAGTCATCCATGTCTCTCCTTCTTCGTGGATCACATCGGCAACTTCTTTACGAACAATGGATCTTTCAGGAAGGACTTCCACGAGTACTTATTTACTGAGATGAGCGAAGGCCATTGAAGCTAGCTTGCTTAGTGCGTCTGCCTTCTTATTCTGATTCCTACGAACATGCTGGATGGTGTAGGAGTTGAAGTTTTCCAAGATCTCCTTTGTTTTTCCAAGTACTATTTGATGACGGGTTGCCTTGCTTCATAGGACCTGTTACTTGGTTTGCAACCAATTGGAGTCTACAAAACAAGCTTGAGAGCTTTGACCTCCATATCTTTAGCCAATCGGAGTCCTACTAGCAACGCCGTTATTTTGTTGTTTGTGGCTTTAACTCAAACCGAAGAGCATATGTATGTTCCTTCCCTTCGGGACTGACCAACATTAGACATGCTCAGAGCCGTCGAGCTGGATGCTCCGTCTGTATAAATTTTCCATTCAGCTGGCGGCAGTGAGGTTGGTTTTGGGCTCTTCCTTTCCTATGTCGGGGCGGAAGGTGTTTCGCCAAGAAGTCTGCGAGAATTTTCCCTTTAATAGAGTTTCGTCCTTTGAACTCTATTTCATGTTCTCCAAGCTCAATAGCCCATTTAGCCACCCTCCCAGACTTTCCAGGCTTCGACAAGATCATTTTAGTGGCTTGTCGGTTAAGGCTATGTAGCAGGTGGGCCTGGAAATAGCGTCGGAGCCTTCTTGATGTGTAGATTAAAGGCGGTATTAACTTCCAATGTTGGATAGTTGATCTCTGCTCCTGTAAGACCACGATAACAAATTAAATGGGGATCTGTCGTTTGTCTCGCTCTCGCCATGAGGACTGCACTAATACTCTCCGTTGAGGATGCTAAATACATGAATAACACTTCGCCTTTGATTGGGCTACGTAAGTGTTGGAAGGATTTCAATGAACTCCTTCATCTTACGAAGGCGACCTCAGCATCGGCTCCATTGGAAAGTTTTCTTGTCCACATCCCTTGAGTGTTTTGAAGAATGGTAGGGACTTAGCCCCTTCGACAAAAACCGCGCTTAAGCACCCGACTTCCCATTTAGGCTCTGCACATCTTTTAGACACTTAGGGGCTTGGAGATCGGAAATTGCCTTGACCTTGTAGGGATTAGCCTTTATCCCCTTCTTAGTGATCATGCCCTGGGAATTCTCCTTCTTCTACACGAAGGAGCATTTCTTAGGGTTCACTTCATGTTAATCGCCCGAAGCTGGTCAAATGTTTCATGTACATCGAGGAGTAGGTCCTCCTCCGTCTTGCTTTTAATAACCATGTCGTCAACGTAAGCTTCGAGATTTCTGCCTATCTGTTTATTGAAGGCTTTATCTACGAGACGTTGATAAGTTGCCCCTGCATTCTTCATCCCGAAGGGCATCTTTCTGTAACAGTAGACACCTTTGCTCGTGTAGAAGGCTGTCTTTTCTTTGTCCTCCTTTGCCATCTGGATCTGATGATACCCTTTATAGGCATCTAAAAAGCATTTTAACCGAAAACCTGCCAAGGACTCTACCTTCCAATTTACGGTAGGGATAGCAATCCTTCGGGCATGCTTTGTTGATGTCGAAGTGAAGTCAACGCTTACATCACGCCACCCTCTCGCCGCTCTTCTTGACCAGCAATGGGTTGGCCACCCAGTTTGGTACTTGACCTCCCTCGATGCCAGCTTGTGTGAGTTCGTCAACTTCTTTGCAGTTGCTGCAGCGTTTCTTTCGGGGCTAGGCTTCTCTTTCTTTTATTGGCTCAATGTATTTGTACTCATTGAGTTTATGCTCCGTTCCGAAGGACTGTCCGTCTATCAGCAATGTTCTTGGTACCCTGTCATGTCAGAATATTTCCAAGCAAAAACATCAAGGTTAGTCCGCAATGTGAGTTTCGCCTTGAAATTTGCAGGGAGCTGCTTTCCTACTACCACCGTTTGTTCAGGGTAGCTAGGGTTAACTAAAACTCGCTCCTCTGCATCTGTACAGCTTAGAATTGCCATCGGAGACTCCTCTGATTCTTCTTTGATCTTTTTGACACCATATACACCCTTATCCGCCCCATAACTAGAATGAACAGTTCCTACTCCTAAGGGGGTTTGGAACTTAATAGCAGCATGTATGGTGGAAACAACAATTCCCATTTTTGCATAGCTGTTCTCCCTATTAACAAATTATAAGGAGAATCTGACCTTACTATGACGAAGATGAGTGTTTCCGTGCGGGATAAGGGGCCTTCGCCTATGGTGATTTCCAACGGTACTTCTCCCAGGGGCCACGAGTGTTCGTCGGAGAACCCTACCGTGGTGCTTTGAGTCCACCCTCCGTGAGCGTATGGATGACTTGAGCTTTAGGAAACAATGCTCATAGATGATCTCACAGGAGCTTCCACAATCCATATATGCTCGGTATACCTCCCTGTTTGAGATTCGTACCTTGATGATCACGGGATCGTGAAGGTGTTCGCTGCCCAATATGTAAGGGAAGGTTATTTCCCTACACTTCCCCTCCCCATCTGCTTCCTTCCTTTTCAAGGTTGCATCGTGCCTATGTACCATTAGTATAGGAGCTCATGGGCGTAGCTTCCTTCTTGTTCCCTTCCATTCACCCGATTGAGTGTCGGAGAACTTGTCCTTTCCCTTCTTGATGCCTTTGACCAGATGTGCTAACTGTCCGGACCGTACTGCCTCTTTGATCTGCTTCTTTAGTTCCCTGCAGTTGTTCGTGTCATGTCCATGATCTTCATGGAAATGGAAATACTTGGACATGTCTCTGGCTTTGCTTCATGCTGTCATCCGAGGTAGTGGATCGAAGGACTTTGCGGCTTTCTCGGTAGCTAGGATCTCGCGGGGAGATTTGACCAAGTTTTCCAAGAGTCCATGGTTCGAACCTTTGTTGTAGGGGGTGAAGCGGTCTCTGTTCTTCTTCTTGTTTTTGGGTCCTTCCCAGGAGGACCTTCTAGAGAATTTGTCAGATGCTTCCTTTTGCTCTATCGGAGCCCCGTTTGTTTGCTACCTCCTTGGACTCAATCCAGGTGTAAGCCTTCTCGATTAAGGCCTTGTATGTGTTGGGAAGGTCGGTGGACAGGAATTCCACAAAGCTTTGAATCCGAAGGCCATGTAACGAAACCGAGAGATCCTCGATCTTCGCACAACCCTAGAATTTGCAAAGTTTCATCAGATACCGGTAGCGAAGGCCCTTGTGCTTTCGTTGTCCCTCTGCTTGATGGTGTGCACGGTTAGGTGAGTTTTGGTGTACTTCTTCCGGCTAAAAGTGTAATCGAACTTAGCCTTAAGATCGTCCTAGACTCATAATGCTTCCCAACTTCTGTCCGTTCCACCATATTCTTGCGGAGTCTCTGAGCGTGTAAGTGAACATGTGGCATGCTACAGGCATGACCCACTTTTGCATCTTGATAAGCCTCGAATAAGTGAAGAGAAGTTATCGGGATCGCCTTTCCCATCGTAGGTGCCTATATGAGTAGGCATCTTTACACGTCCAGTATCGGGGGGTAGTCTTCGATCCACTTCACGAAAGGTGTGCAAGCTCCAGAGGCTTCAGCATAGTAAGGGTTTTATGGAGGTGGATAAACAGGTATAGGATTATACGGGTTAGGAAATGGCTGTGTGTAGGTAGGGTAAATAGTAGCGGGTTGGTATGAAGGATTTACACCCATCGATTGCGTAGGAACCTGTCCATAGGGCATTTCTTTGGTAATTACGGTTAGGGAGTGAACCATTTGGAGGGTAAGTGTTGTAGGTTTGAGCAGAGTAGGTAGGGGTTCATTCGGAGGTAATAGCTGATTCATGTTGGAGTATGGAGGTGGGCCTCCGACACTCGAAACATAAGAGGGGGGTACTGGAGCCCCTGTCCCCTCTTCCTAAATGGGCGATTAGGAGAGGGGTAGGTTTACTCCTCCGTTTCCTACCGGGTTGCTTCCTCCGTTGGAGTTCTCGCTCCTCCTTTCACCATGCATTATTTCCCTTCTTCCTAGATTTCCTCCGGGTCCTTCTTCAAAACCCACAGTCCTCCCATTTGGCTTTCTGATGGAAGGAGAACCATTTCACCTTGGTAGCCCCACAACTGCAACAAGTAGAGACCTATCCTCTATTTCAATCTCCTCGTCATACTCCTCACTAGAGTATTCCAACTCCTCCGCATTTCAAAGGTGTTGAACACGTCTCTTATGAGCCCTTAGCAAAGAATCTAAGGCCTCAAAGTTTGCCTCAACGAAAGCGGGACTAATATATGGAATAGGGTTAGCGGATGTTGAGGCGTGATGTACGGGAGTAGTTTCCAAACGAGATCGTGTGATAAAGGTAGAGGTTGTTATGGGGGCGAGATTATCGGTGTTAGTTGTGCTGAGTGGGGCCAGGGTAGAGAAACCTGGTGGAGGTGTATCTTCTCTTCCTGGTTCCATGCCGGAAAAGTAGTGTAGTCGGTTAGGGTATTAGGACTGGGTGATTACGGGACTAATAGTAGTGGTCCCACGGATGGCATGTGATTGTACAAAAGATTGAACTACCAGGCTTCGATGAGGATCAAAGTAATGAGGGGTGTATGTTCGGCCCAAGACTTGCCTTTCACGAGAATAAGAAATATGAAACACTACGTTAAGTGATTAACGCAGGGGTAGCACCTGCGAACCACCTCCGTGAGTAAGTATGAGTTATGGTTGTTTATGTATGTGTAAGTAAAGAAATGAGTATGAAATGAGCATACCATAATCCATTTCCCGTCCAACCTATTTATAGTGAATGAAATAGGGTTGAGAGCACCTGCGATGAATGTCGGAGATCATGGGGCGTCCCCATGATTGTGGGTAACCGCTAGGGCTTAGTGACCACGTTCTCATTCTTGGGGGAAGCCAAGAGAGAGAGGAGATCGTGGGTTTGACCAATTCGGAGGTTCCTTATCCATTGTTCCTTCGTACCATACCAAAGAAGGGCTTAGGGCTTGAATGGCGAATTCCCCTAAGGTAACCTTCGTGCCAACGAATGGTTTGACGCCTATGGATATTTTGGAATCCTAACTTGGGCCTTCGTATGGAAGGGCTTCGACACGTTTCGGAGGAGTGTCCTTCGAGCTACTCGGAGGGTACATCATCAATTCTCGTTGTCAATGAACAAATTTATCTCAGATAGAACAAACTTTCAGAATAAAGCTCCGGGTCGAAAGAAAGTAAACAAACTTGTGATTCCTAGCATCAGATTTTCGAAGCTTGTTATCCAGTACTTGCAACAGACTCACAACTTCAACCCTAGGAGTGAATCTGCCCTACATAATGCTAAGGATGAATTTGTTCTCGGCAACCTCAAATATATTGCAAGAGGTGTTGATAAAGAGATCTTTGGTCTGCCAATTCCTGATATTCTTCTCACTAACGATATTAAGAAGACGGATCACTTCAAACTATACAAGAAAAGGGCTTCCAGATCCAGTGCTAATGTTGATGTCTCTCCCACTCCACCACAACCCAAAACGGCTAAGTCTACTTCTGGCTCAAAGACTTCAAAGACTTCATATGCTGCCCTTCCAAAAAGGAGACGTGAAAGGTCACAACCTACTGACACCACAACCTAGAAGCAGAAAAGAAAGAAGAAGGAGGTAGAAAAGAAAAATGTTGAAGGCACTAAGACACCAAAGGGTGACAGTAAATTGGTTGACGAAGATGAGGCTAATTTGCAGCAAGGAATTCAACAAAGCCCGGAAAGCTGAACATGAGACCACCAATAGGAGGTGTCGTGTTAAGAGAACCTGAACCAGAGCCACACCATACAACTCCAATCACACATGACAAAGGGAAAGGGATTGTTGGTGTTGATACCAAACAAAAGTGCTCACATGCTTTCGACATTCTCCTCTTCACCATTAAGAACTACCACTCAATTTGAGCTGAAGAAAAGAAGTGTTGAATCATCTTCACTCACTTAGGACAATCTGGATTGGAAAGGAGGTATCCGAAGCACAATAAGAAACTCCTGGATCAAGTGATACCCAGTCTAATCAAAATGTTGATGAAAAGATGCGAGAAAGACTCACGGAGAACCTTGAATCAAGATCGATGAGACCGAGGAATTTGGAAGAACCAAATCGTCTATCGATTCTCTACCCTCATTGAAGAATCTAGATCGAGACTTATCTTTTCGGTGATCAGTTTTTAAATGACAAACCCTCAGATAACGAGCCGTTTAAGAAAAATTATGAGAAAGAGGAATCTGAGTCCATGTATAATGTTGATATTCAGCAAGACACATCAACCACTCCTCCAATGTCGTAGCCTATTCATGCAACCGCACTTCCACCACCCAAACCCAATATTGATCTAGTACAAGTTGTCACTTTAGTAGGCACGTCACTCCTCTGCCTGCGCCACCTCCTGCTTCACCTCCTTCAGTCAAAACTATAGAGCATGTGCTTGAAGAGGCTATGTCACGTATTGCAACTATTGAGAAGCATTTTCCTATCGCCGTCAATAATCTTGATAGTCGCGTCAAAAAGCTGGAGAATCTGAACCTCGATGAGATTGTTACTAAGGTAATTGAAGTAGACATTAAAGATGCGGTTGAATGGGCAATGAAGGCTCCATTACTGCAGCGATTCAAAGACTTGCCAATCTCTGACATGAGATCGACTCTCTGAAAAAGAATGTATGAAGCGGAGAGCATCGGACAATACACATAAGAAACTATCACGAAGCACTCGAGGAATCGATGAGACTTGATAATTATCAGCCAGGTTGTGGAGGATGTAATGAGAAAGAGAAGATAAGAAGAAAAGAAAGACTGCTCCAATGAAATCAACTGATAGGTCTAGAGGTCCCAAGCCACCACCACCTCCTTCACCTCCAACTGGAGGAGCTGGAACTTCTGGGGCTCGAGGATCTTCTAATACAACCTCTACACCTCCACCACTACCACCATCATCACCACCAAAACCTTCCAATCAATCTAGTCCTTCGGAGACCGGAATTGAAGAAATCGCTGCTTGGACCCGCGGTTGATTCAAGGTTCACACCCACATTCACTTCTATTCCTAAAGATCAAGTGCTTCATGAAGAATCGTTTGTCATGGCAGAGTCAGAATCTGATGACGATGATGCATCCACCAAGCATATCCCCAAGCCGTCTGAAGATGATTGGTTTGATGCATATGTATCAAGTGAACACTCTAACCCATCTAGAGTTGCACCCTCTAAAGACACAATTCTAAGTTAGCTCACCGAAGAAATACCTCATACTCCAGAACCTTCATGGTCCATCCCAGAGACTGACACGATGATCCCTGACAACAACTGGGCTTCAACGATTTCTACAAACTATGAAACCCCAGATGAAGACTCTCTCCTTCATGTCACTGGAGATATGGGCAGCTTCATTAAGTGGTTTTGTGAACAAAATGGAATCTCGTCCATCACTCCAAAGGATCTTGAAGGACAAGCATTTGAAATTGTCAAGGTTTTTCACTCATATGCCAATCAGCTCCAATATCAGATGGAAGAATGCCACAAGATGTTTGAGTGATCAAATCAAGGCTGATTAGTCGTTTCAATGTGAACACGCCTCTTCCTCCTGGTGGTGATCCGGACAAATGACCATTCAGTCTCAATTCTTTTCTTCAACCAAGACCTGGATTATCTATGTGCTCGCTCTTTTGAAAGAAGACCGACTTTATCGATTTGAAAGATGAAAGCTGCTACCTACACTAATCAGGGTCTTGAACAGATGGTTCCGGATCAATTTTGGGCTGACAAAGAACAAAAGTATGACATTGCCGCTTCATATGGTATTTCTCATTGGTGGTTCAAAAATAAGAAATTCTACATTGAGAGACATGGAGCTGATAAAAGACGCAAAGCTGTTAGATCCAAGCTGCGAATTGTTGGATATTGGATTTCACATACACATCAAACCATAACACAAAGTGGGCGTATAATGGTGAGTTCTAGAGAGAGAAAGTTAGAGGTTTAGGGAACTTAGTGAGAGAAAGAAAAACTATTATTATGAGCTCCAACTCTCTACCTTGGGAGGTAGAGAGTATTTATAGTCTTACATAAAATGCCACACAACGGAGCGTGGATCGGCATACAGATGGGTAAAGACCCGTCGTCCTCCACGGTTACTTAACAAATACTACTTAACTAAATATAACTATGACTACGAGCATTCTAACGATTACATATACTTGAGGTGACCGACTCTTTAATACCGGGAATTTCTAATTCCTAACAATCTCCCCTAAGGGAGGTCACCTCAAACATATACTAAAATGACATTGAATACAATCGGATATTACATTAACAATTGATCTTGCATTCTTGATGTAGTACTTTCTCCAAGCTCGTAGTCATTGATTCCACTCATTGCATGTTTGGTTAATCCAAGTGGAGGTCTTTTCTTGATCCACATGATAATAATGTTGAGCCACTTTTGAGATCATCATTTAATAGAAAATCTCTAATACATCCATTGTGGTGTTGGTATTATGTGATGTTGTGACTTTTGGACCGACATGCTCACATTATGGATCATGATATCTTCTCATCAGAGTAGCGGAAGCATTCGTTGATTCATGATATTGGCAAAGAGCGTAAGCAGAAGCATGGAGTAAGAATATCAGAGTCATTGATGCACCAATCATGATATCTTTTGATATGAATGTGTCGTGTGAGCATGCGGCTATGGATTGACCGCTCCATTACCGATCAAATTTTGAACGTCGGGTGTACACGCATACAAATTAGCAATAAATGCGCATTGAAAGTGTCTTTGATCACTTTCGTTGAATTGAGTACACGCCCACGGTTCCCCGTTGATCGATTAAAGTCTTGTGTGATCGGGGAATAATTACGAAGAATTTCCTTGCGAGGGTTTAATGCTCTATTTGTTCTCAAACCGGAGCGTCTCAAAGAAGACAACACGAGTGAGTGAACCAATGAATTTAAGTCCAATCGATTGATGAAAAGAGATTTAAAAACAATCGTGTATTGCTCAATAGAAATTGTTTTTGCAATATAACGAAGGTTTTAATGAAAATCAATTATCAATCATAAAACACCTTTTGATTTGAAAAATTAGTACACAACGGCGTGCTTAATGAAAGGAGTTTTAAAGCACAAAGACCGGTTTTTCAAAGGTATCCGTCAATCCATAACCCGAACGGGGATTGATTCAAAGAATGAATCAGCCCCATTGTTTTACGCTCGGTTGTCACATGGTTGATCTATAGAATAGATCTCACATGCCACCTACCAGGAGCTTGTTAGATGGGCTTGGCTCGAAGGCTTTCCATCTTCATTGTGAGTATGTTTGCATATCACTCGATGTTACCGCAATACCACAAGGATAATGTGTAGGACTCAAGATATAATTTCTCTTTCCACATTGTGTGAAACAGAGAGTCTTCATTGAAAGTGTCCTAATGAGATTTATTGATGATCTCGTGGCACTAGACTCAATTTGTGCATATTGGGATCCTATATCGGAGACTAGGGAGAGGGTCTCCTCCTTCAATATCAACAATCTCTAAGAGAGTGTCGATAGATAATGTCGGTTCCCGTGAGAATGAAACAAGTCCTTTTAAGAGGAACTTGAGTGGTTTGGAAAGTTGAAGTGCGGTCGTCCACTTTGGGTCCATGACGTCTTGTCTTCAATACCGATGTTACCATCCTGTAGCATTTGAATTGAACCGGTTTCTACGCCTAAGGTTGAATAAATGGAGGGCTATTTGTTTTCACCCTTTTCTCATTCAATTCTTTTAATTCTTCAACCCCTTCAGTGCTTACCGAGACTTCATAGCTAGAACCTTGTTGGGTTTATTCGATTACTAGCTCGGTCTTACCACCGTGACTCTTCCCATATCTCAATTTTCTCCTTTTATCATCATACCTAAGAACTCTACACTAACTAGTGGATAGTTCCTGGTTAGATCCCTCCGGTTCTGGCGGATCATGGGAACACATACCTAACCTTATCGTCCTTATATCACCATACATAATGTAAAGTTGGTCGGTCTTTTTGGTATTGTTCATCTGCCATAGGAACCAATTGAAAATCATTTGAAAATCAATCCAAATACTTATGATATTTTATCAAAGCATTTTGTACCTGAATTGTTTTTGATATTTTTAGAATAAGTGCTCCCCCTCAACATGTGAATCAAGTATTTGAAATAGTTTTCCACACGGAGGCAAGAGAAATAATTAACTTCTTTGATTACCATTTTAAAAAATATCAACATCACTTCCCTAATCGAATCAAGTAGATAAAGCATTTTGGGGAAGGATGAGGTTTTCATGATTTTTGCTCCCCCTCAATATGTGCCTCGAGATTTGAAAAGAGTTTTGCACATACTAGAGGAAACCTGCACCTTGAGATAAGTTATCACGTTTCAAATCATAGGTTTAAGATAGATGCTCCCCTCAACATGTGCATGGAAAATTTGAAATCGTTTGTCATATGTGGGAAGGGAGCTTGTACATCCTTATAAAACCATTTACCGAATTATCAGTTTAAATCCAATATTCTACCCCGATCACAATTATCAAATCATTTGAGATTTGTGATCTCTTATAGATTTAAATTGATTTTGAAAGCTTTAAGGAGAATTGTGACTTGATTATGAAAGCGTTTTAGCTGATAATGATCGGATTTTAAGACTTTAGACTCCATTGATAAAACATGCTTGAATATCTTTTGAAAACAATTGAATGCCAAATAACTTTTTAATTTAATTGAAATCATTCTCCCCCTCAATCAATAACATAGGTTGTTGATTGAGAGATTGATATTTTGACAAATAAGTCCAGATGATTATCAAAAATAGAGAGTGAGTTATTTTTCAAAGCGTTAGTTTTAAATGAGATAAATGATTAAAATATCAGAGCATGGAATTTTGAAAACATGATAAAGTATGGCTCTGTTCTTTCTTTGAAAAAGCGGGTTACTGTCTGAAATGACAATAAACCATTGTTTCTCTTTCTCCCAAAAATATTTTTTGATATTTTTGATATTTTTTGATATTTTTTGATATTTTTTGATATTTGAAATATCAAAAAATATCAAAAAATATCAAATTAAAATATCAAAAATATTTTTTGATATTTGAAGTTTTGACATTTTCTTTAAGATGTTGATATTTTAGTTGTAAATTAAAATGCTCAACTTCCATTTTAGAAAAATGTTTAACCAAATTGTCGTGATCATCCAGTTCAATTTTCTCGTTTAGTTCAGAATTAGTTTTTTCAAGCTCAATGACACGATCATGGGAGTCTTTCAGTGCAACCGATAATTCATGAAATTTGGAAGCATTAATGGAACAATTTGTGGCAAAGAAAACACATCCTGAGTAATACATTCGAAATCGAGGTTCTCATTTAGTGTATGCAAGTTCTTCCTCTCAATCTCATTATATTTTAGTGCTCATTCATAGTCACTAACTTCAACTATCATTGCATCAAATTCCTTTTCCATTCCCTTAATATCGGTTTACGTCCCTTTTAAGACTCTCAAAAGTGATCTTTTAGAAGTTTAAAGAAAGGCATGACCTCAGTTAAATAACATTCTTTCATTTGCTCAAAACCCCTTTCTCCTTCCGTAATACCAGTGGGTGTGATCCTTTTCTTGCAAGTTTTCTCAAAATCGACAAATAGTTGAAGTATAACATATTGGCTAATTAAGGTCTTGCTTTTAGTGGCAATTGTTCTGGGAACAAGATGCATTGGTGTATTAGGAGGATACCGTCGCTTTCCAGGCATTTTCCAAGAGGAGGGTTTGTTTCAACAATATTTTGACTTTCCTCTTATCTAAATCCATTTTCCGAAAACTTGTTAGGGAGTCAACAATGTCCAGGTTTAAACATGTTCAAGGAAACCAGTTTTCCTTCTTGTAATCATGGGGTGTGATCTTTATTTTCTTCTCTCTACATTTAGGATCATCTAATTTCTTGTTCATCTTTTCCTAGTGACTTCATCGATTTCTTATCTTCCTCAAAGGTGCACTAAGCATTGACTAGGTTTTGTCTAGGTTTTAGGATTTCATTGCCATCATAAAGAACCTTATGTGCATTTCTAGCCCTTTTAATGACCTCTGGATTTGGTTCCTCAACAAGGGGAATGCTATGCTTATCGCCTAGGACCCTATGCTTAGTGATCATGTGAAAACTGAATGGTGTTCCCTTGTATGTACAACTTGTTTTCAAGTTTGTTTTCAAAGTTTTCAGATTAGAAAAATCTTTCAAGAGTTTTGATTCCTTTGCATTAAATTCTTGCTTAAGGATTTTCACATTTTCTTGAAGTTCTTGTTTGCTTAGCGCTTTTAGAAAGTTTTTCTTGCAAGGAATTTAACTCTTGTTTTAATACTTCTTCCCGAAAATTACTTTTTCTAATAATTGTACGCACTTGGTCATCCATTTCTGCCTACGAGTGGTCAACTAAAACTTAGCACGTTGTTCATAAATAGCAACACGTTCTTTATAGGCATTTAATTCATGTTGGGAATTAAGGTAAACTACTTATTCTGCCGAAGAAGAATGGATTCTGAGAAGTTATACTTGCAGAAATGCTAAAGCAGATATTGTGTTCTTCTGAAAGTCGTACTGCGTAGGAGAGATAAGCTCATTATAGAGTAAAAGTCACGTATTAAAGATAGGTTGGCGCAGTATTATGTAGAGCTTAATCGAGAATAAACAAATGATGAACAAAACAAATGATTAGTTGCATGCTTGTCTAGATGCATGCTTAGTCTATGTTAGTATTAGAAGTGTAAATTGTCAACGCTCATTAGGGTTTCTTGCCTATATAAGAAACCATGCTTAGTTTGTAATAGATAGGGGTTTTGAAAAGTCTTTCAAGTCTTGTAAAACATCTGAAACATAGAGTTTCTATAATCAAAAGATCCATAGAGGATCAAAGAGTTCTTAGTTATTGTAACTTGTATTTTATTTCCGCTACAAAGTACTAGTTGTAGAGATCTTCTATTAGTTTGCTTGTGATTACATAGGCAACACTAACGATCTCCGAAAAGTGCTTAAAGATCTTTTAAGGTCTTTGTGTTTTCAACAAGTGGTATCAGAGCCTCGGGAAGTCTCTACGATACTAAGAACATTCATTCACCATGCCTGATCCGATAATGAACCTGAAGTCACCAACACAAACAACACCAACACCACTTCCATGCAACATGCTCCGTCTCTCAAAGCAGTAATGGTAAACTTCCTTATTTGAAAAAGGAAGAATATGAACTTTGGGCTATGAAGATGGAAAACTGGATTTCCAATATTGATTGGAATCTGTGGGAGGTTGTAAAGAAAGGAAACAGTTTGAAGAAGATGATCCCTGCGAGGGGTGGGAAATTTATCATGGCTCCACCAAAAGCTGGCGAAGAGGTACTAGCTATGCAGAGAGCATAAAGTAAAGACCATTCGCTTCAAGCCATTCCAGAAGATCATCTGGGTGATTTTCATCATATGGATGATGCAAAGGACATATGGATGGCTCTCAAAGCAAGGTTCGGTGGAAATGAAGAATCAAAGAGAATGAGGAAGTCCATCCGAGAGACAACAATTTCGGACTTCAATATCTCTGAAGAAGAAGGCATTCACAAAGGATACGACATGTTCCATAGGATCTTGAGTCACCAACCAAATGAATGCAAAACCGGATAATGATGACTGCAACTCAAAGTTCCTTCGATCTTTACCTCCATCATGGTTGCATGTAAGTATAGCCCTCAAAGCTAAAGGTGGGTTGGACATGCTCACCTTTGATGAGTACCTAACAGACTCAGAACTCTTGAACCTGATGTAAGAACTTCCTACCGTACATCTTCTTCTGGCCATGCAGCTTTTGTTGGGACATCTCACTCCAACGTGATGGTGCAAGCTCCTAGTTCCAACTATTTTCCATCGTCTCCGAGCTCCAACTACTTTCCATCATCATCTTCATCCCCTCCTCCACCACATAACCCTCGTCCCACTCCACCATGTTCTCAAGCTAGGTCTAGTAGTGTGATGGAGGATGTTCTTCATTCATTTGTTCTTGACTATGATACTCGCGTATCTTGCATATGAAGAATTTGATCAGTTGGACCCACTTGAAATGGAGGAGATGAAACTAAAAATGCAGGTGGCATTACTGTCGATGGACATCAAAAGGTTTGAAGAAGTCCTGGAAGGAAGTTTGTTTTCAAGGGAAAGGAACCAGCTCGCTTTGATAGGAGAAAAGTCAAGTGTTTCACTTGCCACCAAATGGGGCATTTCTCAAGGGAATGCAAAGACAGGAAAAGTGGAGATGGAGCAAACTACCTCTCCTATCGGCAGAAAAGCAGGAAGTTGGAGCTTGACTCTCCTCACCATGGATGAACATGTCAACTGGACTGCACATGAACCTGTGAATGAGGAAGCTCATGATTTCGATAAGCTTGGATTCTTGGCAAGGTGTACTTGGATGAAAGGCATGATCAGTTTGCCTTGATGGGACTATCTCAAGTACACAACTGTATATTTGGTTGTAGTCTAAGATACAATGAACTTAAAGAAGAGTATGATGCTATGAAACCTAAGTTTGATGAATGCTATGTTGAAAATGAAGCTCATAAACTAGCATTAAAAGCAGTAGAAAGACAAAAGGTATGGTTTCAAAAGAATCAAATAGCGTATGAAGAAAAGATAAAGGTGTTATAGTTTGATCTTGAAGTTGCTAATAATTATTTAAACTGCTGAGAAAGCTAAGGATGAAGTCGTATCGAAAACCTAGAGCTTAAAGAAAGGTAGGCTGAGGAAATAGCTAGAAATAAACAATGGTTAATTGCAGGTGATACTCTAGCTAGAGAACTATATAACAGTCAATCTGTAACCTCTGGCTTAGGATTAGGGTTTCAAAAATATGTAGGAGTAGAAGCTAGGTATGATGGTCGTAAATCCACACCTGCAGGGTTAGCTAACTTTGTAAAAGAGGGCAATATGCATGCTGTCCCTGGACCTATTAGAGGTGAATTCATGCCCACGAACACTGTCCATCACTTGTTGACTTTGATGGATCACATCATCTATATGGCAAAAGTCAAAAGACTTGCAGCACCCGATACCTCATCTAATGACTTTGTCTCTTGCTCTGACAGTGACAATTCATCGGATCAAGGATCTACTTCCTATGAAAGCTGTGATTCAAATGAAAGTCGACCTTTCCAAGCCCGACTCGCACTTCAGTCTACTTACAAGCCTTCTAAGGAAGGCTGTGAGAATCAACTTCCAAGGCAGTTTCTTAGAGACTTGTCTTTTAACTCTTTGAATAATCAGTCTGTTAAAAACAATTCCTTGAATGTTTCTAATTTAAGTACTTCTTCATGTAATCAAACATCTCCCTATTTGAATAAATCTTCCAAGAAGAAGACATGTTTTGTATGTGGAAGTAAATTTCATTTGATTAAGGATTGTGATTTTTATGAGCAAAGATTGGGTGCATGTGCTACTCACGAAACCCAAATCTAAATGGACCAATGTTGCTAATATTCCACCTTATGTCCCACAAGCACTAATCTGACTCTCATTGGAGAGGTACAGTCACCAGACCTTATGTGCAACCAACTAGCCCATACTTTAAACATGGTTATTGGCCTACATATGTTGACTCTATGTATCTTTGGGATGGGATATGGGAGTACTGCTGTGAAGCCCTCAGCAGGTTGTTCTTGGACTAACAAGGGACCCAATTATCAATGGAGGACCAAGAACAATGGTGGATCCTCTAAATACTCTTGTCCTAAACCTGTGATCCACAAGGCAGGTTCAAGTCAGTAATGACTTGAACCTCCACCGTATTCTAACAGTTTGTATATATTTTGTTGTTGTTTGTAGGATCATCCCCTTAAGCATAAGAATATTGGTATTGTTGATAGTGGTTGTTCCAAGAAGCATGTCTGGGAACAGGGATATGATGCACAATTTTTTCCCTATTGAAGGAGGAGGCAATGTAACTTTTGGAGGAAGTGATGGTAGTATCACAGGGAAAGGCACCATAAAGACACCTCATCTAGATTTTGAAAATGTGTACTATGTTAAGGAACTTAAGCATTTCAACTTGTTCTCTGTTTCACAAATCTGTGACACTAAGAACAAAGTCCTCTTCACCGAGAATAAATGTCTTGTCTGTCTAAAGACTTCAAACTCCCAGAAGAAACTTCAATTCTACTGAAAGTTCCTCGCACTCACAACTTATACACATTCAACCTTAATAAAGTTCAACCTGATGGTGACCTCACATGTTTGGTGGCTAAAGCATCACTTGATGAATCCACAAAATGGCATAGGAGGATGGCGCATGTGAATTTCAAGACCATTAACAAACTCTCTAACATGAGTCTTGTTGAAGGTCTTCCACCAAAGTTTTACCAATGATCATAATTGTGTCGCTTGCAATAAAGGAAAACAACACAGAGCCTCCTACAAAGCTATCAATGCTATGAGCATCATCACTGAACCTCTTCAGTTGCTTCACATGGATCTGTTTGGTCCAACTCAAGTCAGAAGCATTGATCATAAGTACTTCGTTTGGTGATCACTGAGGGCTATAGCAGATTTTGTTGGGTTTTCTTTCTCAGAACCAAAGATGAAACATCTCAAGTGTTGACTGAATTCATCACACTTGTTGAAAATCAGTTGAACAAAAAGGTCAAAGGTATTGATTGTGATAATGGGACAGAGTTTAAAAATCTTTGTTCTTATAGAACTCTATGGGTCAAAAGGCATAAAAAGGGACTATAGTAATCCAAGAACCCCACAACAAAATGGGGTAGCTGAAAGAAAGAATAGGACCTTAATAGAGGCTGCAAGATCCATGCTTGCAGACTCTAAAGCCCCCACTATGTTACTGGATGAAGCCATGGGCACTTGCGCTATGTGCTAAAGACAGGGGTGTCCATTACTAGACCACAACTCAAAACCCCATATGAACTTCTATTTGGGAAAGTTCCTGTCATTCACTACCTAAAACCTTTTGGTTGTCAAGTGACCATTCTGAACACAAGTGATCCATTGGGAAAGTTTGATGAGAAGGTTGATGATGGTTATATTGTGGGCTATTCATTCATAGTAAGGCATGCAGGGTGTACAACTTACAAGCCAAGAAAATAGAAGAGACGTTGAACCTGAGATTTTTGGAAGATAAGCCTAATGTTCAAGGACAAGGTCATTCATGGTCCTTTGATCTTGACTACTTAACTGATTATCTGGGTTACCACAGACATCTGGCTAACCAAAATGCAGGTCCTCAAGTGTCTCCAACTAACAATCTGCAGGTCCCTAGATGATGGCTCACGAAAATGAGTTTGAAGATGATGAGCAACCATACTTGTACCTTCTTTCTCCCTAACAATATTGCGGTACCACCTCCAAGGATACTGCTGATTCAGTGATGAAGATGACTCTCATTATCTGAGGACCTTGCTAGGCTCCACTCAAGAATTTGGCACTAAGCTTGAAGGCAGAAACTGAATTGAGAGGTTAATAATGAAGGAGTCGGTAGAAACCATGTTTGCTGAAGTTGATCTGTCACACCTACCTTTCCCAAATCTGAAGAAGGCTATCTTTGTTCCTTCTCAAGTTTCTTCAGACTTTGGTGAACCCTATACACGCTTTCCAAAACCTTCAGATCTTGGAAATCATCAACCCAAAGTTGGCATCTTCACCTCACCCTCTTATGATCTTTGAATTTGAACCAACCATCACTAATCTTGATTCATCCATTGAAGTCAACCCCACTACTCCTCAGAGGATCAACATAGCTCATCCTCAATCCAACATTATAGGTGATCTTCGGCACTGTTAGAACTAGAAGGGCTATCACCAGTCCTCAGTTTGGACAGATTGCTTTTCTCTCCTATGTCTCCAACCAGCAAAGAGACAATCACACAGACCTCAAGCATTGTCTGTTTGCTTGCTTTCTCTCTCAAGTGGAACCAACTAGTGTTTCTCAAGCTCTCAACGATCCAAGCTGGATCGAAGCAATGCAAGAAGAAATGCAACAATTTCACAATCAGCAGGTTTGGATTTTGGTTCCACTCCATGATGGCAAATATGCCATTGGGACAAAATGGATTTTGAAGAATAAGAGAGATGCTAGGGGTGTTGTGATCAAAAACAAAGCAAGGTTGGTAGCTCAAGGCTTGGACAAGAGGAAGGGATTGATTATGATGAAGTGTTTGCACTTTGTTGCGAGTTGAAGCAATTCCCATTTTCTTGGCATATGCTTCATACATAGGTTTCATGGTGTATCAAATGGATGTCAAGGGTGCTTTTCTGTATGGTGAGATTGAAGAGGAGGTCTATGTCACTCAACCCAAGGGATTTGAAGACCCGGATCACCCAAATCATGTCTACAAGGTGGTTAAAGCTCTTTATGGCTTACATCAGGCACCTAGAGCTTGGTATGCTCGGCTTTCATCGTTCTGTCACTGAAGCATGGCTATAGAAGAGGTGCTATTGATAAAACTCTGTTCCTCAAGAAGAATTACCTCGAGACATCATTTTGGTTCAAGTGTATGTGGACGACATTATTTTTGGTTCCACAAACGAAGCTTGGTGCTGGGAATTCGAGGAACTTATGAAGGGTGAATTTCAAATGAGTGCTATGGGAGAGCTTACATTCTTTTTGGTCTCCAGGTTGGCAGAGGGATGGCATCTTTATCAGGCAAGATAAATATGTGAGGGACATTTTGAAGAAGTTTGGTATGGAAGGTGTTAGGACTGCCACAACACCTTATGAAGCTCCAAAGACTAAAGCAAATAATGAAACAGATCTACTGTGAATGTTCATCTGTGACAGGTCCATGATTGGTTCATTGATGTATTTGGCTTCAAGACACGATATTACATTTCTTTGTGAGTGTTTGTTCTCGACATCAAGTCACTCCACTTGCTTCCCATCTCAATGCTTTCAAGAAGATCTTTAAGTACCTCAAAGGCCAACCTCTTTTGGGCCTTTGGTACCCAAAAGAATCTCCTTTCAAGTTGGAAGCATATAGTGACATGATTATCTGGTGCAAATCTGGATAGAAGATCCACAACTTGCCAATTTCTTGGCGAGAGGTTGATTTCTTGGCAATGCAAGAAACAAACCATCGTGGCCACCTCAACTCAAGAAAGTAGAATGCGTTGCTGCTGCAAATTCTCGTGGACAAGTCCTTTGGATTCAGAACCAATTACTGGACTATGGGTACAACTTTATGAACACTACAATTCATATAGATAATCAAAGTACCATCTGCATAGTCAAAATCCAGTTTTTCACAGTCGAACGAAACACATTGAAATCAGGCACCACTTTATAAGAGATGCTTATGAAAAACATTTGATAAAAGTGGCTAAAATCCATCTGATGATAATGTGGCGTAACTTGTTAACAAAGCGTTTGATGGACCAAGGTTTCAACACCTCGTGGTCAATATTGGAATGTTAAACCCTTGACGGCATAGTTTGAGGGGAGGCATAGGCCTCAGGGGAGGCATATGCCTCAGGGGAGGATTTTGTGCAAACTCTGCATTATTTTTGTATATTAGTTTGTATTCTAACACTAACTACTAATATTTCTCTAGTTTGTTTGTTTTTGTTGTTGTGTATGTTGTTGTGTATGCATTTTGCGGTTATTGTCATACTGCATTTTTCTGCATTCCTTATCTGGATTGCAGTGTATATATCCAATGATCAAGATCAAAGTCATCAAGTGTGGTTCATTAGTAAATGGTCAGATAGCTTTGAAAGGTGTTACAAAATACTTGTTTCTTCCGATATCAAATACCGAAGCATACAATTTGATTCCGAAGTTATATCTGAAGAAAAGAAATTGAAGTCAAATTGTTCATTCATTCATTCAAGAAAGTTTACGCCCACTTACAGCTTACATAAAATCAACCTACTACTATGCATCTACAAGATACGAGCTGTACACTTAAGCTAAGCCTAACTAGTGTATATCCTCATTCCGAAATCTAAGTGAATGTTGGATATGCGTTAGATCTTGGCTTTGCTTTCATAGGTCTTGTGTATCCACCCATTCCACTTAACTGGCTGGTTGGATATGCATGACCAACTCGATGAAGATGCTAAGGACCAAAATGGGAGGATGGATTGATGCAAACGATTGATGATGACGATGACCCGCAGGATGGCGTAGAGAACTAACGTGTACTGTGGTGCTTCATCTACTCAATTCAACCAAAATGCAATCGATCCACCCTCCTTAAGCCCTTCTACTATACGATGTGTGTTCATGCACCAAAAGATGGCGCAGTGAGACCAAGAACCACCTCTTTATCTTTGGGGAGTGGCGGATTCACCGCACGAGGTCTTTGTGGAGACCAAGGTGCCGGAGGTTGGGAGTAAGACGTTCCCTCCTTATAGGAGTCATCAGAATCATCAGCAGATTCACTTGGATTCACTACACTGTCATCTTCCTCAAGAAGGGAGAAAGGCTGATTTATTTGGTCGTAGATAGGGTTGAGGGAAGTAATGGAACAATGGGTTTGATTCACCACTTGATGATGATGAAGAGGTTGATGAAGATGAGGAAGTGAGATCTATGATCTCAGGTTTGGTATTCATGGTGCAATTCTAATGGGTTTATTTTGCATCTAGGGTTTATGGTAATTATTTGGGGATCTTGATGAAGAGATGAGTTACATTGGGATCATTTTATAGACGGATTCGAGGTTCAATGAGTTTAATGCAAGTGGGTGGCATAGTAATTCTAGAAACTTACCGAAGATACTCTAATCTTTGATGCATTCTGCTGAAGGTATAACTTTAGCAGATTGATCATATGTTTCTGCCGAAGTGTTATTTTGGGTTGGGACAAAGATGCAATACACGTCAGCAAAGGTCAACCAAACGGTCCATTTTTCTTTGACTATGATTTGGGCAAAAACACTTCATCCACCATTACTCGCTTCAGAACAAACCAATTCTCTCTCATTCCACTTTCACAAACACTCACCATTTCAAGAATCATAATCCTAAACACTCATATTCCTCATGGCTCTTGAATTCAAACATGATCACAACAAAGTTGCATTTAAAGGGAAACGGCAAGGGATATGAACTGTACGAACCTATGGTGGAATTCCTGAAAAGGTCAAAGATTTGCTATGCTCTATCTCATTCTCCAAATGAGATATATGAGTCACTAATCACTCAATTTTGGGAAGCTGAGAAGAGGGCGAGGCAGAGATTAGGGCTGTGATTGATGAAATAGAGTACATTGTGACCGAGGAGTGTCGGGAGGAAGCTTCACCTGGAAGATCTTTGAAGAGTATTTCACTCGAATCGGAAGATGTGCTTAATGGGCTAAGGGCTATGGGGTATCGAGGAACAAACAGTATATGTGGCTAAAGAAGGAACTCTGCCCAAAATGGAGGTTTCTGGTTCACACACTGCTCCAATGCATGAGCAACAAGACTGGAGGATGGGACCAGGTTCTCTACTCGTGGGCTATGGTATTGTGTATCTTTCACAAGGGGTAACTTTCAATTTTTCTAAGTATATTTTTGAAAACTTGGTTGAAAATATTCAAAAGACAAAGGGAAAGTTTTTAATGTACCCAAGGTTTCTTCAAATGATATTAGATACAAATACCCAAGCCCAATCTTTCTATCCCATAAGTACTTTAACTGCTAAATTGTTTGCTACAATGAGAACCCACTTTCAAGGGGAACATCATCCCTTGCTAGCAGCCATGTTGCCCCAAGGTAATGAGGTCACATGAGGAGAATGTGGCTCATAGTCCTCCTTCCTCACCCACAAGCTACTGATGGTAATCCATTGGTTCACTTTGGTGAGGCCCATCTTCAATGTTGAAGCAACTCATGTTGCTCCGACCAACCACCATGTCCCTCCACCCACTCTAGCTACTCATGATGAGTCAGATCTCAATAGACCACCCACACCAAGTCCTGCGAGGAATCCTCTCGATGAAGATCTTCCTCACATTGAGCATGACCAGTTACTTCGAAAGGTCCAATGAGTTCTCACCAGAGCAATGGCACGGTGGAGCCGAGGACCCCATTACACTCTCATCTGTGTATGCTCTTGTCACAGTGTATGCCGCAGAGGTTAATAGTCTGAAAAAGGAGCTTGCAGAAACCAAGTCTTCTCTTGGGGTTAAGATTGAAGAAATGCGAAATCAGGTCAAGGTCTTAGAGCACAAACTAAAAGGGGCCTCCAAAAGGAAACTTGTGGTTTCCTCCTCATGAAGAACAAGAAGGTCCTCATTTTGAGTCTCTGGACATGTTGGTCGCTGTTTCTCTCAATGATCCTTTATCATTAGCCGCCACTTCCTCAAAGAAGAAGGAGCCTATCCTTTACAAAAGAAGGAAGAGATCTTATTCCTAAGGTTTCTTCAAAGCTTCAAAGGAACTCAGGGTTGATAAGGATGCATCTGCGATGTACTTATGAAGGATGTATCTTGTGGATCCTAATCAATCTACATTAGTTCAGAACCAACAGAATTTTCCTTTCCCCTCAGGCATGATCATGCTCCTCGACATTGCTACTATGACCACTCCAGCTTGATGATCAAGCATCAACATGTTGACCTAGGTACTACTACGGAGGTACCTGTCATTGATTTAACTGAAGAAGAGTGTGCCAAGAAGCCTGATAATAAAGGAAAAAATGTCATCACTGAAGATGAGCTTGGTCACGACTCAAAGTGAGTGAGGTGGAAAGGGTGGGTCAAGCAAGTAGATTGGCTGAGTTTGAGAAGTCAAAGGAAAGTGAAGCATTGGCTAAACAGACTTGAAACGAGGAATTTTCATCTTTAACTCTGAGAAGAAAAAGAACTCGATGAACTGAGGGTTGATGCTGCTTTGAACACTGGATATTCTAACTCAAAGAAGTCACTTCAAGACCTTCTCTAGCTCAAAGCATCCTAGGTGGTGATTTCCTTAGTGACAACTATGTGGGAGCGAATGATGGCTCGGGGAAGACAAAGGAGGCAAGCAATTGCACAAAAGAAGGCCATCCAAGCTCAGAAGGCCAAAGACAAACCCCCTACTAAAGATGAAATAAGAAGGGTGGTGAAGAACCAATGCTCCATGTACAACTTTGGGTTAACAATGAAACAAGTCAAGGCCTTTCACGATCATGTCCTGTATCGCAAATATAACCAAATCATGAAGGAAAGATCATCATCCTCAGCACCTTCTACCAACTTAAAAGGATTTGAGAATGAAGATGCTCCTAAGCCAAAAGACTCAAGGTCGATGATGCTCCAACCAAGGAATCCTCTTGGTCATTCTGCTGAAGCAACTTAAAGTTGCTTCCTCTACTATGAAGGGTCAATCAATGAACCATCTTCCATTTCTTCTCAAGCACCGAAGCATCAACTCCCTCTCCCTCGGTGGCACCTGTTGTCACCTTGGAAGATTCCAAGTAAAGGAAGGCCGATCTCACAGAAACTAAAACGAGAGGGCTATAAATATATTCCAAGGGATGAATGCACTGCTCCAACCAAGTCTCAATCTACGGTCAAGCCCTACTACAAATGCACAAGATGAAAATGCTCACTCTAGGGATATCTATCAGCTTGGGAGGAGGAAGAAGAGTATGGCCAAACGATCTCATTTGGATCTTGAAGTGATGAATCAACTTTCATTATAGAAGGGTCTCACTGTGATTTTCGGATGGAAATTCAGATGAGGTGTTAGAGTGGAAATTGAAGGATGATGAGATGAATGTTCTTCTTCGAAGGGACTCCACTTCAATAGAATTCACCTTTCTAAAGGAAATTCTACACTTGGTAGACAGGGCAGACTTACTTTCTCTATTCACTCAAGTCAACACCTATTATCGCAACAAGGAACCACAAGGTTCTGGGATGTTCTTACCAGGAGATCTTCAAGTTCTGTTAAACTCCCACATTCCCAATAGCAAAGCATCTTCCATTTGGGAAAACTCACATCGGTGGAAGCTTACCTCCTGGAGATTCTATCCTCTCCCTCGTGTGCATGTGCTTGAGACTAAGGGTGGAATCACCTGCTCTGCATGTTGTTTTACGAAAAGAAAGTATCCCTTGCCCCAAAGACTTATGGAAAAGATCTTGAGTCAAAAATTGGAAATTCCTCGCATCACGTGGGAAATGAAAGACAAATGCTTTAACACCTGTGGGATTGATCAAAACCCAACTCCAACAACTGCAATAGGCCTATTCTTCATCCATATCAGGACACTTGGTACTCTCTGCACTACTTTGTTTTGATCATTTAGTTTGCTTTATTTATGTTATTTGTCTATTTTTCTCTATTTTTTTAAGTAAAAGACTTTCATAAAAAGAAAACTCACAAAAACATCATTTTAAAAATAGTGATAGCGTTTATTTAATAAAAATTAAGTTTTAATTTCCCTTTTCAACTTATTATCAATCTTTTTCAGTTTTATAAATTGTTCTTAGTTAAAAAAAAAAAAAAAAAACAGTTTTGTTTGTTGTCCAAATCAGATGGTCTTTAACTCACCGGATGTACCTTGTGTATGTCAAAGAGTTGGCTAGTCAAAGGGTACAACTTTGGTAAAGACACATCAAATCTGTTGATAGATGTAATGGTTTGCTCAAAATCATAGGGTATGCAACCACCCATGCTTAATCAGCAGGGTTGTATGGTCATCAATTCACCATGGTCTATTCCTTTTGGAATCCAAGAATTGGCTAGCCCACATGTATATGGCATGTGGTAAAGGCAACGACTCCATATTTGGTGCTCAATTCACCAATACTAAATTGACTAGTCTGAGCAAACGGCTCCTGGTAAGAGACATCAAATCCGTTTATATGGTTGTTGGTTTGCCAATAAATCAGATGGTTATCAATGTACCATAGTTTTCGAACCTAAACATGTGGCTACTCCAGTAGTAATGGCTATTGGTAAAGAGACATCAAACCTATTAATTTCAATGATTCACCTCTCACGAGGTTAACACACACGGAAGTGATGAGAATAGTATGAAACTTATATGTTTTGATGTACATGGTGTCATATGTTGCCGCAAAGATGCGGTGTATCACGATTCAGTCATCATAGAGATGTTCCTTTTTTTTCTTTTGTTCTGATGTTTGAACACAATCCTCAACAATTTTCAAGATCTATCACGAAACCGGAACTTAACCTTGTCAAATTCCAGTTTAGGGGAGGATTGTTGGGAATTAAGGTAAACTACATTCTGACTTGCCAAGATTCTCGCCGAAGAAGAATGGATTCTGAAGTTATACTTCGAGAAATGCTAAAGCGTATATTGTGTTCTTTGAAAGTGCTGCATTATTGAGGAGAGATAAGCTCGATTATAGAGTAAAAGTCAGTGTAGGTATTAAAGATAGGTTGGCCCGTAGTTTATGTAGAGCTTAATCAGGATAAACAAAATGATGAACAAAACAATATGATTAGTTGCATGCTTGTCTAGATGCATGCTTAGTCTATGTTAGTATTAGGAGTGTAAATTGTCAACGCTCATTAGGGTTTCTTGCCTATATAAGAAACCATGCTTAGTTTGTAATAGATACGTTTTTGAAAAAGTCTTTCAAGTCTTGTAAAACATCTGAAACATAGAGTTTCTATAATCAAAAGATCCATAGAGGATCAAAGAGTTCTTAGTTATTGTAACTTGTATTTTATTTCCCTTACAAAGTACTAGTTGTAGAGATCTTCTATTAGTTTGCTTGTGATTACATAGGCAACACTAACGATCTCCGAGTGCTTAAAGATCTATCAAGGTCTTTGTGTTTTCAACAATTCAGATATTACAGAATCATCAGGGGCACAGGCAGTGTATTCATCAAAAATATAGTCATTGTTGACTGCAGGGGATGCATCACTTGGTACAACTTCACTTTCACTTTTTTTCACATATTGATCATATGGGACAACATTGATATTACCCATATTTTCACTATTTGATACAAAAGTTTCAGTTGATAGTACTTTGTCATGCATCTTATGCACATCGGCATCATCGTATAGTTTTAGTACCTCTGAGATGAGTGTGTCTTTGGATGGGCCACTTGTGTTGAAGAGGAGACCTTGGGAGAAACCATTGGAGAAATGCTAGCCATAAAGATTGTGTGTGCATTAGGTCCATCATCCACATCAGAATCGTATGCATCACAATCGCGACTTGAAAGGCATTAGATGATTGTGACCTATCTCACGAATAGTCGTTCATCCACATCTACATCATAGGTCTTGGCATTGCCCTCAGCTAGAAACAGCAATTCCTCTTCATCCAAAGTAGCACCATTATCACGAGCTTGCACAAGCAAAGACATCTTATCTCTGAAGTAATCGATTCCCGCGTGCAATGTGGGCGCTTTGGAGATGTGCGGTTCCTTGCAATGTGTCCCTCACCACCAATTATAACATTTGATCGCTTAGCTTGACCTTGATTACCATTCCTTCCTCGATTACGATTAACAACATAACTTCTACCGACTCCACCTCTTCTGATCATCTTGTCTTTCTGAACCGGGTTGCACCACGATCCTCCCATCTTTAACAGTAGCTTGATTGTGTGGGTTAGATGCTGTCCTGAGGTTGTTATTGGTTTGTGGGAGAGAATTCATGTTTTGACCGGATCAAGAGCTAGTTGATTAATGAAATTACCCACGTGTGCATCAAAGGCATCGGCTTGTTTGAACATGGGATCGAGGGTTAGTTTGTGATTACCATTTCCCATGGGTATGACTTGTGAGGCTTTGGTTGTGATTCGATGTTTGAATAGAAGGCGGTTGAGTCATTAGGCGAGCTTGTCTCTCCCACGGTTGGTTTTGAATGATTAAGAACCAATTTTTCAAACATAGCATGTCTCTCATTACAAGGAGGAAGGCATATAGTTGCTCATAGTTTGTATTCTTCAATCCTTTAGTGAGCTTCACAGAGGTGACAAACTTGTGCCATTAGGGATTCATGTTGTTCACAAATTTTGAGTTCAACTGAATGTTAGGCATAGTCATTCGGATGTTCCTCATGTCATTCACCAACTTATGAAATCTCACATAGTACTCATAGACACTCTCATCAGGTTTCATCTTGAAGTGTTCAAATTCGTCATAGAGTTGTGATTCTCTGTCTTCCATAGTTAATTCCGAACTGAGAGAGCATCTTGACATTATCCCATACTTGCCTTTGCTTCAATTGTTGTGATTGATCGCTTGTAGATGTCTTTAGGAAGACCTTGAAGAACAATGTTAGAAGCCAATATCGCAGATCGATCTCTTTTTCTCCTTATCATCAAGCTCATCATACATCTTTGGTCGTCCATTCCGTAAATCGAGTTCCATCTTGCATTATCAAGTACATCTCTAGTCGTCTCAACTCGACACGGTCCTTCATCAATGGATTTGAGAATGTTGACACCATTTTCCTTTCCAAGGCGGTACAATCTGATTCGTTGAGCCCAAGAATCGTGGTCGGTTCTGTCCAAGCATGGGTGGGCAGTATCACGAACCTGCTTGAACATCCTCTTGATGGAGATGATAGTAGGAACGTTGGTAGACATGTTAACATATTATACGGGATTTTATAACTCTATGATTAAACCGGAAATAGATTCTTTCACGGGATTTTACTAAATCAAGAGAAAACCGTAAACAATCACCCAAATCGCTAGAAGATAATGCACCAAGTCGCTAACACCTAATTAGCTACACCCCAATTAGCTAAAGTCCCAAATTAAGCTAGACAAATGCAAGTCACTAAGTAGTCACTCGCTAAGCCTCAAGTCGCTAGCAAAATTTTGGCAGCAACGCTCAAGTCGCTAAAACTTCTTCGCTAAAAGAGCAACTCGCTAACTCAGACCAGAGTCGCTACCACCAAGTTAAGCTACCCGTAGTGGAGAGTCCACTACTTGTCTTGATGTCGCTAGGTCTAAGTCGCTAGCTCCAAAACGAACTTCGCTACAAAATTGTAAAGCAAGTCGCTACGAAGAAAGAGATCCGTATATCAAGTCGCTAGCAAGAAAAACCACATAAACATCACTTTTCAATCAAAAAAACAACCCAACCAAGATGATTCAAGCTTACCAAATGAAAACCTAAACACTTGTGATGATTCTAAACATAAAAGTACTAACAAAATCAAGCTTTAACACAAGAAATCAACCAAATGATGCACAAACCACTAAACTTTTTCAAACTCAAAACCACCTAAAAACCACTAGAAATCCAAAAATGTGCAAGATATGATCTAACCATGGCTCTTGATACCAATTGTTGGATATTGGATTTCACATACACATCAAACCATAACACAAAGTGGGCGAGCAATGGTGAGTTCTAGAAAGAGAAAGTTAGAGGTTTAGGGAACTTAGTGAGAGAAAGAAAAACTATTATTATGAGGCTCCAACTCTCTACCTTTGGGAGGTAGAGAGTATTTATAGTCTTACATAAAACGCCACACAGCGGGTACGTGGATCGGGCATACAAATGGGTAAAGACTCCGTCTGGCCCTCCACGGTGTTACTTATCAAAATACTACTTAACTAAATATATCTATGACTACGAGCATTCTAACGATTACATATACTTGAGGTGACCGACTCTTTAATACCAGGAATTTCTAATTCCTAACACGAATTCTTAGTGTAGTTAGTGTAGAGATCTTCCCAATCTATGGCTATGATTACCTTAAGAAGATCGTTCTTCGAAGAGCAGACCAGAAAGATCATGTGATAGAAGAAAATGACTTCAAACATCTGATGCCAAATGACTTTGAAGATCTCTATCTTTTGAACCTCCAAGGACATCTTAACCATCTACCTATCCGTGAGAGGGGAGGCTCTCTCTCAGCCGCTGTCAACCTTTGATCAGGGGCTTAGTCATTCAAAAGGGTTGAGGATTTTCACTAGGAATGGAAAGTTACTCGCACCTGGTCAACCTTACAAGGTCAAGCAATGGGATGCCTCAGACATGAGTTTCATGAATATAGAGTTCTTGACACCCCTAGAGCCGCCCTCTTCACCGGCGATACTGACACGCGATGGCGATGAGACCTATGAGCTCTACAAATTCAGTAATGGCACTCTCAAAATGGTCGAGGAAGAATTGAACTATAGAGTGAATGAAATAAAAGTTGATCCAAGCCGGAACAAAACAAAATTTCGTCCATGAGGATTTAAAGAGGGTGTGAAGATTTCATTGTCTGCGATCAAAGTGAAGACTTAAGACACGAATGATCTTCCACAACCTTGAAAGTTTTGTTGGTGGCATACTTCGTGAAGGTCATTACAAACTGCTTCAAAGAACTGAATGAAGACATTTTCCGGAAGTAGTTTTTGTTTTGTACTTTTTATGTGTAAAATATGGTGTATGAACTATGAACAACTATAATGTATGTAATAGTGTTAGGTTATGTATTGAGGTTTCCCTTGTGCCTAAAAGGGAACTTCAGTGTCCACCTTCAGATCATATAAAACCGCATACATTTTTCTCCAACAAATTTTATACATATTTAAATCACTTGAGATCCAAAATCTCAAAGGATTTGAAATTTTGATCGGGGAGAAAATGTGATATAAATATGAAAGATGATAAAAGATGACCATTTTGTCTCAAAGTGAATACCGCTCTCTAATATGTGCTAAACAATTTTCAAATCTCAAGCATATATTATGGGGAACATTTCATAACAAATTCAAATCTTCAAGGTACAAATATATCCATGTTTTGACATAAGGTACTTTGATTGTGTGTTAAGTGGTTTCTAAATATTTGGTAATTTGGTTGTTTTTTCAAAAAATCTCTTTTCTCTATGTGTGAAAAATAATTTCAAATATCCTATGCACATATAGAGGGGGAGAATTTACCAAAGAAAATCAAATGGCTTTTTATATGAAAATTATGATCAAAGAAAATATTTCAAAGCCCTCTTGCCTCCATGTGCTAAACAACTTCTAAATCATATGCACATGTTGATGGGGAGGTTTTCTAAATGATCAAAACTATTAAGGTACAAAATTCTTTGATCTTGTATCACAAGCAATTTTGATTGTTTTTCCAAATGATTTTCAAATTGGTTTTGAGAAGGAATGAATCGACTGTACCAAAAGACCACCATTTTACTCTTATGCATGGTGTTATAAGGATGGTTAGGTTAGGTATTCGCTCCTACCATCCCGCCAGAGCCGAGGGATCTACCTGTGACAATCCACTAGATAG
>OU343216.1:139261716-139326995 GCA_910596185.1 Chrysanthemum makinoi
GATCACCATGTGGTCCTTTTACCTTATATTCTTCCCTCCATTCCAACCCACTGAGTAATTGTTTGCTTGGTCCATAGCACCTTTCAATATTTTAGCTGCAGTAGGGGTGAGAGGGTCATCTGTTTTTGCTATAACACCAAGAACATTCACAATCATTCTTCTCAAGTACTGTCTAATGTATTCTAAGGCACTGATTATAGGTGCATCCCTAGCATCCAATATTTTTCCATTGAAAACCTCACACATATTGTTCAACAATACATCAGATTTAGCTCTACATGTTATCAGTATAATTAAGCTACTTAAGTAAACACCAACAACTATTTAACTATAATTATGAGCTACTTAATTAAAGTGCAACAATTATTACCTGAAAAATGAGATATGGACCAAGAATCAACAGGAATTTTTGCTAACCATTCAAATGCATCCTTATTAAACCTCTTCAGCTCCTCCATTGCATAATCAAAATGAAATACTGTTGTTGCAGTAGCACATTTCCAAAGCAGATCTTTATATGCTTGTCCATTCCACTTGAGCTTCATATTTTCATGTATATGCCTAAGGCAAAACCTGTGCTCTGCACTAGGAAATACCTTAGCCAATGCAGGTATGAGGCCCTATAGGAAATAGACAAATGTTAGAATATTAAATGTGTATTTAGATTCCCTGCATAGGGACCATAGTTGAAATAAAAAGTTAAATGTTTACCTTTTGCCTATCACTTATAAAAGTGTAGTTAGATTCCCTACTCAGATCTAGATCATCACCAAAACACTCCAAAAACCAAGTCCAAGAACTGGTTGTTTCTTTCTCTACAATTGCATATGCTCCTATATATATGCCATTGTTGGCATCCAATCCCACAACAGTCAGAAGCTGTCCAGGATATGGTCCCTTCATGAATGTACCATCAAGGCCTAATAGACCCCTTCCACATTCTTTGAAACCTTTCTTTAATGGACCTAAACAAATGTAGATCCTATTGAAAAATCTTGTTTCTAGTTCAAGATCTATGTCTCTTTCAACTTCAATCCTTACAGTTGTGTCAGGATTTGCCCTTCTCAACTCTAAAGATTAATCCCTCAACATGGTATATTCTACATTGTAATCTCCCTTAACTTGATTGAGTGCAGTGGTTTTAGCCCTAAAAGATTTCATTCTGGACACACCAACCTCATATTGCTTCTACAAGTGGTCTTGAAGAGCTCTTGTTAGAACATCTGGATTTTTCTCTATTTGGTCAATGATACTTTTAGACAAAAATTGGGCAGTGCAAGCCTTTATTTCTCTTGATTGAAGGCACTTGTGGTTGTCTACATATGTTCTAACTTCCCAAGTCTCAGTATTCTTAATCTTAGACACTAGTAAGACCCATGGACAATCATTTTCTGCTAGTGGTTTGGGCCTGCCTCTACCTCCTAAACTAATACCTTTCTTACTGGGCTCAACTGGCTCACTAGGCCAAACTCCTTTTTTTCCTTTGGGTTTTGCTGTTTTTTTTACTGCAGTCCCAATTGGTTTGCTAGTCTGATTAGGCCCATCACCTTCAAGTGTGAACACTAGAATTTTGCCCATACACTTTGCCCTAACCCTAGCCTTATCATTCCTTATCAATTGCAACTTTCTTCTAGTTTCAATTGAGTGCAATCTTACTCTCTCTTTCACTTCAGCAGCACTAGAAAACTTTTTACCATGATAGAAGAAATGCTTATACACAATGTTATCTGCATTTTTATTTGCCTTTTGGATTTCTTTAAGCTTCTTTCTCCTAATCTTTTCAATCTCATTATCTTCCTCATCTGAAGCACTTTCAAGAATTTCATTATCTACCACCTCAACATCTTCTGCTATTGGTGCATAATCATCTTCTTGTACACTGCCTGTATGTCTCACCCACTCAACATCTTCATCTATATCAAAATGGTAATCATGCATATCAACATTAACTTCTTCTACATTGTTCTCTTCATCATCAAAGTTCTATCATCTGAACTACTATCATCATCATTTGAGTCTTCCACATCTAGTGTTTCACAAGGTTGATCATGCTCAACCAATGTTTCTAAAGGTTCAAAATTCTCATTATCATTCACCCTTTCATTCACATGAACACTTGGCCCTTCATTTACATGAACACTTGAGCCTTTATTTAACCTTTCATTCTCCCTTTCAGTTACATTATCATCAAAGGGATCAAATTCATAATAGTTCATGTTCAAAAGTTCTTCAACAATAGAGTCCACAGTTTCATGTACACTATCATTGGGAGTAGGAATAGTGTGATTGGTAGTGGCATTGGTGGGAGTGGGAGTGGGAGTGGGAGTTATAGTGGGAGTGGCAGTGGGAGTGAGATTTAGAGTGGGAGTGGGAGTGGGAGTGGGAGTGGTTGTAGCAATGGTGGGAGTGGGAGTGGGAATGGCAATGGTAGTAGCAGAGGTAGAGGGTTTATGGTATTCTAACAACATCATTTTTTTATGGGGACTTTTTTTTGGATGGGGAGGGAATGGGAGTTTCATATGGTAGCTCTTCAATAACAACAATGCTTCTAACCAGGGGGGGGGATCAAATGAATGAGCAGTTTTGATACCTCATGTTCACAATAAACCTTAATCAACTTATTATCCTTTGTATACCTAGCTAAACCTTGTACATCAAGATCATTTCCTAAAGCTCTTAGTCCAAATTCTAAATAAGTCTTAGGAAACAGATAATGATAGTAAATAGCTTTTTCCTCATTAACATAACCTAATGCATCCATTACATCATTCAACTCATGTACTGAAAACTCATCCATATCAAATCCATCCACATACGCAACTAAACCATTAACATACCTCCTTTCATCATAGTCTTTAAACTTTCCAACATGATGTATTTTCATAGAAAACATATTAGGGTGTCCTTTTGAAAATGCAATAACAAAACCACAATTAATATCATGTTTTCAAGGTAATGTCAATGAAAAAAATTATTTAACACATTAGCTATGAATGGTTTCTTTACCGTATGCTTTCAGGGGTCCATTGCCTTCATGCTTCTCTCGTATTCTCTAACGATTACCAACCATCTATTTAATTTGAGATGATCAATTTAAGGGTTTTGATTTCTAGGGTTAATAATTAATCTGATTTGGTAATTAGGATTTGGGTTTATTTGGGATTTTGGGTAACAGTGATGAGAAATAGGAGGGAAATGAGAGGTCAACGGGGGTGGGTGTGTTTTATTATAAAAAGATAATTAGAAAAGACATAAATACCCTTGTCATTTAATAAGATAACGGGAGAAACAAACGTCCATCCAATTTAGGGACTAAAAAGGGTACATAATTTCAAAATTAGGTATTGCTGGTGTAATAAAAGTGACTTAGGGACTAAAGTTGTTATTTTGGGCAAACCACAGGGACCAAACGTGTAATTTTTTCTTAGTTTGGTACTCCATACATAACCAATTAACACACAATTAACCATCTATATAACAAAAATCTATGGAATACATACAATATATGCGTTATAAAATAATTAAACAACTTTCCAAATTTATAGACTTTTAGTTAAAAAGTTTTACCAACTCCAAATCAATAGCGTAGTTTTGATATGTCATTCATAAAAACACACACAAAGTAAAAAAACAAACATATCCTATAACACACCCACGACACGCCATCTTCATCGCCACCCTCAGTTCCAATGGGCACTATCGATGGGACCAACACGTTTGCCGCTTTAGTGACCACCACTAAAACTTCTTAAACTTTTTTTTTCC
The DNA here is from genome assembly GCA_910596185.1 of Chrysanthemum makinoi. NCBI lineage: Eukaryota > Viridiplantae > Streptophyta > Magnoliopsida > Asterales > Asteraceae > Chrysanthemum > Chrysanthemum makinoi. The sequence goes on from OU343216.1 coordinate 139,265,482, forward strand.
TTTTCTTTGATTTGGATCTATGGTCTTACTCTTGTTGTGTTGATGTAAATTGTGAATACAAATTTGTTTCTTCTACTTTTTACGTTTTCTTTGAGGATTGAAGAAATGGTGGTTTATAATTTTTTTATTTGACTAGAGATTTTATTGAAATGAATTGGTTAACAATACTTGTATATTGTGTATTATAAATTGTATTTCTTGGGCTTCTAGATGAGCATACTTCATCAAAAGCAAAATTCATGTGTGGAAGCCTAACTATATTGTACTTTGTGGTTAAAAAGTTATATTTTTTTATGAATGAGTATTTTTAATAGTGTATTAATTGTATTATATGAGTAATGTGTTTTTAGTTTTATGTGTGTTTTAGATACTTGTAAATAATGCTTATAAGGTGGTATTTGCTTAAGATTTTATTTATGGTGGTCTTAAAATAATTAATAAGAGAGAGGGTCTTAAACCCTTGATAAGTAGTATAGATAATGTTAAAAATAAGTATATAAATTAACATTTCAAACAATTATTAATAAATCCCATGCACAAACGAGGTTTACAATTTGTTTTAAAATTTTAGTTTAATATATGGAAATATAAGAAATTAACCTTATTAATGTTTTGTAATTATGAGTTTTACATAAACTTTTTCATTATGTATTAATATTGATTAATGTCTTGTAAAAAAAATTATTGAATGAAAGATTTAACTTTATATAACTGACATAATGTTGGGGTTAATATTATTATTTAAAATTAACTATTGATATCATGCTGTACACAATATGTGGGTTTTAATAGCACATAATGACCATAGATGAAGTTAAAATATAAAGTTTTCCTAAAATGTCTTCCAGATATCCTTATATAAACTTTAATTAGATTATTAGAAAGTACATTAGTCGTTATTATAAGTATAATCGCGTATATTTCTTTTTATCACAGTTATCCGTGCTTACATTTTGATATTTATATTCTTGTTAATAATAAATTTAGCCGTATTTAATTTTTAAACTCATGTACGCATGAGTTAAACTTATAAAAGTAATTATTTGTATTCCGGATATTCTTACTTAAACTCATAAAGAGGTTTAACATGAGTTGTTCGTATACATACGAACTCCTATATTTATTTGCATACACAATAACACGTACTTTTATTTTGATATTTATAATCTCGAGCGTATACACGTTGTATTTTTAAAACAACATATATGTTGTCTTTTTAAATATAAAGTCTAGGCCTCTGTAGGGTATAAAGTTTTTAAAAAAACATGATAGCTCACGAGTTTACTTTTAACTTCGTATAGTTTATTAAAAGTTCAACCACTATGTTAGGTTCCCAAATATGCAACACAAGTAACAATAGAAGAAATATAGAGGAGATGAGATCGGTTGAACAATAACCAAACACACACACACGATATAGTAAGATGGTTACATGTAGAGTATGAAGTGAAAGATAAATTGAACAACCAACCCTCAAGTGAGGGTTATTACAAGGTATTTATAGGAGGGAAGCTAGGCCAACACTCCTAGTTCCCATCCTTTCCTTATTGGACTAGGCCTAGGCTTATGGGCCTTCTACATAAGCCTAAGGCTAATTACTAACATAAAGGCCATATTAAGCTAACTATTACATATGAATCACTAACACTTGATTTAGGTTTAGGAGTGATTCCAACAATCTCCCCTTAAGTGTTGGTGATGAATGAATATGAACGGTTAAGGTACTGATGTAATAGTAGCTTTTGACATCTTCTGACATTCTTCTTTCTTGTGAGAAGAATTGCCTTGATTTGAACAATCTCCCCAGTGTAGAGAAATTGTTTTCTTTAAACAGTTCTGCATTGACGTCATCTTAATCTTTGTTCTTTTATCATTGTTCTTTGTGATGGTAGTGATAGTATGTTGCAGTCTGCATCAAGTCTGTCTCAGGTCTGCTTCGCTGCTCCAGTGTCTCCACGTCATTCTTCAACATGCCCACACGCACTTTGATGTTGGATTTCAGTATTGATGAAGTTCTTTAAGTCTTTAACTTTGTAGATTCTTTGGTTTGACGAAGAATCATTCTGACTTTTGTGTTGCTTTTAGTTAGAACTTCCATTAGTGATGATGTTGGCATGAGCATGTGAGGAATCTGCACGATCGTTCCGCTCCAGAGCTTCCATAAGAGGAAAACATGAAAACAGTTAGTAATAAGCGGATACCGGCACTTACAAGTTTGAACTTCGAGAGTGTTAACAAAGATAGTGTGAAAACACGCTCTAATTCGCACAAAGGTCGTTCCTCGAACCGAGTCCCACAAGTGAGATAACACGATGTACCGAAATACATCTACGGTTCCAGATGAGTCACGAGGTACACAAGCATGACCTCATGACGTAGACCGCTTTGAGACACACTAAGCATAATCCACGGGAGTTACCGAAGTGACTTGTTGTCGGTCGCTTGATGTTGACCCAGGCATGAGTTTCCATTCAATCACTGAGGATCACAATTGTGAACCTCTCATAAATGTTCTCGACAGATTGCTAAGATCTGTGAAGGACTCGATAACGTACCACTGATGTTCTTATTTTTTAACAACAAGTGATGAAATGTCAAGTGTACCTAAGAGATCTTTTGATGAATCTCGTGGCTCTAGACTCAATAGTGCGTTTTGGTTTTCCTGAGCGGAGACTAGGGAGATGGTCTCCTTCTTCAATACCAGTGATCTCTAAGAGAAAGCCAATAGTTTACGTAGGGTTCCCTGTGAGAATGAAACAAGCTTCGTTTGGGAGAAACTTGAGTGGCTAAGAAGGTTTAGTGCATGCGCCACTAGGTCCATGACGACTTTTAGTCTTCAATACCGGCCATCTAGTGACAACCAAGTAGCATATGAATTGAACCCTGGTTCCGCCCTAAGTTGAATAATATGGAGGGCTATTTCTTTTCACCATTTTCTTTGCATTTCTTTTAATTCTTCAACTCCTTCTTTCTCCGATTCTCATTTTCTCCTTTTACAATCATACCTAAGGACTTCTAATTCTAACTATTGGTAGTGTCCTTGGTAGATCCTCCCGCTTACGGATCATAGGACGATTATTCCTAACCTTAATCACCTTATAACTCCATTGCCATAAAACCATTTTCAAGAAAATCTCTCGTAGTGTTTGTGAATGAAAAACATTTTGTACCACTGTGAGAGTTTTATCTTTTAGCATAAATACTCCCCCTCAACATGTGCTTAAGATTTTTGACAGAAATCTGCACAGTGAGGAAAGAGCGCGCACTTTTGAATTGATCGACTCAAGATAGACAATCCCCTGCGAGACACGTTTACGTTGTATAGTTAAAGAGATACATTGTCAGCTTTTAGGTGACAACTAGCTCTAATAACTATCTTGAAGGTGTGCACAAACCTCGAAAGGTTGTCAAACCCGTCAAAGATCATGTCTACAAAGAGTTTCTCGAATGGTACATTCTACTCGGACAAGTCCTTTGCGAGACACGTTTACATCACTAGCGAACTAGCTTGAAATTATTACCCGTCCCGGACAAGTCTTTTCGAGTTACTAAAAGTTAGGATCTCACATTCGTTGGTTAAGTTTGTAGCACAAAGATTCATTTGCAGTTTACACAACATATTTCTTATCACATAAATTTTCTCCCCCTCAAAAATGGCATATAAGTGTTATTTTTGAAGAAATGTTGAGAATAAATATGACCATTTTGAGTTTTATGGGAAGATAACCACTGAGAACAATTTGTGAACAAAGATTTTAGTCAAATACTCCCCTTCAACGAGTGATATAAACTGTTGAGGTTTTGAAAAATCATAAGAGGAAGTACTTGTTCTTTTGAGCAAAACCTTGAGAAGTGAAAGGTTTGATAGGTTTTACTCAAAATTAAGAAGCTTTCGCTCCTTTTGTAAGGATTGTGGCGCTGAAGCGTACCACAGGGTCCTTTATTTATAAGTGCGGGTTGTACACTGTTATGTGTGCACAAGCCATCGACATATAAATCACACATCCAAAATATTATGAAAAAGAATCAGCCAAGGGTACCGTGAAGTCCATCAATGTTTCCAGAATGCGAATCGGGCGTTGATAGCCAGCCAGAGCAATCCTGGACGACCGCCTATAAAGCTTTCCAGTTGTCCTGAATCGATCCTTCGATACAACCTTTTATCAATCATGGTGATGATCCTCTTCACATCCCTTCTTTCCTTAGAATTCCATTGCTTTTTAGACCCAATTCCTTCATGAATATCCTTCAACCTATAAGCTAATCCATCCCTAACCTTCTTCAATGTGTGATCCCCAAACGTGTGAAGATCGCTACACGCCATCAAGCAGTTGCATAGTGTTTCACTAAGGTAAACCATCCAATGGTTTGTGATGAGTGTGTATTAGGAAAGCTGGTTGATGTCGGGAAGATCTAGCTGAGGTGGAGTGAAGTTGACACGGGTCGATATGATTCAACTGCGAGCTGGAGATCTTCTACATGTTCTTTGATGACTATGCGTCTGATGAAGATAAGCAAGGACTTGATGAATTCACGTTGTACTTCATCGCCGAAATTGTCTCATGCGACCTCAGACTTTGGCAAGGTACATGTCTTCAATGTCGCTGAGAGACAAATTCTCAAAGTCCGCCTGAGAATGCATAATCTCTTTCGTCTTGCCGTTTGACCACAATATTCTTGAGAAAAGTGTAGTCCCATTTGGACGAAAGGTCAACATGTTTGATGGCAACGATATTCTTAGTATTGAACACTTCATGTTGAGACTTCTGAACCCAGGCTTACAGAGTAGATTCTTCGGCATTCCGGCCAATGGTGAATCCCATACAATGCATCACGGTCATACTCTTCCACATTGTTGGAGAACATGTGGTTAGCTCTTTCCTCAATGGCTATACAGTTAGAGTATATGGCTGCCGGGAATGGAAGTGTTAGTGATGTAGCGTATTTCCTTGAACCATCGCCACCGTGAAGAAGAAATTCCAAGTCTTTGTTGAAGAAATATCTTAATGGAATCCTAGGCTGATCTGGTTGGCCAATTCTTGGCAGAGGTTTGGACCAGTCGGTGTAATATGGAGGATTGTCCCGTTTGGCGAAGTCGATGTTTGCTTCTGGGTTGAGCCAATCCATGTTGTTAGACATGGCTCGTGCTATATTATCAAGGTGATACTCAACTTCTATAGCACTTTCCGAATTGCCTTTAGCAGTTGAAATTCTTCATTCTTGATTCGCTTCAACTCGGATTTCGTCATCTTTTTCACACGGAATTTTTCTTGCAAGAGTTTCACATGCTCCAATGTACTACATTCTCAGAACCTCTTGACCTTCGGATGGGTAGGGAGTATAATCAACAAGCTTCGAGAACCATTCAAATTCAGATCATCCTCGCCCGCCCATGAAAAGACGCCACCATAGGCGCCTTTTCTTCTTTTTTCTTTGGCCCGGTTAAAGATTCTCGGTTTCTTAGCCGCGGTCGAGAGATGGGTTGTTGTTGTGGCTCAGTGGATTTCCTCATCGTCACCACCCGTGATACTCAAAGTGATCACCGGTTTTCTCGAAGTCTGTGGTGTCTCGAATCCCGAGGTTTTTAGTTGAAGAGCGAGGAGGGATTTTTGTTGAGCCGAGTCCTTTGGGGTGGAGGCGATTGAGTAATCGAATGGAGGATGATTCACTAGAATTCTTCGTACGCTTGGGCTCAAGTATCCTTATCCCGATCTTTGTCTTCGCTGCCTCTTGAATGTTTAGGCCTTACGCTTTCTTCTCGTCAGAGCCGACTTGAGTTGGTATTCCAGCAATGCTTCAAACAATTTAGCTTCGTGGGAGGCAAACCTTGCAGAGCGTTTCGACATTTGAGCTACTAGCCGGTTCACCAATTCATCATCTGAGAAGATTGTGAGTTCAACTGGATTGATGCTCAAATTCATTGGAGTTGATTTCATGGCTTGCTTGGCTAGATGTAAGAGATTCGGATAAAGTTGTTGATCGGCTCCCGAACCGTCAAGTTATATCACTCAAGCCGGCCACTTGTGAATGGCCAACCGTAACAAACTTAAAACAGCTCGGAAACAAATGCAATTTAAGATCAGAGGAATATAGTGTTTCCCGTGTCGTTATGTCCCACGGAGAATGAATTGGTGTTTAAACAACTTCAGATGATAGAATGATCACTAAGGATAGTGATCAGAAAGGATATTGATGGAAAATTATACCTAAAGAAAAGATTTGTAAATTAGAGGGGCTTAAATGCAAATTAAAAGAAATTAAAAAGTTAAAATATATTAAATAAACGCTATCACTATTTTTACAATGATGTTTTTGTGATTTTATAAAATAAAATAACTTAAATAAACTATTTTAACTAAAACGTAAACTTAAATTATCTAAAAACGTAGCTTAAAATGAAAACGTACGTTAGTTATAACAATTACGCGAGTGCGCAAGCAAAAACGTAAAATTTATGAAATAAAAGTCCTACAAGTGTAAAACAATTTTTTTACGTACTATATGACAAAAGAAAATTTTAGTAAAAAGATTTATATTTTTTTGACTTTTATATTTTTATTATGAATTAAATAAGATTTTACACTAATTAAATGTTTAAAAATACTAAAACTATTGAGAAAAATCAAACTTTTGATAAAATACTTTATACTATTACAAAGATAAGAAAAATACAAAACATGAAAAATCTGGTCTAAATAAGCTAGAAATAAGCTAGCTTACACGAATAAGCTAAATGGAACAAGATGCTTAAGTAATAGATTGTGCAAGATTCTACCAAGACAAGACCCAAGGGCGATTGGCATCCAGGTACACACTATCACTCTCATAAGGTGGGAGGTCTCAGGTTCGAGCCTGCCTCCCCACCTTTTTGTAAAACATTTTTTTTTTAATTTTTCTTTTACAATCTTGTTAAACACACTTAGATAAGCACTTTTTCTAACTATAACTTTTTACAAAAGCTACTAATAAGCTCAGAATGAGCTTATTTTCTCAACAGTGGTGCAAGAATTAGAAATAAGCACAAGCTTAAGCCAAATTGCTTTTAAGTCGCTTAATAAGCAAAAGCTAACTGGAAATAAGCTAAGAGATCTGTAATAAGCTAATATGACTACTGAGAAAGCATAACAACTTAAAAAATAAGCACTACAAATTCAAAATAAGCATAAGTATAACTGGTTTAAACAGGATACTAGTTGATTTACTAGGTACTTTCTAGCTACTTTTTAAGCACTATAATAAGCTTGGAAATGAAAAGGGACAACTGAACTAGCAAGTAGACCAAATAAGCTATCTAAAAGCTGAAACTCTCACGTGGATACACTGATGAGCTTATAAGGAGCTTTTGAAAAACTTTGAAAACACTGAATGATTGATTTTCACATGAAATGGACAAAACTAAAAGCTTCTAGCAGGCCTAGTAAATAAGCTGAGAATGGAAAAACTAAGCTTGGAGCCTTGAGATGGCTAGGTGAGCTTCTCAAAAAGATAAATTACATAAGCTAATGATCACTAATAAGCTCTCTGAGAGCTTGTGAAACAGGGTACCAAATCTGGCACAGACAGATTTTCAAACAAGGTATCTAAAACAAGCTAACAAATAAGCACTCTATAAGCTGATTAAAAGTGAACTAGTATTTTTCTAATTTAGTTTAGCAGCTAATCTTTAATGTCCTAGAAGCTTATGAGCTAAATCTTATTATTAAACACACAAGAAAAATTCCAAAGTTTATTCAAAAACGACTATTAAGAAATTTTGACTTTTTAATGTAAACTAAGAAATTGACTTTTATGAACTTATAATTAATTCTACTTATTAAATATGTTATATTAAGCTGTAATGAGAATTATTTAAGCTAAAGCAACAAGTTACAAGCTACTTTGATGAGATTTGAACTTCAAAATCCTAACAGTTATAGACTTAAGACAGATTTAAGATTATTTTGACTTTTACTAATCCTAGGTGCAATCAAATGCCTAAAGTAACTATATTATACCTAAGTAAGACTATAGCAACTAGAATTAACCACTAAGCTAACCTTAATCTCAATCTAAATCCTAGATCCAAACACACTTTAAGATACTACAATAAGCAGTTTAAACTAACTTATTCTATCCTACTATAACATAGATTAAAACAATTAAGTAACAAATATTTTGAAGCTATAATATCAGTTAATCAAGTATCAAAATCAAATAACCATTATCATATCATCAAGACAGATTTGAAGCTAAAGATTATCAATACTTACTTGAGTCCTTAGCCACTGTGGCTTGCACAATGATCAAAGAACCACTAACCTATAAGTTTCAACCACACATTATATATGAATCAACCAAAATAACTCTGATTTCACCCATTTCCAACTCTGCATCATTGATTTAATCCACAGTTGACTTTTGTTGACTTGCATTATTTTGAGAGTAAAATCGAGTAGAGGTTCATATAAGCAATAAATAAGCTATAGGAGAGCTTATCAGAGCTTATGAGAACTTAACAACAACTGATAACAACATTCAATTTAACATGAGATTCTTTTGAAATTGAAATTTTTACATAAACCTAAAATGGAAAGGAAACTTGAAATTTATTATTGATAAAGGTTCAATTACATTCAGAAATACTTAAACAAGAACTTGAAAACTTAAACTTATACTAGAAAACTTGAATTTATTAAAACGACATTTTCTAATCTAAATTACACTACTTCCCATCTCCATACTACTACTCTTCTTATTTATATTGATCCACTTGAGTCTTAGTCGACATCTGAATAAATCCCACCATTTTGCAGCCATTGGATTGGTCAAAGTAATCGTATTCGTCCATTTGGATATTTTGGCGCCAAAATCCTCTTTAGCATGTTTTTACAATTAATGGGTCTTGGATGGATGTGGAGGTGGAGGGGTAGTGGGTAGACAGGTGTAGAGATAAGGTGAGGTGGAGAGGTGGGCAAGTGGTGGTGAAACCACTGGTAATTGGGATGCAGTGGAGGGTGAGAGGGATAAACAAAGGTAGGTGTTTTTTTATTTAAACACTGGTTTTGGTTTGTATATTGGGCTTGGGTAGGGTGTTGGGCCAAGGCTGGGTTAAAGGATTGGATTTGGGTATTAATAATAAAAGGGTCCGGTTTGGTTTGTTAGCTAGTTAACCACAAGGACCAAAAATGTAATTTGGCCAAACTCCGGACTAACCTGCTCACTAATCCAAAATTACCACAAGGACCAAACATGCCAAATATAATAAACTAAGGACCATACATGTATTTATTTTCCATTTAAAATGTCCAAGGGTCTTTTATGTCATTTTTGAAACTTAAGGGACCAAACATGTAATTTTCCAAAAGTTCACTATAAGGACCATTTTTGTCATTTATAAATAGTACAAGGCTTATTTTTGATAAATTTCCATTTTTAAATTCACCAAGGACTATTTTTGACATTTTTCAAAGTTTAAGGACTAAAGTTGTCATTTTGTAAATTTTAAACTTTAAAGGGTTTATTTTGACAACTTTTGAATCCCATGGACCTTAAATGACATTTTACAAGTTTTTGAATTACCAAGGACTAGTTTTGACAACTTTTGAAACTTGGGGGACTAAAACTGCCAATTATGCAAACTTGATACGTTTTTCACCTGTTTTTGATGTTTTTGCATTTAAAACACATAAAACACTGATTTGTGATATTTTCATCATTTTGATGCATTTCAAAGTGTTTTCAGATGTTTTTTGCAGTCTAGATGGTACAAAAATGATGAGTATTTGCACACTCATCAATCCCCCACACTAAGATATTGCTAGTCCCTAGCAATGATTTATGAAAAGTTAATGGATTTTATCTCTTTACCAAAAGCCATTACTTCCGGAGTAGCCAATTGTTTTAGTTCAAGTAAGAACCTTGGTACAATGATAACCAAATGATTTTGAGCAAATCACCGGCTTTCAACGGTTTTGATTTGTCTTTACCGTAGCCGCTTTGCTCGGACTAGCCAACTCTTAGATAAATTATCAATATTATCTTTGGTGAGTCGACTACCAATTATGGTTTTCCAACTGCCTTTACCACAAGCCATAAACTTGCGGCTAGCCAACTCTTCACTTTTAAGGATATGTGAGTGAATACCATACAATTTTGGGCAAATTGCAAGTCAGCCAACGGATTTGAGATATCTTTACCAAGAGCCGTTTGCTTCTGGATTAGCCAATCCTTATGTGGGTTAGACATGGTGGACTGATTACCATTTGTTGTGTTTAGTACATAGTATTTCCACTAAAAAAAATTTTAAAATTTGGCCATTTTGGGGGAGAAAGGGACTAAAATGGTACATTTATGATCAAATTTGCCAGAATTTCCCCCCCACACTTAGAAATGAATATTGTCCTCAATATTCAAAGTGTGGAAACACAACAATTATTCTTTTGAGGTTATATACAACAAATGGGGCAACTCCCCCACACTAGGGTGGTACACACGGGTGAAAACCCATGTTGCACGACTTGTTTTTGATTACCGAGTCGCTAGCTTGACTCGACCCCGAATTAATTTTGTTCATGGGGAAGTAAGTGGAAGAGACAATCTCCATCGGACTTTCATTCAAGATGTTTGGAAAAACATTGAAGTATGCGAAAGTTCCACACCGACGAGATATACATAGAACCGGCTCACAAATGATCAATGAAAATGCCGGGGTCAAAAATAATGTCTTCATTCCCGAAGGAGTGAAGAACAGGAGAAGCCACGGGATAGGTGAAAAAGAGAAAGAAAGTCATGATAATAATCTTGACTAACTCATCATCATCAGAAAAGGAATTCATGATAGCATGAATTTCATCTTTTAAGCTCAATTGGTCTAGACATATCCCGAGTGTGTCTAGATCAAAGCAGAAGTTATCATACTCCGGTAGAGATATGATATGAGTGAGTTCACAGGAGAACTCTTTAAAGGAGAATGATTCATATTCAGGATTGATTTGACTGAGTTCACTAGGGAACTCCTCAAAAGTGAATGATTCATAATCGGGGAGAGAATTATGAGAATGAGAAGTGGTAATACCACTAATCTTCTCTCCCATATGATCAAAATGGAACGCTTTGTAATTCCGAATAGAATCATCGAACAAAAGTTCACTATCCTCAAAGGGGATAAGATATGAAGTAGGCTTTTTATTAAAAGCCTCGATTCTAGAAATGAGAAGATTAACATTCACTAATGTAAGACGAAGAGCTTCGTCTTGGATTATTTCTTCATCATTCTCTTCTCCTAAGTCTGACTAGCTCGTAAGGTAATTCCCCACATAACTTATGTCTCCACAAGATAAAGAATAGTCCTCATCATAATCAGAGAACATCTCAATATGATCATTTTGGAAGACAAGAGAGGAGGGATATCACACACATGATCAAGAATTCCCTGACTTCTCTCGATTGGGACAAGGTCTTCAACACTAGACTTTATGAATTCGTCCGATTCCTTTTCAGAAACAGTGTCAAGATGCTCGTCCCCCATGCTCAGAGAGTGAGTGTGAACCTCGGGTGTGATAACAAACAGATCGAGGGAGTTGAGAAGGACTAGCTTATGGATTCTACAAGTTCCATTATTTCTACCAAGCTAGTGATTCAGTCATATTCTTATCTCCCCTCATTTCCATGGATGGAATCTCAACCGATGAACTTGATGAATAAAATTGTAGAATATCAAGGGTATCTTCATCATCATCGTCATCAAGAATGAAATGGAATTGAGTGCTAGATTTGAATGCTTTTTGTAGTCTAATTGATTCCCTAACAGTGTTTTCAATGGCAATCTGGGAATCTAATTTAGCGTGCCGTTTCTCCGCTAACAATTCTTCCATGGATTTCTCATGTGACATAGCCGTACTCTCCTGTTCTTTTAATAACTCAAGACTCTTCAGGAGAAGGTCTGTCGTAGTTTCATGAGGAGTTGCTTGAATCATTTGGTATTGTGGAGGTTGGTCTTGATACGAAGAGTCGTAATTGTTACAAGGAATTGGATTCCCTGTTTGACAATCCGAGCTAGAGTGAAGACCTCCACAATACTCACAACAAGAAAACTGATGTGGCCGTGAGTCATATGTTGTAGTCATAATTGTTATCGAACCCGCCATAGACAAGCGTGTTTCCGATTGACAATCGAACTGGAGTGTGAACCACCACAATACTCACAACAGAAAACGCTGAGTCTCACAAGCGGTAGCTGATGGAATAAATCAATTGTGTTATGGTAGGAATAGGGATCCCGGTTAGAAAGACCCGTTTCTCGATTCCACCATGCTATAACTGGGGCAATTGCCACCATTATAAGGACCACCACACCATTGACAACCAAGAGGGTGAGGATAAGACATAGAAAAGAATCAAAGGTTTACAGAGGGTAAGAAATGAAGAATCAAAAGGGTAAGAGGGTAAAGAGGAATATTTTTGGTATTTTTGAAAAACATATTATAAAAACAAAGAATGAAAATATTTTTGGTGTAGATAACACTTTAGGAAAAGTGTTAATGAACTTTTTGATTTTAAAAAAAATGTTTACAAAAAGGTGGTATATGTGCAAGAATGGATCTGGAAATGCTTAAAACACGCTTACAGCCTCCCCGGCAGCGGCGCCAAAATTTGATCGGCTCCCGAACCGTCAAGTTATATCACTCAAGCCGGCCACTTGTGAATGGCCAACCGTAATAAACTTAAAACAAACAAATGCAATTTAAGATCGAGGAATATAGTGTTTCCCAGTCGTTATGTCCCACGGAGAATGAATTGGTGTTTAAACAACTTCAGATGATAGAATGATCACTAAGGATAGTGATCAGAAAGGATATTGATGGAAAATTATACCTAAAGAAAAGATTTGTAAATTAGAGGGGCTTAAATGCAAATTAAAAGAAATTAAAAGTTAAAATATATTAAATAAACGCTATCACTATTTTTACAATGATGTTTTGTGATTTTATAAAATAAAATAACTTAAATAAACTATTTTAACTAAAACTTAAACTTAAATTATCTAAAAACGTAGCTTAAAATGAAAACGCATCGTTATTTATAAAAATTACGCTGAAAAGCAAGCAAAAACGTAAAATTTATGAAATAAAAGTCCTACAAGTGTAAAAACAATTTTTATTACGTACTATATGACAAAAGGAAATTTTAGAAAAAATATTTATATTTTTTAGACTTTTATATTTTTTATTATGAATTAAATAAGATTTTACACTAATTAAATGTTTAAAAATACTAAAACTATTGAGAAAAATCTAAAACTTTTTGATAAAATACTTTATACTATTACAAAGATAAGAAAAATACAAAACATGAAAAATCTGGTCTAAATAAGCTAGAAATAAGCTAGCTTACACGAATAAGCTAAATGGAACAAGATGCTTAAGTAATAGATTGTGCAAGATTCTACCAAGACAAGACCCAAGGGCGATTGGCATCCAGGTACACACTATCACTCTCATAAGGTGGGAGGTCTCAAGTGTTCGAGCCCGCCTCCCCACCTTTTGTAAAACATTTTTTTTTAATTTTTCTTTTACAATCTTGTTAAACACACTTAGATAAGCACTTTTTCTAACTATAACTTTTTACAAAAGCTACTAATAAGCTTTAGAATGAGCTTATTTTCTCAACAGTGGTGCAAGAATTAGAAATAAGCACAAGCTTAAGCCAAATGGCTTTTAAGTCGCTTAATAAGCAAAAGCTAACTGAAATAAGCTAAGAGATCTGTAATAAGCTAATATGACTACTGAGAAAGCATAACAACTTAAAAAATAAGCACTACAAATTCAAAATAAGCATAAGTATAACTGGTTTAAACAGGATACTAGTTGATTTACTAGGTACTTTCTAGCTACTTTTTAAGCACTATAATAAGCTTGGAAATGAAAAGGGACAACTGAACTAGCAAGTAGACCAAATAAGCTATCTAAAAAGTTTAAACTCTCACAAGGGGATACAATGATGAGCTTATAAGGAGCTTTTGAAAAACTTTGAAAACACTGAATGATTGATTTTCACATGAAATGGACAAAACTAAAAGCTTCTAGCAGGCCTAGTAAATAAGCTGAGAATGGAAAAACTAAGCTTGGAGCCTTGAGATGGCTAGGTGAGCTTCTCAAAAAGATAAATTACATAAGCTAATGATCACTAATAAGCTCTCTGAGAGCTTGTGAAACAGGGTACCAAATCAAGTGCACAGTGACATATTTTCAAACAAGGTATCTAAAACAAGCTAACAAATAAGCACTCTATAAGCTGATTAAAACTGAACTAGTATTTTTCTAATTTAGTTTAGCAGCTAATCTTTAATGTCCTAGAAGCTTATGAGCTAAATCTTATTATTAAACACACAGTAAAATTCCAAAGTTTATTCAAAAACGACTATTAAGAAATTTTGACTTTTTAATGTAAACTAAGAAATTGACTTTTATGAACTTATAATTAATTCTACTTATTAAATATGTTATATTAAGCTGTAATGAGAATTATTTAAGCTAAAGCAACAAGTTACAAGCTACTTTGATGAGATTTGAACTTCAAAATCCTAACAGTTATAGACTTAAGACAGATTTAAGGTTATTTTGACTTTTACTAATCCTAGGTGCAATCAAATGCCTAAAGTAACTATATTATACCTAAGTAAGACTATAGCAACTAGAATTAACCACTAAGCTAACCTTAATCTCAGTCTAAATCCTAGATCCAAACACACTTTAAGATACTACAATAAGCAGTTTAAACTAACTTATTCTATCCTACTATAACATAGATTAAAACAATTAAGTAACAAATATTTTGAAGCTATAATATCGCTTAATCAAGTATCAAAATCAAATAACCATTATCATATCATCAAGACAGATTTGAAGCTAAAGATTATCAATACTTACTTGAGTCCTTAGCCACTGTGGCTTGCACAATGATCAAAGAACCACTAACCTATAAGTTTCAACCACACATTATACTGAATCAACCAAAATAACTCTGATTTCACCCATTTCCAACTCTCAGATCATTGATTTAATCCACAGTTGACTTTTGTTGACTTGCATTATTTTGAGAGTAAAATCGAGTAAAGGTTCATATAAGCAATAAATAAGCTATAGGAGAGCTTATCAGAGCTTATGAGAACTTAACAACAAATGATAACAACATTCAATTTAACATGAGATTCTTTTGAAATTGAAATTTTTACATAAACTGAAAATGGAAAGGAAACTTGAAATTTATTATTGATAAAGGTTCAATTACATTCAGAAATACTTAAACAAGAACTTGAAAACTTAAACTTATACTAGAAAACTTGAATTTATTAAAACGACATTTTCTAATCTAAATTACACTACTTCCCATCTCCATACTACTACTCTTCTTATTTATATTGATCCACTTGAGTCTTAGTCGACATCTGAATAAATCCCACCATTTTGCAGCCATTGGATTGGTCAAAGTAATCGTATTCGTCCATTTGGATATTTTGGCGCCAAAATCCTCTTTAGCAGGTTTTTCCAATTAATGGGTCTTGGATGGATGTGGAGGTGGAGGGTAGTGGGTAGGACAGTGTGGGTAGATAAGGTGAGGTGGAGAGTGGGCAAGTGGTGGTGAAACCACGTAATGGGATGCAGTGGAGGGTGAGAGGGATAAACAGTGTAGGCTTTTTTTTATTTAAACACTGGTTTTGGTTTGGATATTGGGCTTGGGTAGGGTGTTGGGCCAAGGCGGGTTAAAGGATGGATTTGGGTATTAATAATAAAAGGGTCCTGGTTTGGTTTGTTTAGCTAGTTAACCACAAGGACCAAAATGTAATTTGGCCAAACTCCAAGGATGAACTCGTCATTACTAATCCAAAATTACCACAAGGACCAAACATGCCAAATATAATAAACTAAGGACCATACATGTATTTATTTTCCATTTAAAATGTCCAAGGGTCTTTTATGTCATTTTTGAAACTTAAGGGACCAAACATGTAATTTTCCAAAAGTTCACTATAAGGACCATTTTTGTCATTTATAAATAGTACAAGGCTTATTTTTGATAAATTTCCATTTTTAAATTCACCAAGGACTATTTTTGACATTTTTCAAAGTTTAAGGACTAAAGTTGTCATTTTGTAAATTTTAAACTTTAAAGGGTTTATTTTGACAACTTTTGAATCCCATGGACCTTAAATGACATTTTACAAGTTTTTGAATTACCAAGGACTAGTTTTGACAACTTTTGAAACTTAGGGGACTAAAACTGCCAATTATGCAAACTTGATACGTTTTTCACCTGTTTTTGATGTTTTTGCATTTAAAACACATAAAACACTGATTTGTGATATTTTCATCATTTTGATGCATTTCAGAGTGTTTTCAGATGTTTTTGCAGTCTAGATGGTACAAAAATGATGAGTATTTGCACACTCATCAGTTGTCTCGTATACATCTCATTTGTCAGTTTAGGAACGACCTCCATAAGGAACTTGTGAGAGTATCCTTTGATCATCTCGTCCATGCTCCCTTGAAGATCATCTTTCATGAGCTTGGGCGGCGTTACTCCCTTTCAACTTTCATCTTGTCATTCTCCTCCTGTGAAGATCGTTATCCGATCGTGAGAAAATTCACTTTTGTAGAGTATGTCTTTCTTTTCTCGACTTTAACCAACAGCTTTCATGATTCGAGTCTTTGCATGAGAGATCCAAGAGGCAGTTGGTTTCTTCACTGATTTGGATGATGATTTGGTTGATCCTTTTGATGGTGGTGGTGAGGAGTGAGAGGACGAGTCTGATGAAGAGGAGATGTGAGGTGACTCAGGGTCTTTAGGAGGCTTAGCGGGGTAGTTTCTTCCTTAGAGTGGGTTGGACTTTTGAGAAGAAGATCATCGTAGTCCATCTCGTCATCTTTATCGGATTTAGCTTGCTCTTCGACCGAGTTCGAGCATCTTCCTCTGCTTTAGCTCGAGCTGCTTCTTCATCGCTTTTGGCTTTAGCTGCGCTTCTTCATCGCCCTTTTCTAACTTCTCAGATTCTGGTTCTTCAAAGTTATAATCAATAGAATCTTCCACGCGCTTTTGTTGTTGCTCGAGGGTGGTGGCACGGATCCCTTATCGGGTTGATTAACCGCATCGGGACTGGTGAAGGTTGAACTCCACCACTCGATCCGGGCCATCCATTTGATCTTTAGCAAATTCTTTTGCAACGTGTTGGAGTCTAAGGAATTTGAACTTTTTCTTGTATGTTTCATCTTGTTGCTCTTCATCTGATTCTTCTTCCTCTTCTTGCTCAATGGTGAGTCTTCCTTTGCCATGTTCAGTGTGGACTGGGAGGTTTAGGTACCATTCTAGTGTCATCTTTAGCAGTTTCAGAGTAGAAAATCTCTTCATCACGATGCGGTACCTCCAGTCCTCGTCAGTAAGCTTTCTTTGGGTTCGGCTTAGGTAATGGGGAATAGGAACAGCTTCCTTGGTGGGAACTGTCTCTTACGTGGAGGATTCCTCTGAGGAACTTCCTCGACTCTTAGTGCTTGCAAAGACTTCGCACTTCCTCTTACGGTTTTCTTGAAGGCGTACCAGAAGATTTTTCATTAAGAAAACCAACTTGGTTCTCTTCTACAGCTATCGATACCTTTTAAGAGTTGAAACATGTTTGAGTTCGTCTGAGAAAGGTGATCACGGCAATACAAAGACCTTGTTTCTTGGTAGTTGACTCCTTAAATCTTTGACCGTTAGAGTGGGTTGATCAACATGTCATGGTTGTCGAGTCATTGATTCTTTGGGAATATCCGGGTTATACCCAAGTGCTCTCTGGATCAACAGCTTTAGTGTATCCGATGTAAGGAATCTTTGAGCTAAGCTTTTGAGGAATGTCATCATGTCATCCCAAATCGAGCTTCAACTTCATGTGCTTCATGTTGATCGAGCCAAAAGATTTGCAGTTCGATGAGCTTGGGATGCTCATAACTTTGTTGTCACGACGAAATGGATTTAGTGATGATGATATAAAGGGTTCTCCAAGGCCGAGGAATGTTCTTTAGATCCACGTGTGAATGCTTATTGATTACTCCAAGAAGCTTCGCCGTACCCAATATCAATCAAAAATTGCGAACGTCTCTTCGAGGTGCGTGAGAGAATTCGGTTGGTATGATGTCGAATGGGAGAATGCTTTTAATTCTGCAAGAGTGATGGTGAGTTGCTTGTGATTGGCGTCACCGTCACAACATTTGACCTTTGACCATGCATTGTGTTCCGAATTGCCGTATGTAGATCACCGGAATAGTGGCAGAGTTGGTGAGCATGTTCTGATAGGGATGATTCTTTAGAATATCCACTGCAATGAGACAAGAAGATTCGAAAGCGGTGAGAGTTTCAAAATCAACTCTGAGATTGTTCTTTCCAATCTTCATTGGATAGCCATGCGGGAAGATATCATCAATGGTGAGAACATTTGGTGCATCCACATTCATTTGAGCTTCCATGTCGTGATCTGAAACACATTTAGCCAAAAGAACCAACATATCGAAAGACATAATGCTAGTCAATAGAAGGTTTTATTGTCTACTTAATGAATGAGATATGTCAATGATTGTTACGAGTCCAAAGTCACTTGTTTGTTCAATAGTCCAATGTCGTCGAGAAAAATTTCGTGAGTTAGTTAACTTTAAGTTTTAAAGTTTATGTTATCACTTATTTTCCACAACATATTAAACGTTTAAGCTTCTTAGTGACATTTATTGGTTTCGCGGACGTTATGATTTATTTATATACAAGTATGCATGCGTAACAATTCATAATGAAGGTTTGATCAAGGCTTAGGCATAGAAATGGTAGCTTATGCGTAAAAGAAGAAGTATAATAAGCGTGAGCGCAAGCTTATCGTAGGATCCTTACTTACGCGTAAGAAATGTTACGCGTAGGAAAAACGGACCTTATGCGTAAAGCTACGCTGCAGGTGGCATATATAAAACCTTACGCCTAAGGTTTACTCGTAAGAGTAGACCTTATGTTGAGTCCTTGTTTACGCATATCCTCGTGATACCTGGCGTAGTCCCTTTGTAGAATCTTACGCGTAAATGCTACGCGTAAGATTTCTCTTACGCATAACCTTCTATGCGTAAGGTGATCCTTATAGTAGATTGCTAATGACCTTGATTATGAATTTTACGTGTAGCGATTTTGAAATAACACCATCATAGCATCAATGTTAAAACATACATCCATTCTATAACAGATCATGGCAAGAAACTCATCAAACAGCTTTACGTAAGATTACTTACGTGTAGACTTAAACCCTAGTTTCAAGAATTACGCTTAAGAAATCTAGCCATGGAAATTGCACCAAACTTATTCTGGGAAGTCTTAGAGGCCTATGAAGTTGTCTTATGCAAGTTTTAACATCAAATAAGTTATGAATCAAAAATGCCCAAATCGTATGAACAAGAACCCTAAATTTCAATTCTGTCATTTTGGGTGTTTCTTGGCAAGTTCTAGCAGTGGATAGATTCAATTAAACATAAAAGCAACCTCATAAAACAATCTTTTTAACCAGAAACACTCTTATTTAAAAACACCCAAACCACGCATAAACCCTAGTTTTCCAGATTCAATCAATTCGTGTTTCTGGGTGGATTTTGAGGATAAACATAGTATCATTGATGTTATTTGAACATTTTGACACACTTATTTTAACCACAAACACACACCAATGATTGTGTGTTCATACGCTTATGCGTAGAACACAAACATCATTATAACTCAAGTTTTAACCGTTGGATTTATGAAAAATTCAAAACCATTGTTTAAAAACTTGTTATAAACATAGAATCACTTACAAAATGATGATCGGAAACACGGATTTGAAGATGAAATCTTATGCGTGGGATTGGGTTGGTGAGTAATAAATGAAGTGAAGTAAATGAATTAGGTGGGATGTTTTATTAAAATAACTTTCGGATTTTGATAGTTTTAGTCCCTCCACCTTTTCCATTTTCATCCAAAGCCTTTTAACTTCCATTTTGGTTACCAAACGAAAGATTTTAAGACAGAAACATGACGACACTCCCCCTCGACTTAAGAAATAAAGAAAGGTTTTAAATTTTAGTCCGAGGAGTGTCAGTGAACCAGAAATGTAACTACCATTTTAAAGAAACAATCGGGATTAGGTAACATGCAAGTACACGGTTATTTTGAAACAAGTAGAATTTATTTTCTCCCCAACACTTGATCGGAAAAATCGAGTTTTGAAAGATTAGAGTGTTGACGGAAGAAATGTACTTGACATGTTAAAAGAAATATAGATAGAAGAATATTTTTGTTGTTTTATCAGATTTTATATTTTGTATTTTGTTTTTGAAAAATATTTACAAAAGAGGTTTTGGTGTTTGACTGGTTTTTAAGAATATTGTAAGAGTTCATCCAGTTCCTCTTGAGTCAAACACCGCATACCAATTCGGTGGACCAACTCATTAAACCTAGCGGGAGCTAAGGCTTTGGTGAGAAGATTCGCCAATTGGTATTCACGTACCACGAAATATAATTCAACATTTTACCTTGTTCCACGTGGTCCTTGATGAAGTGATATCGAAGATCGATGTGCTTTGACTTTGAGTGTTGAACTGAGTTGCACGAGATCGCAAGAGCACTCGATTGTCACAGACATCGGATTCTATCAAATACGTACCCATAGTCTTTGAGTTGTGTTCTCATCCAAATGACTTGAGCACAACACATTGCCGACATGGCTACATCTTCTGCCTTGATTGATGACAATGATGTACTCCCTCGCTTTTCGATTGCCAAGATACCAGTTTGTCACCAAGAAATTGTAGTGCTCCTGAAGTACTTTTCAGAGTCTAAGCAGCTGCGTGATCAGGCCCTCTGAAAAAAGCTATTAGTTCAAAACCGGAATTCTTCGGATACCGTGGATCCCCAAATTAATAGTTCCCTTGATGTATCGGAGGATTCTTTTAGCCTCTGAGAGGTGGGTTTCAGCTTGGTCGCGATAACTGGAGCAAAGATAAGCGGCAAAAGACAATATCAGTCTGGCGGCTATTAGATACATGAGAGTCCCAATAATACTACGGTATTTGGTAGGGTCAACCAATTTCCCATGCAAATCAGCGTCCCGCTTCTTGGTATGTGCCATTGGTGTGGCATAAGTATCACAAGAATTCATTCAATTTGTTCGAATTTCAAGGGCATATTTGGAGTGACTCAAGAAAATACCACGGGGTGATTGATGAACTTGCAGTCCTAGAAAGAACGTAAGTTCACCTATCATGGACATTTCAAAATGTTTCTTCATTAGTTTTGCAAAAGCGATTGAGTACTTTTTATGAGTTGACCCAAAAATGATTTCATCAACATAAATTTGAACAATTAAAATATGTTCCCCGTGATATTGTATGAAAAGAGTTGGGTCGACCGAACCTTTGGTAAAATTATTGGCAATGAGGAAAGATGATAGCTTATCATACCATGCCCGAGGAGCTTGTTTGAGACCATACAGAGCTTTGTTCAGTTTGTAGACATGGTTCGGAAGCTCGAGATCAACGTATCCTTCTGGTTGGCTGACATAAACCGTTTCTTCAGTTGACCATTCGAAAGGCATTTTTGACGTCCATTTGAAGGACCGTTATGTTCATATGAGCTGCGAACGCCAGAAATATCCGAACAGCCTCAAGACGAGCAACTGGAGCGAATGATTCTTCAAAGTCAATACCCTCTTCCTGTCTATAACCCTTAGCCACCAGACGTGACTTGTTTCTGATAACGTTCCCTTCAACATCCAATTTGTTTTTCCAAATCCATTTTAGACCAATGACGTAGACCCCTGTTGTTCTTTCAACCAGTTCCCATACTTCAAGACGTTTGAATTGGTTGAGTTCTTCTTGCATGGATTCAATCCAGTTATCTTTTGTCATTGCATCCTTAATGTTTTGGGTTCGCTTTGGCAGACAGTGAGAGCATAAATGCAATGTTCACCATCTGAGTGAAGACGTTGTCTTGTAACGACCGGTTGATTCGGGTTGCCAATAATATTTTCCAAAGGATGATCTTTTGTCCATAGATGTGTAGAGGGTTGATGTTGATATACATTATGCAGATTCTGAGGATTCAAATGGCTTGTAGATGATTCCTCGACATCAAGTGCAGCAGTTTCATTAGCAAACGGATTAAAGAACGCATTTGGATCAAAAATCGCGGTGGGGGTACTTCATTCAGAACATCATCAGCCGGTTCATCATTGTTGGAAGGCGGTTTGTTCAACTGCTGTAGTAGACTCAATTGGTGGTGCATCTTCAACAGAGTTGTTGTAGCAGTGTATTAGGTATTAGAGTATTATCGTTGATCGGAAATAGCGGATACACTCGGAGCACGTTCATCAATATCGTCCACTGAACGAGGAGCAAATAGTCTTTCCATTTGTTGACGAGTAAGTGAGGGCTTGTATCGGTGATGATGGGGTTTGGGGAAGTTTAGCGGTTGTGACCGGTTCTAAAACATTATACTTTCGAAGCCATTTCAATGAGTTCATCAAAATTAGCATGAATCTTTTCCATAACCTGCTTTGTCCGACGATTCCAAATCCGGTAACCTTTAGAATTCTCACAATATCCAATAAAGACTCCAATGTCGGCTTTGGCTTTGAGCTTTCCAAAGTCATCACGATCATTATTCGGATAGCAAAGAGATCCAAAGACATGAAAGTGTTTGAGATTCGGTTTACGGTTGTGGAGAAGCTCAAATGGTGTTTTGTTGTGGCGTTTAGTAATCATTGAGCGGTTCTGAGTGTAGCATGCAGTTGAGACGCTTGACCACAAGTAATCTAGAAGTTTAGCATTGATTAACATCGTTCGGCAGCTTCCACTAACGCATTTCGTCTTTCAACAACTCCGTTTTGTTCTGGTGTCCGGGCAATAGATGTTTGATGCTCAATTCCCACTTTCTCATAATATTCTCGAAGAGTTTGATTCACAAATTCATTTCCTTTGTCTGTTCGGATTTGTCTAACGGTGTTCCGGAGCTGAATTTGAATTTTCGTGAGAAAGGTGATGATCATCTCGGGAGCTTGATCTTTACTTCGAAGAAAATAAACCCACGTCCATCTTGAGTAGTCATCAACAATTACCAAGATGTAGCGTTTGCCATTTATTATCTGCGACGCATCGGGCCATACAAATCCATGTGAAGAAGATGAAGCACATGCTTTGAGTGTTCCACCTTTGAGGGAAAATGAGCACGAGTGCTTTTCCTTGTTCACCCTTGAGCATAGGTGATCTTTAGAATACCGGAATCTTGGGAGACCTTCAACAAGTTTGTGTCGAGCAAGGTTGGTGATGGTTTGAAAGTTTAGATGTGAGAGACGATTGCCATAGCCAAGATTCTGTAGATGTAGCCTTTGAGAGTAAACAAATGGGAGATGAAGCGATCATGTCTTGCATGGAGATAGTGTAGAGACTAGGATGAGCGTTGGCGAGACATAAGATCATTTCCTTGTAGATCACGAATGAAACAAGTTTTCTCCTTGAAAGCTACTTCCAAGTCTCCATCACAAAATTGACCAACTGAGAATAGATTGTGACCGAGGCCTTCCACATAATAAACCTTGCTAATTTTGATGTTGCCATTAATGTAATCTCCGTAGCCCATGATAGCTGCAAAGTGATCATTCCCGAATCTGACAGTGCCAATGAACTTTGAAACAAAGTTTGATAATAGTTTAAGGTTGCATGTCATGTGTCGAACACCTCTATCAACAATCCAAAGGATGATCTGACACCCATTAGAAAGAAGACAGATGGAATAGAAGTAGATGTGGAACCCGAAGTGTTAGAGGTTCCAAAGTATTATAGTAGAAATACATACAGCAATGACTTTAGGCATCCATTTAAATCCTAGTGTATTATGTATCCATTTCTGCCATCTCCAACTAGTCTTAGCTTTAGTCTTAGTGAATGCACTAGGTGGTACAACAATCCTTGGAGGTGATACTGAACTACATGGGACATCAATGTTGTTCTTAGAATCTAAAGAGGGCAGTTTACCAAGCACAAACTTAGAAAGATTAGTAGGCCTAGAGGTATTCCGATTCTTAGGATTCCGTAAACGAGACAAGATAGCCTTAGCAACACATTTATCATGACAATCAGAACGCATACTTTTACGACATATAACACAAGAAGCATCGATCAATATCAAAAGTACTTAAAGGTTCAAGATAGTTACATCACTTTTCCATTACATTTTCCGATTATATCTAAAGTGGGTGCAACTGAAGTCTTATTCAAAATCCTACGTTGTTCTTCTACTTCAACATTCTTTATTTGTCTTTTCTTAGGTCGCAACTTCCTATTCTTCCTTGTATTGCTCCTAGAACGTGAAGTGCGGACGTTTGGAAAAGAGCAACTAGTCATGTTTCAAAGATGAGGGAAGCACATTAGTATCTTGTGTTTTGTCAAGAGGTATTCGGGGACATGATTGCTAAGTGTTACAGGTGCAACTCTCTTAATGATGCTAGGCTGAACGTGTTCATACTTTCCTAACATTTCCCTTAACTTAGTGATAGTGTGCAACTCTCTTAAAGTGTCAAAGTATTTGATAACGCGACAACTTTCGGCATTAGTTTTTACTTCACTAAGTGAAGGTAAAGGACCATTAATTTGTGCACCTTTTGGTTGAGGACCGGACCGTAGAAACCGGTGTGATAACTAAAGGGTTGTTAGAAGTATCTTGTTGTGTGACGAAAGTTACGGCTTTTGAATAGTTAAATGGTTTGTTTTAAACGACATTTTCCATTTTTGACCGACTCGCCATCGCATCTAATTCCTCCATGCGATTAAATTCAACAACAGTCATAATTGAATCATCAATTCTATGTTTCGCACTGTTTAAACTTCGAGATTTGGTTTGAATGCTCGTGTGAAAACTTAGGTTTGTAATCAAGAAGATTGGTCCATATCCATTTTGATTTGGTTTGAAAGAAAACTTTTGAATCGTTGTGATTGATTCACCATGTTTATAAACAACATTTTGAAACTCATTGATTTTGTTTTGTAAGTCGACAATTTCCTCAAGATAGTCATCTATTCATTTCGTTGAATGCTTTTGTACTGAGAACAAGCTTTTTGACAAGTTAACAACTCGACCTTGGCTTTTGAGTTTCCAAATTAAGAGTGTTAATTTGTTGTTTATGTTCATGTTTCATTTGTTCTATTTGAGACAACAGAGCGTTCTTCGAAGTGGCTAGATCACAAATCTGTCGTTCCAAATATTTTTCATTTTGGTGTGATTTGTTAAAAGCGGCTTCAAAACCTTTTTCACGGTTTTCTTGAGTTTTGAAAAAGTTGAGTTGTCGAATTAAGAATTCATTATCCCTGGTTAACAGTGCATTTTTCTCTTTTAATTTCATGCAAATTTCTAAACGAGAATGTTGGTCTTTAATTAAGGTCAAGACCTCATTTATATTCGACAAAAGCTCATTTTATTCAACGTAAGTCTCAACATGATCATTATTTAGATCCTCAAATATAACCACGAAGTCAACTTGATTGTCAATATTAACCATAAGGTCATCTTGATCGTCAAATATAACTACGGGATCTATTTTATAATCATCGGAATGAGATGTGGAAGACTCATGTTGAACACTTTGATCCTTGTCGGATAGAGAAAAATGATAATTGTTTGTTCGTAGGTACCGAGACAAGCCGTCAGTGTCATACAATGGGCCTGCGGTCACTCATGTAGACCTTGCATTTGTGCCATCAACATCACTGCTGCATTAGCCTGCAAGTCCTCCATATCATCATCGGAATCTGCATCCGCCATAAAGCTCTGTTCCTTGTTGGTAAGAGTTCCACCAACTTCATCCTTAAGAGCCAAGAGCAAAGCTTCTTTGAAATAAGCACGCCTTGTCCTTGGTTTAGGACATGCATTTGCGGATGTCCCTTCTCATTACAGTTATAGCATCGAAGACCATTAACCCCATTATGAGCATTTCCTTGTTCAACCACTTGAGCCCTTTGCCGCTATGAGCACCCATATTATTCCCCCATAGCATTGAACCCTGACCACCTCCCCATCCTGACTACCATAACCACGCATTTTGAACTTCAACGTCCATTGTTCACAAATGACCGATTCCTTTGTATTAGATGAAGAGCGAATGCGATTGTTGGATTTGTTTGTATAACGGCCAAATGCTTTAGCAATCATAACAAATCCTTGTTGCAGTTCATCGAAGGCATCGGAGTCCTCATCGGCTTCATTTGTAAAGAGCTTGGCAGGTGTTGTTGTTGTATGGAACCAATTGATTTTGTTGAGGTTGTTGCTGTGGATGGATCGTAAGGTTTGATGGTTTGCAGCTTGTTTGAGAGTGGGTTGAAGAGCTTGTTGAGGAGGAATATTTGTTTGAGCCCACAAAGCAAGTTGTTGATTGTCCATAAGTGATGGTGAAACAGTTTGACCACGGAGAATCCTTTCCTTATCAACTTCTTTGTGGTGAGGCTTCAGATAGTCGTACAACAATCCGTAGGTAGCATGATGCATATCTTTAGCTTGGCGGAGAAAAATAACATACTTCTCCCATTCCGGACCAAGACTACTTAGGAACTTTGTGTTAACAGCAATTCGTGGCATGATGATATTGTGTTTGTCCAAATCATTGATGATGTCTGAAAAGCGATGATGATAAGATTCTAATGACTCTCCTGGTTCAATCATGAAGTGTTCATAAGCCAAGTAGATTTTGGATTCCATGTCTTCCTGATTGAGTGTTGTGCCTTGTATAAGAAGATGAATCTGTTCCCACATTGCTTTTGCAGTCTTTTAGCATTAACTCTTCGAAGGATTGGATTGGGTAATCCTAAAAGGATGTATTTCATTGCAAGTTCGTCGGCTTCAAAGTGTAGAAGTTGATCACCCGTGAGTTCTGCAACAGTTGCAATGTTGGTGACATCATCTCTTGGTGGAACAACATTAGGATCTCCGGGTGTAACGATAGTAGGCATCTGAAATGGACCTTCCATAATGACCTTCTTTAAAACTGTGGCTTCTTTAGATCACAAAACCTAAAGAACCGAATCACCCATTGATCATAATTACAGGGAGTGAGCATTGGAGGTCTATCAAGTGAGCTAGCTTCATGAATTGATTTTTGGCTACTCAAGGCTTCACACATCTTGCCAAACCATGCTGGTTCCTTCATAGTATTCCTGGATGGATGTTGATTGTAGTAGTTTGTGTAAGGTTGTACTTGAAGACTAGGTGGTGGTTGTACCATTTGAGGTTGTGGAATTGCTGCAAGTAGTGGAGTATGTTGTTGATTAAATTGTTGTTGATAAATTGCTTGTTGTTGATTCCATTGTTGATGTTGTGGACTTAGTTGTTGTTGTTGTTGTTGTTGATTATAAGTGTAAGGAAAATAGTTAGAGTATGGTGGTTGTGACATGTTGAAAACTTGTGTTGGTAAAATGGATCTTTGTAGTCGAATGAACCTTTGTTGATGAAGTATCCTTAGGTGTAGAAATCACAATAGCCAAGTAGCACTTATGCGTAAAAACACCAAAGTTACGCGTAACAGCAAGAGTTACGCGTAGGTTTAGTTTACGCGTAAGAAAGGAACAAATACTAAAGTTAAGCGTACAACAAGAAGTTAGGCGTAGAAAACTTAGGCGTAGGATTACCTTATGCGTAAGACTAAGCTTAGGCGTAAGATAAATCTTATGCGTAGAACTTTCTACGCGTAAGCTTTATGCTTATGCGTAATTTTAGGTTTTGTCCAAATGATCTTTTACACTATCACAATGCAAAAGATATCCAAAGTCGACATGTTTTCAGGCTTATCCAAGCAAGAAACCACGGAGTAAACCACAAACTGAAGATCAAACCAAGGAATAAGTTACGCGTAGAACTAGGGTTTTGATACGCGTAGTTCTACTCGTAAAGTGACTTTTTCCCAAAGATGTTTCTAAACCAGATTTTTGTGATGAAATAGCTTCAATATCACCAAAATAACACAAAAGTGTGAAACTTGATGATCCAAAACGTCTAAAACAATTAAGTGTAGAATGAAACCCTCGTTCAAAAACAAGCTTAAAAACTATGATCCACGCGTAAAGGTTGAAACTTTTTGCCAAAAACAGTTATTTTAACACCTTAAAACATTGAAAGTACAAGAATCTTGGATTAAAAAGTGAAAAAAATGTGTTTTTAAGCAAACCAAAGTATCAAACCACGAGTCGTATGTTCTACGCGTAGGACCAAAACCCACTTCAAGAACAATAACGATTCACCCAACTATTTGGCGATTGATACCACTGTTAGGTTCCCAAATATGCAACACAAGTAACAATAGAAGAAATAGAGAGGAGATGAGATCGGTTGAACAATAACCAAACACACACACACGATATACTAAGATGGTTACGCGTAGAGTATGAAGTGAAAGATAAATTGAACAACCAACCCTCAAGTGAGGGTTATTACAAGGTATTTATAGGAGGGAAGCTAGGGCAACACTCCTAGTTCCCATCCTTTTCCTTATTGGACTAGGCCTAGGCTTATGGCCTTCTACATAAGCCTAAGGCTAATTACTAACATAAAGACCATATTAAGCTAACTATTACATATGAATCACTAACACTTGATTTAGGTTTAGGAGTAATTCCAACAAATTTGTCATATATTATTTTAAGTAAAGTTTTATTATCTTGTTAATCACTAAAGTTTTATTAATTACCCTTTCATTTTTTTCCTTCACAAATTTGTCACATATTATTTTAAGTTTTTTTTTCTTCACTGAATTCATCAAAGTTTGACCAATTTTTTTATTTGACTTCAATTGGCCAATAAAAGTGTTTGATTTTGTCACGTGTCAGAATGGAGCAACCTCATTGGCTCAATTTTCTTCTCATCAAGTTTTGTTTTAGCAACATACTTTTGAAATGATGCAGTTCCTTTATTATATAAAAGATTCTAACTTCTAATAATTGACTATTACCTATAAGTAGTTTGAGTTTGACTTAATCTCTATAAATGAGTGAGTAAGTGGTTTGTTAATTTCAAATGTATCCAAAAGCATAACTTACATGGAAGACTAGGAAGGTATATCTTTGTTGGGTTAAGTCCATTTAATAATAAAAAATATTAAAAAAAAAATAAACTTCTTCAAATATTTACTCATGAGTCAAAAACCTAAAAAATTTATTAATATTGTGTTTATACCATCAAACACTCGTTTTAACCTAAAATAAACTTGTTATCCGCCAACTAGACATGCTACATCATTTCCGATCACCTTCCTCATTTTTTCCGATGATGTCTTTAATTACCAGTTATTTTCAAAACCAAATCAAATCTAAATCTATATTAACAAGAAAAATGAGCTTTACTAAATGCACATTTAGTTCAAATCCCTTAAAAAAAAAAAAAAAAAAAAAAAAAAAAAAAAAAAAAAAAAAAATCTTTTAGTTCAAAATCCAAGAGATCGCACTCAACAACCACAATTTTCAACCATGTCATTAGTTAAGATTTTGGTTTTTGTATATGCAATAAAGATGGAAGAAGATGAACTAAATGTGTTTTTATTGGGCTTGAGTGGTGGCGGCCGATGACAATGGACGTTTCCACCACTCCTTATCCTTTCCCAGCGATCGAAACCACCAACTTGTGGAGGGTGTTCACTTTCGACCACCACATTGATGGTTTGTGGTAGTTCAGTAATTTGAGGAATTTGGGGTTTTGATTTGTTTTCGCAGTATGACCAAGATAGGAGGAGAGACGAGATAGATGTTGTTGACTGATCAATGGTCATAGATGCAACTAGTAGGTGGTTATTTTTTCTCACCGGAAAAACAGAGACACCGGAGAAGATGAAGTTGCTGGAGGGGATGCGGTGGGTAGTGTAATGTGACATAAAACGGGGTGACATGGTAGCTTACTTGGCTTCCTTATCAACAAATAAAATCATAGGAAAGAGAAAATAACTGGTATAACATGGTGGTCGGTCATGACAGGTAAGCAAAAGTATGATATCGAAACAAATTTTGAAAGCTTGTTGTGTATTGTAGTAATTTTTTTAGTTTGCATACGATATGTAGACATTTGAAAAAGTTTGTTGCTATTAGATTGATTAAACTATTTTTTCAGTTAAATCACTGATATACTTTTATAACTATTGTGGTCATTAATTTGGCATACAAACAAATAATGACTATCTTATTTACAAACAAACACAATATACTTACAAAGGGTTTTTTTAACATGTGTCTATGTGATCCGTTCCAAACTGTCAAGTTTATTACACAAGTCAACCACTTGTGAATGGTCAACCGTAATAAAATTCAAACAGTCTAAAACCAATGCAATTTCCCTTGGAATATAGTGGATTCCCGGGTCGTTAAGTCCCACGGAGGATTAATGGTGCTTAAAAACGTTCAGATGTCGAATGATCACTAAGGATAATGATCTGTAAGGATTTTGATTGGTAATTACACTACTGATTGATTGGAATGGTATTTGGATACAGAATTATAAAGCACAACAATCAGATTAAACAAACGTGAATGCGTATGTTTACTAAATTCTACGTAAACGTACAAAATAAAACGTGAATTTAAAAGAGTAAAACCCCTATGGATATGAAAATGATATTTTTACAATCCTAATAATAAAAGAAAATTATTAAAAAATTAAAATTATTTTTATAACTATTTATTTAATTATTATTAATTAAAAACTATTTTAAACTATTTAATAATAATCTAAAATATAATAAAATATGAAATAAAGCTAGAAAAATGAAATTATGACTTAGAAAAATCTAAAATATTATAACACTTATTTTAAAATTGAAAATATATTTTTTTACACTTTTTATCTATTTATTATTAATTAAATACTATTTATTAATTATTTAAAATACACTTAAATACAAGAAAATATAAAATTAACCTGGAAAAATGAAATTTTAACTTAGAAAAATCTAAAATATTATAAAACTAATTTTAAAACTGAAAAGATATTTTTTATGCTTTTTATTTATTTATTATTAATTATTTAATACTTTTTAATTATTTTAAATTCTAATAATTACTAAACAAACTAGGAAAATTATGAAATTTTTTCTATAAATATCCTATGGTGACAGAAAGCTAAGAAAATTATAAAAATAGAAAGTGCTTAATAATAAGTTGAAAAAGAAAATTAAAAAGCTAATTTCTATTAAATAAACGCTATCACTATTTTTAAAATGATGTTTTTGTGTTTTTTCTTTTTTTAAACCTATTTAACTACTGATTATAAGCAACTTTAATGAAAACAAAAATTTTGAAACTTAAAAATAAGCTATTTGAAGGCTTATTGGCTTAACATTGAGCTTATGAGCTTATTTTGATGTTTTTAAGCTCAAACAAGTTTACAAGCTGGAACCAAAGATGAAATAAAATGCAACAAGCTAAAATTACTCAAATGAAGCTAAAAGATACAAAGAATCATGCTGATAAGCTTTATATAAGCAAATAAGCACTTATACTAAACCTACTAACCAAACAGGCCTACACAGATTTTGGAGGCTAGATTAAGCTAGGGCAAAAGCTCCAAAGCCAAAAATAAGCCTGGATGTAATAAGCTTGCTTATTGGGGTTTCCAAAATTCCAAGAATCTCACACTGGGACCCACTAATAAGCTCTGTGTGAGCTTGTGAAAAGGCTTGTACAACACTGGTTATTATGTGTACACAGAAATGGGACAAGTTAAAAGCTAGTTGCAGCCTTATTAAATAAGCTATAAAATGAGAAATAAGCACTGGACTAAAGAGATGGGTAGATTGGCGTTCCAAAAAGCACAAATACATAAGCTAAAGCTAACTAATGAGCTCTTTATGAGCTTGTGAAAGAGGATGGCTCAACTGTGCACAGGGCACTTTTTCAGACAAGGTCTTAAAAGAAACCAATAAATAAGCAGTTTAATAAGCTAAATAGAAATTATAAAAAAATACTCTGATTAAGATGAGCAACTAAATTTTATAAACCTAAAAGCTTTAAAACATGAAACTCAAAATTAAATCCTATAGAAAATGATCTATTTTATTCAAAAACAACTAAACTGAAAATTTTGACTTTTTAAATTACACTAAAAAGTTGACTAATATGAACTTTGGATTGATCCTACTAACTGATTATGATGTATTAACCTAAGTTAAGATGAAATTAAGCTAGATTAACAAGTTCTAAGCAACTGTGATGATTTTTAAACTCTTAATCCTAACAGTTAACAGCTTAAGTGATATTAAAAGTGATTTTGACTTTTTAACAAACAAGGACTGGTTTTTATGGTTTCTATGAGTTATTAGATGCTAGTATGACAGATAACAATAACAAGAAACAACACCAACACTCTCTAACACAGGTAACAAAGTAAATCCAAACAACTCTTAAAAACTGTGAACTTGTGATTTCCAAAGGATTTCACAAGTTAAGACTATGCAACTGATCCAAGACCTTTTATTATCAAATAACAAGTCCAAATGAGCATTAAACAACAGTGATACAAGCATAAAACTTAAGAACAAATATTATGCTATTAAAATTGTGAAAATGAGATTTCAAAGCAACTACCAATTCTACGAAACAAACAAACTGTTTTAATATAAGAATCTACCTAACTACAACTTAGAAACATAATAACACAAAGTTTTAAGCTATAAGCTACTTATGCAGTGAAATGTAAAAATGCTTATAAAGAGCTTACAACTGCTTTTCAGCCAAAGACCATGAACCAATGATTAAGACCACTCCTAATAGCTTTCCACAAAGCTTCTAACCCAAGGCAATCCAGTATTTACCCTGCTCCAGCTTTGATCTTCATTTCCATTGAATTTTTTTATTTTCCAACTATTTTTCTTGATTTTTGGTAATTTTTGCTTTTTGATACTAAACTGAGTTTTATAGTTACTAAAAGCTTTAAAAA
Source organism: Chrysanthemum makinoi (assembly GCA_910596185.1). NCBI lineage: Eukaryota > Viridiplantae > Streptophyta > Magnoliopsida > Asterales > Asteraceae > Chrysanthemum > Chrysanthemum makinoi. The sequence continues at coordinate 139,298,446 of OU343216.1, forward strand.
GCTTTCTAGGAGCTTAAGTGAGCTTATTCAGTCCTTAACATCCACTACAAACAACATTAAGCTTAAATGAGATTTTGAACTTGAAAATTGCATAAACTTGAAATGAAACTGAAATATGAAATTGATTACTGAAAATAGATTCACAATACAGTAATATTGATAAAAACAATACTTGAAAGCTTGAAATTACAATGGAATTTGAAAATTAACTAAAACGACATAACTTAAACTAATTTTTTACACTAGATACTTCACATTGCTTCTTTCTTCTTTATAAAGATCTTTTTGGGCTTGGTGTCGACCTCTGAACGTTTCCCACTTGATTTCAACCCTTGAATTCATCAATCTCATCATAATCGTACATGTGGCATTTTGGCGCCAAAAAATCTATTGAGCAGGTTTTTTGCATTTAAAGAATTTTGGGAGATTATGGAGGTGGAGGGGAGTGGTTAAAAAGCTGGGGGACAGGTGGTGGTGAGGTGGTAGACAGGTGGTGGAAACCATGGTGGTTTCTGGTTTTGGCGGGACTGTGAGGGAGAAGAACAATATAACTGGGTTTGACTTTTGTTGACCCGTGGTATTAATAGAGTGGGGGGTTCAAAATGGGATAATGGCAGGGGTCAAAAAGGATTTGGACTTAGCTCAAGGCTCAGGGGTCAAGGTTCAAGTGTTTTGGGTTGGGCTAATGACTTGGGCTCAGCTGGGATTGGGTTGGGTTTGTTTGTAAAAGGGTCCGTTTGGTTTTGCTTATTAACACAAGGACCATTTATGCAATTTCTCCAAACTTGAGGGACCAAAACTGAACTTTTTCCAGAGTTATCAAAAGGACCAAACTTGCCAATCTTTAATAGTACAAGGACCACATTTGATTATTTTCACTTTTTAAATTTCCAAGGACTATATTTGACAATTTTCAAACTTTAGGGACTAAAGTTATCATTTTGCAATTTTAAACTTCAAGGACCAAGTTTGACAACTCATGAATCCCTAGGGACTTTAAATAAGATTTTTCATTATTTTGATTTATTTTGATTACCAGGGACTATTTTTGACAACTTTTGAAACTTGGGGGACTAAAACTGCCAATTATGCAAACTTGATACGTTTTTCATCTGATTTTGGTATTTTTGCATTTGAAACACATAAAACACTTATTTGTGATATTTTTATCATTTTGATGCATTTCTGAGTGTTTTCAGATGTTTTAGCAGACTAAAAGGTACAAAAATGATGAGTATTTGCATACTCATCAATCCCCCACACTAAGATATTGCTAGTCCCTAGCAATCTTTTTGAAACTTTAATGGATTTCATCTCTTTACCAAAAGCCATTACTTCTGGAGTAGCCAATTGTTTCAGTTCAAGTAAGAACCTTGGTACAATGATAACCAAATGATTTTGAGCAAATCACCAGCTTTCAACGGTTTTGATTTGTCTTTACCAGAAGCCGTTTGCTTCTGGACTAGCCAACTCTTAGATAAAATATCTTTGGTGAGTCGATTACCAATTATGGTTTTCCAACTGCCTTTACCACAAGCCATAAACTTGCGGGCTAGCCAACTCTTCACTAATTAAAGATATGGTGAGCTGAACACCATACAATTTTGGGCAAATTGCAAGCCGTCAACGGATTTGAGATATCTTTACCAAGAGCCGTTTGCTCCTGGATTAGCCAATCCTTTAGTTTGTTAGACATGGCGGACTGATAACCGTAAGCTGAGTAAGTGAAAAACACTTACTCCAATTTTTTTTTTTCTTTTTTTTCTTTTTTTTTTTACCAAAAATGGGGGAATTGGGTGGTATAATTACATGATAAAATTCGTGAGAAATCCCCCCCACACTAGAAATGAATATTTCCCTCAATATTCAAAGTACCGGCGGTTATGCCGAAACATAGAACGTAAAAGGGAAATACTACGGCCATTATTTTATTTTTGGTATATACACACATTTTTTTTTTGAAACTTATATACAACAGCGGGGGGCAACTCCCCCACACTAGGGTGGTAGAAAGTAGAAAGAAATCAGAAATATGGGTGAAAACCCATATGGTGTGCTACTGTTTTTGATTCCCGAGTCACTAGCTTGACTCGATCCCCGCATTCATTGGTTCATGGGGAAAGTTTGTAAATCTGGGACAACCATGGGTGGAATGTCCTCTCCAAAATAGTGTTTCAATCGATGACCATTTACTTTAAAATTTGGACCATCGAGTTGAGATAACTCAATAGTTCCATAAGGAAATACTTTAGTGATGGTGAATGGTCCAGACCAGTGGGATTTTAGTTTTCCTGAGAAAATCTTCAATCTTGAATTGAAAAGAAGGACTCGATCACCGACGTTGAAAACGCGGTTCTTGATTTTGGAGTCATGAATCTTCTTTGTCTTTTGTTTGTAGATCAAAGAGTTCTCGTATGCTTGATCACGTAGTTCATTTAATTCATTCATTTGAACTTTTCTGTGATCACCAGCTGTCTGAATATCGAAGTTGGCATGTTTCAAGGCCCAGTATGCTTTGTGCTCAAGCTCAATCAGCAGATGACATGCCTTTCCGTACACAAGCTTGTATGGAGTACACCCGATTGGTGTTTTATAAGCTGTACGGAAGGCCCAGAGTGCGTCATCCAGTTTATCCGACCAGGATGCACGATTTTCGCCTACTGTCCTTTCAAGAATTCTTTTAATACCACGGTTGGAAACTTCCACTTGCCCACTTGTTTGGGGGTGGTATGCAGTAGAGAGACGGTGAGTTACACCATACTTTTGCATGACTCGATCAAACTGGTCATTGCAGAAATGTGTACCACGATCACTAATTATAGCTCGCGGAGTTCCAAACCTAGCAAAAAGAGATTTTAAGAATTTCACAACAACTCGGGCATCGTTGGTAGGTAAAGCTTTCGCTTCAACCCATTTTGACAAATAGTCAACAGCCACAAGTATGTATTTGTTTCCTCAAGATGATGGAAATGGCCCCATAAAGTCAATGCCCCAGATGTCAAAGATCTCACATACTTGAATGGCGTTTTGCGGCATTTCATTTCTTTGCGAGATATTTCCGTGACGTTGACAAGCGTCACAAGTTTTGACAAATTCGTGGGCATCCTTATAAATAGTGGGCCAATAAAACCCGGAATCAAACACCTTTTTGGCAGTGTAGTTTGGACTATGATGGCCCCCGGTGGGTCCAGCATGGCAAGCTTTGAGAATGTCCATAGCTTCCTGTCCATAAACACACCGTCGGATGACTTGATCCGCACAGATTTTGAATAAGTAGGGGTCGTCCCAGAAGTAATGTTTAACATCCTTGAAGAATTTGTTCTTTTGTTGGGTCGACATTCCTTTCACTATGAAGTTACACGCATGGTAATTTGCGAAGTCAGCAAACCATGGGGTAGTAGAGTTTCCACGAAAAGAAACCGCATTGAGTGTCTCGAGAGGAAATGTTTCATTTATTTCCTTTTTATCAAAAACATCTTGGTGAGGGTTTTCTAGACGGGACAGATGATCTGCAGCCAGGTTCTCAGCTCCTTTTTTATCACGTATATTGATATCAAATTCTTGCAGGAGGAGAACCCAACGGAGCAATCTCGGCTTTGCATCTTGTTTTGCAAAGAGATATTTGAGAGCCGAATGATCCGTATACACCACGCATTTGGTCAAGATTAAGTACGACCGAAACTTCTCAAATGCATACACCACAGCTAGTAGCTCTTTTTCTGTAGTGGTGTAATGGGTTTGAGCTTCAGTCATAGTCTTACTCGCGTAGTGGATAGGCTGAAAATGCTTGTTTCTGCGTTGGCCCAGGACTGCACCGATAGCAAAATCACTTGCATCGCACATGAGCTCAAAAGGCAAGTCCCAGTCGGGAGCAACGAGAATGGGTGCTTCAATAAGTTTTTTCTTTAATGTTTCAAAAGCTTCGATGCACTCAGGTGAGAAGATAAAAGGAGCATCTTTTTCAAGAAGATGAGTTATAGGCCGGGCGATTTTAGAAAAATCTTGTATGAATCTGCGATAAAAACCGGCATGACCTAAAAAACTCCTAATACCTTTGACGGTAGTAGGATGAGGCAATTTAGCAATAACATCGACTTTTGCTCTATCAACCTCAATCACATTTTTGGAAATCTTATGGCCAAGGACTATGCCTTCTTTGACCATAAAATGGCTCTTCTCCCAATTCAGACAAAGATTGGTGTCTTTACACCGTTTGAGCATTTTTTCTAAATGGGAGAGACATGTTTGAAACGAGTCCCCAATGACCGAGAAATCATCCATAAACACCTCCATTGTTTCCCCAATCATGTCGTGGAAAATAGCCATCATACATCGTTGGAACGTGCCAGGAGCATTACATAGGCCAAAAGGCATACGTCTGTAGGCAAAAGTTCCGTATGGGCAGGTGAATGTGGTCTTTTCTTGATCCTGTGGATCAATGGGGATCTGAAAATACCCCGAGAAACCATCAAGGAAACAATAGTATTCGTTCCCTGCTAATCTCTCAAGCATTTGATCCATGAAGGGTAGAGGAAAATGGTCTTTTCGGGTGGCGTCATTCAACTTACGATAGTCAATGCAAACACGCCATCCCGTAACCAATCGAGTTGGAATTAACTCATTTTCTTCATTTGTGACAACAGTAATGCCACCCTTTTTAGGAACACAGTGAATTGGACTAACCCAAGGACTATCTGAGATTGGGTAAATTAAACCGGCATCAAGAAGTTTGATAACCTCCTGTTTGATAACCTCATGAATCTTAGGATTCACCCTTCTCTGATGTTGAACTGCTGGCTTGAAGTCATCCTCCATCAAGATTTTGTGAGTACAAAACTCAGGGTTGATACCCTTAATGTCGGAGAGTTTCCAAGCAATTGCTTGCTTTTGTGACTTTAAGACCTTTATGAGAGCAGCTTTTTCATCTTTATTCAAATCTCGAGCAATAATGACGGGTAATTTATCATCACTTTCAAGAAATGCATACTCGAGATGAGGTGGTAAGTCCTTAAGTTCGACTTCAGGAAATTCTTCAGTTTTCTCAACTGACTTGACTTCCTTGTTATGAAGCTCGACGGGAGGGAGTGATGATGGATCATCATTGAGCAACTTCTCGATGAGAAGAATATCTCCCTCGATGTCAATTGGAGCGTGATCAATTTCCCATGAAACCGAATCACTAGACAAGTATGCTTCAATCTCTTCCAAGATGAAGTCACTTTTCTCAAATGGAGTGAGAGAAGGAGTAGAATTGGCAATGATGGGTTGAGATGAATGAGTGAGATTATCACTCGAAGAATTATGATCATAACCGAGAACTTCTTGAGAGTACTCTTCAGAAGCAACATCAATGATATCTATTCGGTTAACCGACTCAGAATCATAGTTTGCGGAGTACCTCGAAGTTTGATCAAGGTTAAAGGTGACAGCTTCATTACCCACACGTAATGTGATTTCTTGCTCAAATATATCAATGAGAGCACGGCCCGTTCTCAGGAATCCTCGTCCAACAATGAGAGGAACCCGTGGATCAGCATCGAAATCAACAACTACAAAGTCAGCTGGAAAATGGAACTTTCCTACTTTCACGAATACGTCCTCGGCAATGCCAAGTGGACGGGATATTGTACGATCTGCAAGCTCGAGAGTCATGCATGTAGGAGTAAGGTCCGGAAGAGAAAGTTTCTTCCATACTGAATGAGGCATCAGATTGATGCTTGCACCAAGATCGGCGAGGGCAAAGCATTCAACCATCCTTGGAAATACACAAGGTAAGAGAAATTTTCCAGGATATCTAAGCTTCTCGGGAAGCTTCTTTAACAGAACTGCTGAGCAGTTCTCGTTCAGAGGAGTTTTAGCCATTTCAAACAGTTTTTCCTTGTTGCTTAACATGTGTTTGAGAGTTGATGCGAACTTGGACATCAGCATGATAGCATCCGCAAAGCTTATGTCAAAATGTAGTTCTTGGAAAATTTGAAAAAATTTGTCTATTTGATGACTGGCTTTTTTGCGGAGCTTTTGCTCATTCAAACGTGATGGGTAAGGAATAGAAGATTTGGATTTGGGGTTTTCAACGGGAGCTACTGGAGTTTCAAAAACAACTCCTGGTTTGGATTTGGGTTTCGGGACAACTTGAGGATGGACATCGTTGGTACCTCCGTTATTAGTAGGAAGTTCCTTGTCCTTTGTCGCCTCAGGTTCACTTTCCACTACCTTCGGGAGAGAAGAAGAAGAGGTAGTAGGAATAGCGGGTCCATTGTATGAAACACCACTTCTGGTTGTGATCGCCTTTGCATCGCCCCTCGGGTTAGCGATCGTGTTGCTTGGAAGTTTTCCTGAGCCCGAGGGTTGATCATTTAAAGACTTCTTTAGATTAGCGATCTGACTGACCAACAACCTGTTCATTTCATCTTGGGATTTCATGAATTGCTTCAATAACTCATCAGATGATGGTCCAGTTGGAACAATGGCTTGAGTTTGATTAGGAAAATTTTGGCCTCTAATGTTCGGATTAGGGCCTTGATTTTGAAAATTTCCTTGATTAGGATTCACATTTCCCTGAAATTGATTCCCTCGATTGAAATTGTTTTGATTAAAGTTTCCTTGATGTTGGAAACCTTGATTTGGTCCGGGATAGAAATTACCTTGGTTTTGATAACCTTGGTTCATTCTAGGTTGGTTCTGATTCCGGTTTTGTATGTTAGGATTCTGGTTAAAACCGGTGGTCCCTGATAAGTATTAGCACGGTAGTTTGGTTCATTTTGAGGACGGTATTGATTACCTCCCTGATGTGAAGTACCGGCTATAGCATTGGCTTCAAATGGACTACCATCGGTGGCAGTACAGTTGTAGTATGCATGAGGGCCACCACAAGTAACACAGACCTCGACTTTCTTCACTTCACCATGTGATGGTGTCTGTGTGAAAGTGACTTTCTTTTGGTTTGCAAGAACCAAAGCCTGAATAGCATCCGTGAGTTTGTCAATCTTAGCATCGATGCTAGATGTACTCACGTGAGATGAAGTAGAAGGTCCTGCATTAGACTGAGACTGATATGTCTTTGTTCGAAAAGGGCGGACCTGGGACTTGTTTTCTATGATTTGCAAGGCTTCTTTTGTGGTCTTGCTCAGGAAATTACCTCCCGCGGAGGAATTTAAAGAGTCTTGGTTAGTTTGGTTCAGACCATTGTAGAAAGTATCCATTTGCATTAACTCGGTAAAACCATGATGCGGACACTTTCGGAGCAACTCTTTGTAACGATCCCATGCCTCACCGAATGATTCATCAAATCTTTGAGAAAATTTCATTATCTCATTCTTAAGACTTGTAGTTCGGGATGGAGGATAGAATTCGTTAACAAAGTTAGTGACTAAATCCTCCCATGTCTCAATGGAACGAGGGGGCTGTTTCTCAAGCCAATTCCGGGCTTGTCCCTCTAGAGAGAATGGGAACAGAAGAAGCTTAATTGCTTCATGTGGGACATTCTTGTATTTGATGGTAGATGCAATCTTGTTAAACCATCGAATATGAGCATGAGGGTCGTCCCGCTCAAAACCATAAAATTGGCTTTGGGTTACAAGATTAAGCAACCCGGTTTTAAGCTCGAAGGTATCAGCCACGATGGCTGGGACAATAATGACATCTTCGTAACCCTCGATGGGTGCTTGGAGAAGCTCATTCATCGGTTTATATTCTGCCATTACGACAGGGGGTGGTGGTACTAGACGTTCCTCAGTCACGGCTGAAGGAGCAGAACGTCCTCTACGTCTACGCGGAATATTTGCAAGCTCTGAAAGTGGACTTGTGGAGCTGGAAGAACGAGTGCGCATGCACTAAGTTTAAAAATCAGTTTTTTTAAAAACAAATGCGAGGCAAAACGACAAGTGAACTTAAACCAATAATCACAAATGAAATGGCTTCTTTAAAAAAGGTACACCAAATCACAAGGGCACAAAGGCAAGTTTTGATCTGTAAGATTGGGAACTTATTAATGTTCACACCCCCAGTTGGTAGGTGTTCTGCCTTGGTTTGCGGTGGTTGATTTTTATGTATTTATTAAGTACCACTGAAAAGACGTAGGTATGGATTTGTGCTAAGGGTTTAAAAACTTTTGGACAATATTTTTGGTATCGTCTCGTTTAACCAAATCGTACCTCTTTAAGAATCACCTTAAAGAAAATACAGGATAGAAAACGTTACGATTGTTTTGTTGTTTTATATTTTGTTTGGTGTTGTTAACACTTTAGGAAAAGTGTTAATGAACTTTTTGATTTTGATAACTTTACAAAAAAATCTGTTTACAAAAGGTGGTATATGTGCAAGTACGGGTCTGGAAATGTTTAAAACACGCTAAAGCCTCCCCGGCAGCGGCGCCAAAATTTGATCCGTTCCAAACTGTCAAGTTTATTACACAAGTCAACCACTTGTGAATGGTCAACCGTAATAAAATTCAAACAGTCTAAAACCAATGCAATTTCCCTTGGAATATAGTGGATTCCCGGGTCGTTAAGTCCCACGGAGGATTAATGGTGCTTAAAAACGTTCAGATGTCGAATGATCACTAAGGATAATGATTTGTAAGGATTTTGATTGGTAATTACACTACTGATTGATTGGAATGGTATTTGGATACATAATTATAAAGCACAACAATCAGATTAAACAAACGTGAATGCGTATGTTTACTAAATTCTACGTAAACGTACAAAATAAAACGTGAATTTAAAAGAGTAAAACACCTATGGATATGAAAATGATATTTTTACAATCCTAATAATAAAAGAAAATTATTAAAAAATTAAAATTATTTTTATAACTATTTATTTAATTATTATTAATTAAAAACTATTTTAAACTATTTAATAATAATCTAAAATATAATAAAATATGAAATAAAGCTAGAAAAATGAAATTATGACTTAGAAAAGTCTAAAATATTATAAAACTTATTTTAAAATTGAAAATATATTTTTTTACACTTTTTATCTATTTATTATTAATTAATTACTATTTATTAATTATTTAAAATACACTTAAATACAAGAAAATATAAAATTAACCTGGAAAAATGAAATTTTAACTTAGAAAAATCTAAAATATTATAAAACTAATTTTAAAACTGAAAAGATATTTTTTATGCTTTTTATTTATTTATTATTAATTATTTAATACTTTTTAATTATTTTAAATTCTAATAAATACTAAACAAACTAGGAAATTTATGAAATTTTTTCTATATATATCCTATGGTGACAGAAAGCTAAGAAAATTATAAAAATAGAAAGTGCTTAATAATAAATTGAAAAAGAAAATTAAAAAGCTAATTTCTATTAAATAAACGCTATCACTATTTTTAAAATGATGTTTTTGTGTTTTTTCTTTTTTTAAACCTATTTAACTACTGATTATAAGCAACTTTAATGAAAACAAAAATTTTGAAACTCAAAAATAAGCTATTTGAAGGCTTATTGGCTTAACTGTGAGGTTATGAGCTTATTTTGATGTTTTTAAGCTCAAACAAGTTTACAAGCTGGAACCAAAGATGAAATAAAATGCACCAAGCTAAAATTACTCAAATGAAGCTAAAAGATACAAAGAATCATGTTGATAAGCTTTTAATAAGCAAATAAGTACTTATACTAAACCTACTAACCAAACAGGCCTACACAGATTTTGGAGGCTAGATTAAGCTAGGGGCAAAAGCTCCAAAGCCAAAAATAAGCCTGGATGTAATAAGCTTGCTTATTGGGGTTTCCAAAAATCCAAGAATCTCACACTGGGACCCACTAATAAGCTCTGTGTGAGCTTGTGAAAAGGCTTGTACAACACTGGTTATTATGTGTACACAGAAATGGGACAAGTTAAAAGCTAGTTGCAGCCTTATTAAATAAGCTATAAAATGAGAAATAAGCACTAGACTAAAGAGATGGGTAGATTGGCTTTCCAAAAAGCCAAAATACATAAGCTAAAGCTAACTAATGAGCTCTTTATGAGCTTGTGAAAGAGGATGACTCAACTGTGCACAGGGCACTTTTTCAGACAAGGTCTTAAAAGAAACCAATAAATAAGCAGTTTAATAAGCTAAATAGAAATTATAAAAAATACTCTGATTAAGATGAGCAACTAAATTTTATAAACCTAAAAGCTTTAAAACATGAAACTCAAAATTAAATCCTATAGAAAATGATCTATTTTATTCAAAAACGACTAAACTGAAAATTTTGACTTTTTAAATTACACTAAAAAGTTGACTAATATGAACTTTGGATTGATCCTACTAACTGATTATGATATATTAACCTAAGTTAAGATGAAATTAAGCTAGATTAACAAGTTCTAAGCAACTGTGATGATTTTTAAACTCTTAATCCTAACAGTTAACAACTTAAGTGATATTAAAAGTGATTTTGACTTTTTAACAAACAAGGACTGGTTTTTATGGTTTCTATGAGTTATTAGATGCTAGTATGACAGATAACAATAACAAGAAACAACACCAACACTCTCTAACACAGGTAACAAGGTAAATCCAAACAACTCTTAAAAATTGTGAACTTGTGATTTCCAAAGGATTTCACAAGTTAAGACTATGCAACTGATCCAAGACCTTTTATTATCAAATAACAAGTCCAAATGAGCATTAAACAACAGTGATACAAGCATAAAACTTAAGAACAAATATTATGCTATTAAAATTGTGAAAATGAGATTTCAAAGCAACTACCAATTCTACAGAACAAACAAACTGTTTTAATATAAGAATCTACCTAACTACAACTTAGAAACATAATAACACAAAGTTTTAAGCTATAAGCTACTTATGCAGTGAAATGTAAAAATGCTTATAAAGAGCTTACAACTGCTTTTCAGCCAAAGACCATGAACCAATGATTAAGACCACTCCTAATAGCTTTCCACAAAGCTTCTAACCCAAGGCAATCCAGTATTTACCCTGCTCCAGCTTTGATCTTCATTTCCATTGAATTTTTTTATTTTCCAACTATTTTTCTTGATTTTTGGTAATTTTTGCTTTTTGATACTAAACTGAGTTTTATAGTTACTAAAAGCTTTAAAAAGCTTTCTAGGAGCTTAAGTGAGCTTATTCAGTCCTTAACATCCACTACAAACAACATTAAGCTTAAATGAGATTTTGAACTTGAAAATTGCATAAACTTGAAATGAAACTGAAATATGAAATTGATTACTGAAAATAGATTCACAATACACTAATATTGATAAAAACAATACTTGAAAGCTTGAAATTACACTGGAATTTGAAAATTAACTAAAACGACATAACTTAAACTAATTTTTTACACTAGATACTTCACATTGCTTCTTTCTTCTTTATAAAGATCTTTTTGGGCTTGGTGTCGACCTCTGAACGTTTCCCACTTGATTTCAACCCTTGAATTCATCAATCTCATCATAATCGTACATGTGGCATTTTGGCGCCAAAAAATCTATTGAGCAGGTTTTTTGCATTTAAAGAATTTTGGGAGATTATGGAGGTGGAAGGGAGTGGTTAAACAGCTGGGGGACAGGTGGTGGTGAGGTGGTAGACAGGTGGTGGAAACCATGGTGGTTTCTGGTTTTGGCGGGACTGTGAGGGAGAAGAACAATATAACTGGGTTTGACTTTTGTTGACCCGTGGTATTAATAGAGTGGGGGGTTCAAAATGGGATAATGGCAGGGGTCAAAAAGGATTTGGACTTAGCTCAAGGCTCAGGGGTCAAGGGTCAAGGTTCAAGTGTTTTGGGTTGGGCTAATGACTTGGGCTCAGCTGGGATTGGGTTGGGTTTGTTTGTAAAAGGGTCCGTTTGGTTTTGCTTATTAACACAAGGACCGTTTATGCAATTTCTCCAAACTTGAGGGACCAAAACTGAACTTTTTCCAGAGTTATCAACAGGACCAAACTTGCCAATCTTTAATAGTACAAGGACCACATTTGATTATTTTCACTTTTTAAATTTCCAAGGACTATATTTGAAAATTTTCAAACTTTAGGGACTAAAGTTGTCATTTTGAAATTTTAAACTTCAAGGACCAAGTTTGACAACTCATGAATCCCTAGGGACTTTAAATAACATTTTTCATTATTTTGATTTATTTTGATTTACCAGGGACTATTTTTGACAACTTTTGAAACTTGGGGGACTAAAACTGCCAATTATGCAAACTTGATACGTTTTTCATCTGATTTTGGTATTTTTGCATTTGAAACACATAAAACACTTATTTGTGATATTTTTATCATTTTGATGCATTTCTGAGTGTTTTCAGATGTTTTAGCAGACTAAAAGGTACAAAAATGATGAGTATTTGCATACTCATCACTATGCACACATGTTTGGCCATGTTTATAAGAAAATTTTGAGTGCCCTTAATTAAAAATTGTATTCAATTTTAGCAATTCAAAACTTGATTAATGTTTATTTATTGCATTTTTAATAAAAAAATGTGTTGTGCTAATTAACTTTACCCTAACATAACCAATTTACTTAGCTCAGTTGCCACCTGAGTTCCTTTTGGAGCTTAGGGAGGGATTTTACTCGGGTTCGAGTCTTGCAACTGACAAAGAAATCCTTATTTTTTCTATTAGTGTGAAGCCGTGTGTTCTAGGGGTTTCTCTTCGCGGGTCTCTCCTAATGGTTTAGGTTCCGGAGCCTGCCCGTTTGGATGGTTTAACTTGGGGGTCGGATTTCAAGTGTGGTTTCGTTTTAAAAAAACTTTACCCTAACATGTTGGGCACATGTTACCAAACCGACTTACGCAAACACGAGTTAATCAAAACTCAATCAAAGAAAGCCCTAACCACTATTTATATAAGTTAACTAGTTAAGACACAAAGAACCGGAATAATATATAACTAAACTTGAAATGGGTCATTAATAACTCATGACATGATGGAAAAGTAGGGAAGTTGTGATGTATGTGATATGAACTGATTTATTATTTGGTTATATTAATCTATTTAGATAATTATTAAGAGTTGCAGTTTTATTAGGATCGGGTAAGTCTTTTACTTATCCTACAAGTATTAGAATTAGGTTATCTTTTATTATAAATAGGGCATTAGTGATGTAACTTTTATTATGTTGAATGATATTAAGTATTAATTTGTTAATCAATCGGGGAGTCGGTTTATCTCACTAATATAAACCATCAGGGGGGGGGGGTCGGTTTATCCCATTAACATAAATCATCTATCTTGTTAATTTTCCTCTTTTATCTTATTATTGATCCAGTTCCTATCAAATTGGTATCAGAGCTTTTCGATTCTAGGGTTTAAAAAAATCGTTGTTCACAGGCTACTGTTCATCAACCACAAAAAAAATATGTTCTATTTTAGAATCTGGAAATCCTCACCATGACCAACAAGAAGGTTTCTAATCTTGATAATGAGTTTACTCAATTCCAACAATAATCCAGTCAACACCAGAAAGAGATCAAACAGCGATTCACTGCAATGCATAATCACTTTTCAACAGAAGTTGGAGCTGTGAGACTAGAATTGGGAGTTGTTAGATTAGAATTAGGAGTTGTGCAATCAGAATTAAGTGCAACGATGGAGCATCAATTTTCAGATATGATGAAGATGTTATTAGCCATCAAGCTATCCAACGAACAAAGTTCGCCAAAGGTGGGTTCTACTGGGGCTTACATACAGGTTAACGGGGGTCCCAAGTGTTCTTCTATAAAATTTGACGACCTTGGTTTTCCTTTTCCTACAGACAAGGAAAAACAATAGGGATCAAATCATGTGGGTAAGGGTCCAAGGAATGATAATTGTTTTGAGAATTATGTTCGTTGTGAAGAGTCTGGCACGCTACATCATGGAAATAGGGGCAATTTTCACCGGGTCAGACTATTGTATGCAGAAGCTAAAGATGCCATTATTTGATGGAGAGTGTTGGATCGATATACTTTAATCAAACTATCTTAACTAGCTTGTTAAGGTTTAATAACCTCGGATAAATCCTAAGTTATTAACAAAGAAACACTGAGCAATCTTTATTAAGTACGCGGAATTTACTTAACAAAGCTAAGAAGAATAACCTTTTATTATAAACTCTAAATCTGCTTATTATGCAGATACTCTAATACAACTCTAAGATAATCGAACTTCTCTCTAAAACACTAATTAACTTGTGAATTCATAAACTCTAAAACTCATAGACTCATAAGCAATCGTCCATCTAATGCCAATCTAGGAGTCCTTTTATAGGCTCAAGGATATCCTAGTCGGTTTACAATTAATAACCTTGTACGACAAGTAATCTAAACATAGAATACAGACAAGTAATCTAAACATAGAATACAATACTTTCCATAAACGAATAACAATTCTTTAGTTCTTTGCAGTACTTTGACTTTTAGGTGCAGTACTTTGACTTTGTCTTTAGCAGTACTTTGACTCTTTGACTTTTCCCAGTACTTTGCAGCTTACAGTACTTTCATATCTTCAGTACTTTCATGTCTTCAGCACTTTCATATCCCAACAATCCTCCCCTAACTTGAATTCTACTTGCTTGACTTCAAGTTCCTTTGTGAATATATCTTTAACAGCTTCATCTTTAAGATCAGATTGTTTCTTAGTCTTTTCAATATATCTCTGTAGTGTCTGTGCTTGTCAAAGTATCTCTTAGAATTGTTCTTTCTCAGCAGCATCCAGCAAGCTCCATCTTTTCAGCAACACAGCAACATATGACAATTTGTACATTAATTCAGGTTAAGTTGCATACTATTCTCATCACTTCCAGGTGTGTTAACTCCTGTGAGAGGTGAATCATTGAAAATTTAATGGATTTAGATCTCTTTACCAAAGGCATTATCTTTGGAGTAGCCAAATGTTTTGGTGTGTAAGACCATGGTACATTGATAACCATATGATTTTTAGCAAATCATCAGCTATCAACAGATTTGATTTGTCTTTACCAAAAGCTATACCCTTCTGGACTAGTTAGTTCTTCTATCTAATGGTGAACTAATTACCAATAATGGTTTTTTTCACTGCCTTTACCACAAGCCATTTTCTTGTGGGCTAGCCAACTCTTCACATTACTGATATGGTGAGTTGATTACCATCCAACTTATTAGCAAGTTGTCAACTAAAAACGGATTTGATATATCTTTACCAGAGCTGTTTGCTCATGGATTAGTCAATCCTTTTGTAACCATGGTGGATTGATAACCTATTGATGTTATCATCACAAAAACCATTTATTGAACCTTTAGTTCAAAATATTTATTAATTAGCAAAAGGTTTCTTCTAAAATTCATTTAACTGGTTTATTTCTGTAAACAGTACTTTGATGAAAGTACTGTCTTGATCAGCAGTACTTTGAATAAAAGTACTGATATATCAAAAAGTATTTTATTCAAATAAAATTCATACCAATTATTGATCATCTTCAGCAATAGTAGTCCAGTTGATAAATAAGTTGATAACCATGCAAGCAGTTTCATTATCCTCTTCTACTTCCAATCCATGCTCTAGCATTCTTCTCATGAGCTCAACTGTGAGAGGGTATCTTCTTTCTGCAAACATGTGTATCATCGTTCCATTTTCCAGCTCTAAAACATGAACTCCAGACTCTTCAAAGAATCTCCAGCAAACAATTTCCCAGCTTTCTTGATTCTTCCAAACATCATCAGTGCTCTCTTCTTCAGTTTCCCATGCAGTTATGAGATCACCATGTAAAACTAAACCAATCCTTTCTAATGGATTTTGTTCAAAGTAAGCTTTCACCACATGATATAAATAGAATAGATCTACTCTATCTATAATGTGCAGTAAGTCCCATAGCCTTTTGAAAACTTTGAAGCTTTCATCTTCTTTATGAAAAATCATGTAATCTCCTTCCTTGGATTTCACAACTTCAAAAACACTAATCTTTGATATGTTCATCTTCATGTCATTATCTTCTTTTGAATAATCAAAATCTACTATTCTGAGATAATTCCTTAATTCATCACTAGTCTCAGATCTTAATTCAACTTTTTCTTTCTTTGAGAACTGAATATCTGTAACTTCAGTTTTCCTTTTTCTTTTCAAACTCTTCTTTCTTTTAACTTCTGTCCAGGTAACTTCTTCTCTAAAATCTTTGATACCTGCAACATTCTTCTTATAATCCTCCCTAGCAACATCATATAATCTTTTCATCTCAAAATAATTAAACTTCTGCAATCCTTTATACCATGGACTTTTCAGATAAGCCATCATAGCATTTCTGTCTTTAGCTTTATTAAGTCTTCGTGGCATAAATCTAACAGGAACAGGTGACTGTAATGGTTCAGCAGCTTCAGCATCTAATTCATCTTGTACCTTTTGAGCTGCTTCTCTATTCTGAGCTTCTTGAGCTTCCTGATCTTTTCTATCTTTAGCATGTAACTCTTCTTGAACTTTTCTAGCTGCAGCTTCATTCCTAGCAACTTCAATTTCTCTAAGTTCTGCCAAAGTTAGTTTCTTTTTCTTAGTTTCAACCAGAACACCTTTCCCTTTATCCTTAGGATCAATTGCAGGTTGAGAAGTTGTTTGTTGTTCTTCTTCTTGTACATCTCTAATAGTAACACTACCTCTAGGTTGTGATAAATCTCCTAAAATCGTAGCAATGAATTCATCATCACTTGCAGAATAAATAGTTTTGAATGTAGCTTCCTCCTCTTCTTGTATAACAGTTGTAGAAGGACCAGCTTCTTCTTCAAAATTCAATACTCTTGGTGTTATTACCTCTTGCAAAAAAGTATCTTGAAAAGCAACACTTTGATGTTCAGTACCTTGATCATCAGTACCTTGAACTTGAACTTGTTCTTGTTGTTCCTCAGTATCTGAAATAATCTTTTCTTCAGTACCTTCAGGTTTTTTCTTCTTTGTAACATCTTCTTTCAAATTTTCTTTTTCTAAATTCCTCCCCAATTGGACAGAAGATGGTTGATGAACCTGTTGGCGTTTGTGTTTCCTAGACTGCTTTGCGCTTTTTTTGTTTTTGACCCATACACGAAATTCTTGAACTAATGGCCACACAAAAATCTTTAGCCTTTGAAACTTCAGTTTTAATTTCTTTATCTTTTTGGCTTGAACCTCAGTAGTCTTTTTTAACTTTACCAGCTCCCTTGTCAAAACATAGTTATCCAATGTGATATCATCAGGAGGGATGGTATGTGAAGCCGCTCCTTGAATAGGTGAATGTTCCTCTGATTGAGAAGCAGGAACAGATCCTTGTGGAGATGGAGAAGGTGATCTTAAAACTTCTTCTTGAACCTCAGGGCTTGACAAAACAATATCCTGAAGAGATGCAGTACCTTCCTGTGATGCAGTACTTGCAGGTGCAGTTCCTTCAGATGCAGTACTTTCACTAGCTGCATCAGCTTCATCATCTGCTCTAACAGCCTGAACAACATCCATCATGGAAGTTGTTAAAGGAGTATCTTGACCCTTGAATAAAACACTCCATTTTTCCATAAAAGTAAAAATCTTGGATTGTTGAACAATAACAGGCAATAAAGCTGTAGGTTTTGGCACATCAGAAAGTTGCTTGTTTAAGAAAACCTGTATAAACCGTGGGTACATTAGCCAAGTAGACCCATGTGAAATATGCGAGAGCATCCCATCCAGTATTAGCCTTGAGAAGTTAAAAACTCGATCCGTAGCTAACCCAACCATAGCAGATGCTATATTGGACCCGAACTGCTCCCAAGAAGTACTCTTAGCACTTATGCAATGTAGCAACTCATGAACCAAAATTTTCCATTGAGGACAAAACAACTGTTTTCTTAATGTCTGTTCCGTTAAAGAACCTTCATAACCAATATGCCCAAAAGTTTCCCAAATCAATTCCTTGGCAAAACGAATAGCACCATCATTATCATTAAACAACAAATCCTCTCTAATAGATGCTTCAGTAATCTTCACAGTGCGTCCAACAACTGTAGCCCTAATATAAAATTCTTCATTCTCCATGTTTTCTCTTGCAGTAGCCCAAAATTCTTGAATCCAAGGCTCAATAATATCCGGCTCCACTAAAAGAGCATAACTGATTTGCGACCTAGTTAAAAAATCAATAATATCGTGAAACGCCGCATTATCTTCAGTCTTGTCTAAATTTGCTACCATATTGTGCTTTGAAACAGTAGGTCGATTCGCCATTGGTGATTATGTAAGCACAAATTGGAATTGAATAAGAATGAGAGAAAGATGGAAACGATGCTAATGTAATAATATGAGAGGGAAAATCGGAAAGTAGTTATTTATAGGAGAGATTTGAAAAATCACTGCCCAAAATAAAATAACCGTTAGCATTAATTACCCCTCAATATAACCGTTGGAACAATACTTTAATACGACAAACAGTACTTTACACGTATGCAGTACTTTCCCAAAGCAGTACTTTCCAAGCAGTACTTTCAGGAAAAACAGTACTTTGCCAAATTCTACAAGCATCCTCCCCTCAAGCAATACACAGGACTATACTAACACCTTATAGTCCTCCCCTCAAACATAGCTTAGTAGTTAATCATGCCAATACTCACCACCAAGTGATTGAATCTTGAAACATCAAAGCCTTTGGTGAGTAAATCAGCTACATTGTCATCTGTGTGAACTTTAACAACATTAATGAGTCTGTGCTCATAACAATCTCTGATAAAGTGATGCCTAATCTGAATATGCTTGGTCTTGGAATGATAAACTGGATTCTTCACAATACAAATGGTACTCTCATTATCAATATTGATAGGAGTATTTTTGAAATTGAACCCATAGTCCAAGAGTTGATTCTGCATCCACAAAACTTGTCCACAACAGCTTGCAGCAGCTATATATTCAGCTTCAGTAGATGATGTTGCTGCAATTGTCTGCTTCTTGCATTGCCAGGAGACTAACCTTCTTCCAAGATATTGGCATCCTCCAGTGGTTGATCTTCTATCATAGTTATCACCTGCATAATCACTATCTGAAAAAGCCTCCAAGTGAAAAGGTGACTCTTTAGGATACCACAACCCCAACTTTGGTTGTTGCTTCAAATAACAGAAGATTCTCTTTACTGCATTCATGTGAGAGATCTTTGGTGAGACTTGATATCTAGCACATAGACAAACTGCAAACATTATATCAGGCCTTGATGCAGTGAGATACATAAGAGAGCCAATCATTGATCTATAAAGCTTGACTTCAACAGGGTGACCATATTCATCTTTGCCCAATGAATTGATAGATTTAATGGGTGTAGTAACAGCCTTCATATCATCAAAATTGAATTTCTTAAGTTTGGAGGCTGTGGAACTTCATAATTATCATCTAAATTAGTAACATCAGCACCTTCATTGGAATTTGGGAAAATACCTTCATCTTCAAATTCATCATCAGTATCTTCTAATCCAGGCATGGTATGATCATCCAGATCAGCTAAAGTACTGTCAACAGGTGCAGCAGTACTTTGTACAAAAGTACTGTCCAAAGTACTGTGAGAGTACTCTGCAGTCTTGTTCTTCTTCTTTGCCTCTTCATAAGCTCTCCGTTGTTCATCAGTGTAAGAATGTGCTAAAACATCTTGAAGAAGCATCTGATTAAGTTCCTCTTGAATAGATTTATCCTCAGCAGATAAAGAAGATTCTGGAGCAGCAGTACTTTGCGGTGAGGCAACAGTACTTTGTTTTGGAACTTCAGTACTTTGTTTTGAACTAACAGGATCTTCATCAGGAACAACATCAGGTCTAATATGAACTCCATGAACCACATATTGTAAATCTTCTCCACTGTGCACTGGTTGATTTTCTTCTCTAACAGGTACATAGTTCATAGATGGAGTTAAAACCTCAAGATCAAACATCCAATCAGGACCTTTACCTTTCTCATTGTCTTGATCTTCTAAAAACTCAACATGAAGACAATCTTGAACCTTCTTAGTAACTTTGTTGTATACTCTAAAGCCCTTACTGTTAGTGCAATAACCCAATAAGTATCCTTCTTCTGACTTGCCATCAAACTTCCCAGATTATCAATAGTGTTTAAAATAGTAAGAGGGCATCCAAAAGGTTTCATAAAACGAATGTTGGGTTTAGTGCCCATCAGCAATTCATAGGGTGTCTTCATCTGTGGTTTAGTGACTGAGACTCTGTTAAGTACATAACAAGCAGT
Source organism: Chrysanthemum makinoi (assembly GCA_910596185.1). Lineage (NCBI taxonomy): Eukaryota > Viridiplantae > Streptophyta > Magnoliopsida > Asterales > Asteraceae > Chrysanthemum > Chrysanthemum makinoi. Next base: position 139,318,583 of record OU343216.1, read on the forward strand.
ACTTACAGCTTCTACCCAGAACTGAATAGGTAGGTGAGAATCTGCTAACATTGTTCTTGCTGCTTCAATCAAAGTCCTATTCTTCCTTTCTGCAACACCATTCTGTTGTGGTGTTCTTGCAATACTAAACTCCCTTTTTATGCCTTTGTTTGCACAAAATTCATCCATAAGTTTGTTCTTGAATTCAGTCCCATTGTCACATCTAATACCTCTAACCTTGAGTCTCAATTGGTTTTCAAGAGCAATAATCAGTGTCTGGATAACATCAAAAGTATCATCTTTAAAACCCAAGAAAAATACCCAACTGAATCTACTACAATCATCTGTTACAACTAAGCAGTACTTTTTCTTGTTTAAACTTGCCACAGAAACAGGTCCAAACAAATCCATATGTAATAGCTCCAAAGGTTCTCTAATAGTTCTCTCCTCAAGCTTCTTGCAGGAAGCTTTGTGTTGTTTACCCTTCTTGCATGCCAAGCATGATTGATCATTCTTGTAAGTCTTTGAAGGTAAACCTCTAACTAGATTGCCTTTCACCAGTTTATTGATATTCTTGAAGTTAACATGACCCAATCTTCTATGCCATTGATGTGCCTCTTCAGATGTTGCTTTAGCCACCAAACATGTGGCTCTTCCATAGGAATGTAGACTCTTCATGTCTAAACTATACACATCATTTGTCCTTGGTACTCTAAGAACTACTAATTCATCATCAACAGGCTTAAAGTCAGAGGAAAGGATAAGACATTATGTGTCAGTGAATAACACAGGATGCTTTTTATCACAGATTTGTGATACTGACAATAGATTGAACTTTAACTCCTTTACATATCTAACATTCTCAAAATCTATAAGCCCTGCTTTGATAGTCCCTTTACCAGTAATCTTTCCTCCCTTGGGATCATTCCCAAATGCAACTCTTCCTCCACTAATCTTCCTAAAATCAGACAGGATCTCTTTGTCTCCTGTCATACTTCCAGAGCAACCACTATCCACATTAAGATGATCTTTAAGCTCCTCTTCTGGGTTGCCCTGCACATAAAGAAAAGAGTTAGAAACTTTTAGGAACCCAAGCCATTACTGACTTGTGTTCCCCTTGTGGAGTTACAAACTCAAATTCTTTGAGTATGTAATTGCCACTATCTTTCAAATGATGATCCAGAGTTATCTTTTGATCTTTAGCATGTGGATTTTCAAAACTTTCTGGTTTTTCAACACAAATCTCTATTTCTGTCATCACAAAAACATCTGATTCACTTTTGGTTGAAAGTAATGTCTGTCCCTCTGTAGTACTTTCCCTCTTAACCCATTCTTTTTTAACACTTGGTTCCTCTGATCTAAATCTCCTATGTGAATTGTAATACCTTCTAGGTTGATAGTGAGATTTCCTAGAATTTCTATACCAAGTATTGTGATCAGTACCTTGTTTTGTCTGAGCAGTACTTTGTGAAAGTACTGGGCCAGAGTTAACAGTACTTTGGAAAGTACTGTGAGATACTGAAGGTTTTGAAAAAGGTTTTCGCTGGTGTGGGTATCTATGATCTGGTGAGAAATTTCTGTGATTGACCCTATTTGAATTATTCCAAACTGGTTTGTACTCTCTAGGTTTCTGGTTGGCAGTCCTGTTCTTTGGAAAATTTCTAAGGTATTTTGAGTGATGTTCACAATCCTTAATTAGATGAGTAGGACTGAAACACACAAAACACAGTTTCTAACCCATACTGTCAAAGGGACATCTTCTATGTCTATGCCCAAAATTATTTTGCCTTCTTGGTGAGTGATTAAACCTGTTTTGACCAAAATTATCCCAAAAAGGTTTAGCAGTACTGTTTTGAAAAGGTTTTGAAGAAGGTACTGCTTGTGGAGCAGTACTTTGATTTAAAGGTACTGCTTGATTTTGAACATCGTTTTCAACAGATTCTTTGGGTTTTTCAGACCTAGATTTAGCAACTAGCTTTTTCCTAAACTCTAGACTGTCTACTCCAAAACGAGAAACATCAGGCCTAAGGGGTTGATGAATGCCAGTAGGATGTGGAACAGCATGATAATCATTAGCTTTCTTATATTCAGGAGGTGAGTCACTTATTGAACCATCATTACTAGATGTATCTACATAATTAATGAGTTCTTCATCACTAGTGGTTATATCCTCATACTCACCTTCATCCTGATTACTAGATTGGTTTTCTTCTATCTTACTAAAATCCATACCAAAACCTAATCTAGTTTTAAGGTAGGCTCTTTGCTGTTTTTGAACATAAGAAACATGTGACAGACCAGCTTCACCCCAAGCAGCAAACTTAGCTAACAAATCATCTCTTTCCTTAGTTAATTTCTCAATTTCAGCAATTTTACAGTTTAATTTCTATTCACTAAGCTTTAACTGGTAATCCTGTTGTGCATATTTTTCAGCCCAAGCTACTTCATTAGTTTCATGTGCTAAAATTTTGGCTTCCATAGATTCTAAGGTTATTTGATAACCTGCTACCTCAGACCTAGCCTTAACACAATTATCTCTCTCAATCACATAATTGCTAAGCAATTTATGATAAAAATCATAGCAATTTGAGCATACCTCAGAGATAGGAGATTGATTTGGTGAAGTAGCCACCAATGCTACTTGAACAGGATCATCTTCACTTTCCTTGCTCCAGTCAAATCCTCCAAAGCCATCATCAGATTCCAAAACAGCATGTTCAGGTTCTTCAGCAAAAACAGTGCTCCAATCCAATGCTTCTACTGAATCTTCAATTTCTTCTTCCACTGCTATCATGCAATAAGTTACTGGTTCATCATCAAACTCTTCACTCCAGTCAACTTCTGATAACTTCTCTTGAGCAACCAAAGCCTTTGTTTCAGTAATGGGAATTTCCTTAAGCTCAAGTTTTGGCTTTTCAGATGTCCTGTTTGCTTGATACTTAGCAAACCTGCACTCCCTTGCAAAGTGACCAGTCTTTTGACAATTGAAGCATTCAATTTTAGATTTGTCAAAAGTTATGCCCTGTTTTGGTTTGAAATCAATGCTTTTGCCTGTCTTCTTCATGTACTTTTTATTCTTGCAGTGATCATAGCAACTTGCCACCTGATATCAATTTCTTCAAGTGCATCTTCTTCAATCTGTGCTAGATCTTCTTCATAAGTGACAGGTAAACTAGCTTGTTGTGCAAAGAAGGAGCACATAACTTCATCTGAGGCCATAGTGGTAGTTGGTGGGGCCTGTTGAACATATGAGGGGGGTGTATAGATAGCAGTACTTTGAGAAACAGTACTTTGAGGAGAAGCAGTACTTTTGGAAGTACTGGCCTTCTTTTCAGATGATAGAAAAGCAATACTGTGAGACTTAGAACTTGTTTGACCACTCATCTCATGCTCATACACATTAAGTTGATGATATAGATCATCAAAGTCCATGACATCCAAACCTTGTTGTCCTCTGATCATTGTAGCAATCACATGCCATGAAGATGGCAAACTCCTTAGAAACTTCAAATTAGGATCTTCAACTGATACTTCTGCCTTGTATAGCTCCAACATGTTGAGTAGATTCTGAAACCTATCATATGCAGCATCAAGACTCTCTCTTTCACCAACTGTGAAAGTTTTAAACTGTTGCTTTAGCAAATTTCTGTGCATCTTTTTAGAGGCTTCATTCCCTCCAAATTTGGTCTTGAGAGCAGCCCAGAGCTGCTTAGCATCTTTAGCATCATGAAATTTGAGAAGATGACCATCTGGAATGGCAGATAAGAGAATGTTGAGTGCCTTCTCTTGATTCCTTAAGGTTGCTGCTGGTAATACTGGTTTAGGTGCCTTTGGTTGTCCAGGAATATCAATGGGGTCTGCTACAACTTCATTCCCATTCACAATAACATTCCAAAGAGCATGGTCTGTAATGGCAATGTACTGCCTCATCTTCATGCACCAGAGATCATATTCTCCCTTCTTGATTATTGGAATTCTGAGTGAGGTGATTGAGGGTGGTGGAACAGCTTCAGTCGACATCTTGAATATTGTTGAAGTAGGGTTTCTTCCTAGTCAGAGTTTCCACACAAGCTCTGATACCACTTGTGAAGATCGTTGTAAGCTCTTAGACGAGGTCTAATATTATATCTAGGAACACATAATAATAAAGGCGGAATATTCAAACATAGAATCAATATTATTATGAACAAGGTTTTCCATTCACCATCTTTAACTAAACAATAATAAAGATCAAAAACTTGATCTAACACTAACTAACTAAACACCACTAAACCCTATGCGTTTTCCCAATCCCTACGCCTAGGTTCCCACACACACACACCTTTTAGGTTTACATCTTGTACGTACTTACTAAAACTAATGACCCTATGTCTCTTTATATACTACAGACATCTAGGGTTTACAAGAGGAATCATAATACAATTAGGAAACTAAATATTCTTTTAAGCATATCTTCTAGAATCTTCCAAATCCTCCATCTTTTTGTAGTTTCCCTTCTTGTCACTTTTAGTCCTTCATGTTTCATTCTTCTTGTTTTGTATCATCAAATCTATAATAGACCCAACAAAAAGTATCATCTTTAAAACCCAAGAAAAATACCCAACTGAATCTACTACAATCATCTGTTACAACTAAGAAGTACTTTTTCTTGTTTAAACTTGCCACAGAAACAGGTCCAAACAAATCCATATGTAATAGCTCCAAAGGTTCTCTAATAGTTCTCTCCTCAAGCTTCTTGCAGGAAGCTTTGTGTTGTTTACCCTTCTTGCATGCCAAGCATGATTGATCATTCTTGTAAGTCTTTGAAGGTAAACCTCTAACTAGATTGCCTTTCACCAGTTTATTGATATTCTTGAAGTTAACATGACCCAATCTTCTATGCCATTGATGTGCCTCTTCAGATTTGCTTTAGCCACAAACATGTGGCTCTTCCATAGGAATGTAGACTCTTCATGTCTAAACTATACACATCATTTGTCCTTGGTACTCTAAGAACTACTAATTCATCATCAACAGGCTTAAAGTCAGAGGAAAGGATAAGACATTATGTGTTAGTGAATAATACAAGATGCTTTTTATCACAGATTTGTGATACTGACAATAGATTGAACTTTAACTCCTTTACATATCTAACATTCTCAAAATCTATAAGCCCTGCTTTGATAGTCCCTTTACCAGTAATCTTTCCTCCATTGGGATCATTCCGAAATGCAACTCTTCCTCCACTAATCTTCCTAAAATCAGACAGGATCTCTTTGTCTCCTTTCATACTTCCAGAGCAACCACTATCCACAATAAGATGATCTTTAAGCTCCTCTTCTGGGTTGCCCTGCACATAAAGAAAGAGTTAGAAACTTTTAGGAACCCAAGCCATTACTGACTTGTGTTCCCCTTGTGGAGTTACAAACTCAAATTCTTTGAGTATGTAATTACCACTATCTTTCAAATGATGATCCAGAATTATCTTTTGATCTTTAGCATGTGGATTTTCAAAACTTTCTGGTTTTTCAACACAAATCTCTTTTTCTGTCATCACAAAAACATCTGATTCACTTTTGGTTGAAAGTACTGTCTGTCCCTCTGCAGTACTTTCCCTCTTAACCCATTTTTTTTTAACACTTGGTTCCTCTAATCTAAATCTCCTATGTGAATTGCAATACCTTCTAGGTTGATAGTGAGATTTCCTAGAATTTCTATACCAAGTATTGTGATCAGTACCTTGTTTTGTCTGAGCAGTACTTTGTGAAAGTACTGGGCCAGAGTTAACAGTACTTTGGAAAATATTGTGAGATACTGAAGGTTTTGAAAAAGGTTTTCGCTGGTGTGGGTATCTATGATCTGGTGAGAAATTTCTGTGATTGACCCTATTTGAATTATTCCAAACTGGTTTGTACTCTCTTGGTTTCTGGTTGGCAGTCCTGTTCTTTGGAAATTTTCTAAGGTATTTTGAGTGATGTTCACAATCCTTAATTAGATGAGTAGGACTGAAACACACAAACACAGTTTCTGACCCATACTGTCAAAGTGACATCTTCTATGTCTATGCCCAAATTTATTTTGCCTTCTTGGTGAGTGATTAAACCTGTTTTGACCAAAATTATCCCAAAAAGGTTTAGCAGTACTGTTTTGAAAAGGTTTTGAAGAAGGTACTGCTTGTGGAGCAGTACTTTGATTTAAAGGTACTGCTTGATTTTGAACATCGTTTTCAACAGATTCTTTGGATTTTTCAAACCTAGATTTAGCAACTAGCTTTTTCCTAAACTCTAGACTGTCTACTCCAAAACAAGAAACATCATGCCTAAGGGGTTGATGAATGCCAGTAGATGTGGACAGCATGATAATCATGAGCTTTCTTATATTCAGGAGGTGAGTCACTTATTGAACCATCATTACTAGATGTATCTACATAATTAATGAGTTCTTCATCACTAGTGGTTATATCCTCATACTCACCTTGATCCTGATTACTAGATTGGTTTTCTTCTATCTTACTAAAATCCATACCAAAACCTAATCCAGTTTTAAGGTAGGCTCTTTGCTGTTTTTGAACATAAGAAACATGTGACAGACCAGCTTCACCCCAAGCAGCAAACTTAGCTAACAAATCATCTCTTTCCTTAGTTAATTTCTCAATTTCAGCAATTTTACAGTTTAATTTCCATTCACTAAGCTTTAACTGGTAATCATGTTGTGCATATTTTCAGCCCAAGCTACTTCATTAGTTTCATGTGCTAAAATTTTGGCTTCCATAGATTCTAAGGTTATTTGATACCTGCTACCTCAGACATAGCCTTAACACAATTATCTCTCTCAATCACATAACTGCTAAGCAATTTATGATAAAAATCATAGCATTTTGAGCATACCTCAGAGATAGGAGATTGATTTGGTGAAGTAGCCACCAATGCTAGTTGAACAGGATCATCTTTACTTTCCTTGCTCCAGTCAAATCCTCCAAAGCCATCATCAGATTCCAAAAACAACAGTTCAGGTTCTTCAGTAAAAACAGTGCTCCAATCCAATGCTTCTACTGAATCTTCAATTTCTTCTTCCACTGCTATCATGCAAAAAGTTACTGGTTCATCATCAAACTCTTCACTCCAGTCAACTTCTGATAACTTCTCTTGAGCAACCAAAGCCTTTGTTTAGTAATGGTAATTTCCTTAAGCTCAAGTTTTGGCTTTTCAGATGTCCTGTTTGCTTGATACTTAGCAAACCTGCACTCCCTTGCAAAGTGACCAGTCTTTTGACAATTGAAGCATTCAATTTTAGATTTGTCAAAGGTTATGCCCTGTTTTGGTTTGAACTCAATGCTTTTGCCTGTCTTCTTCATGTACTTTTTGATTCTTGCAGTGATCATAGCAACTTGCCACCTGATATCAATTTCTTCAAGTGCATCTTCTTCATCTGTGCTAGTCTTCTCTCATAAGTGACAGGTATACTAGCTTGTTGTGCAAAGAAGGAGCACATAACTTCATCTGAGGCCATAGTGGTAGTTGGTGGGGCCTGTTGAACATATGAGGGGGGTGTATAGACAGCAGTACTTTGAGAAACAGTACTTTGAGGAGAAGCAGTACTTTTGGAAGTACTGGCCTTCTTTTCAGATGATAGAAAAGCAATACTGTGAGACTTAGAACTTGTTTGACCACTCATCTCATGCTCATACACCTTAAGTTGATGATATAGATCATCAAAGTCCATAACATCCAAACCTTGTTGTCCTCTGATCATTGTAGCAATCACATGCCATGAAGATGGCAAACTCCTTAGAAACTTCAAATTAGCATATTCAACTGATACTTCTGCCTTGTATAGCTCCAACATGTTGAGTAGATTCTGAAACCTATCATATGCAGCATCAAGACTCTCTCTTTCACCAACTGTGAAAGTTTCAAACTGTTACTTTAGCAAATTTCTGTGCATCTTTTTAGAGGCTTCATTCCCTCCAAATCTGGTTGAGAGCAGCCAGAGCTGCTTAGCATCTTTAGCATCATGAAATTTGAGAAGATGACCATCTTGAATGGCAGATAAGAGAATGTTGAGTGCCTTCTCTTGATTCCTTAAGGTTGCTGCTGGTAATACTGGTTTAGGTGCCTTTGGTTGTCCAGGAATATCAATGGGTCTGCTACAACTTCCATTCCATTCCATAACATTCCAAAGAGCATGGTCTGTAATGGCAATGTACTGCCTCATCTCATGCACCAGAATCATATTCTCCCTTCTTGATTATTGGAATTTTGAGTGAGGTGATTGAGGGTGGTGGAACAGCTTTAGTCGAAATCTTGAATATTGTTGAAGTAGGGTTTTCTCCTAGCCAGAGTTTCACACAAGCTCTGATACCACTTGTTGGATCGATATACTTTAATCAAACTATCTTAACTAGCTTGTTAAGGTTTAATACCCTCGGATAAATCCTAAGTTATTAACAAAGAAA
>OU343216.1:139330798-139430010 GCA_910596185.1 Chrysanthemum makinoi
ATCATGCTCATGCAAATTCTTAAAACATATGTGATCTTTCCTACACTTATCTTTTTGTAAAATACCTTTATATGCAATTAAAATGAAGTTAAAAACAAAATAAATCATTTTCACAAAGTAATATAAACATGAGAATCAACCAAAAATGAAAAAGATATATAAAACACGCAAATAAAAATGAAAAACAAATATGCAAACAAATAAACATGGGTTGCCTCCCAAGAAGCGCTTGTTTTTGGACGAGTCACGAGCATGACTCTACCCTTATTTAATGGGTATAAGGGGATTTTTCCCTACACTTAAGATTAAGCGTGGGTGATAGTAGCGATACACACCCTTAGGGTGGAAATTTGCCACACGAGAAGAGGGTAACGGTTAATTTATATGCCTAGAAGAGTGTGCTCCTATCATACTAACCTTACTTAATTCTATTGGTGTAGTGGATAAATCAAGTCCATCTTCTAGAAAGGGATCATCTTCTATCATCTTTGAGAGATTCTTAGTTAAGGACCCATCTTGACCTAATAAACCCGGTTTAAACCCATCATGTTTCTTGCGATCAATTATGAATGGGTGATGTAAGTGTGTAAGGTCATGGGTTACTCCTATATTAGCTTCCACTCTACATGGCTTAGAGTCTACTACCCTAATCTTAACATTATCCAGACTATGTGTTTTGATGGGTGGATTAGGGCCTAATTCAATTCCTATATTCACATCTAAAGACAGAAAATTGGGTAAGGTTTTTGGTTGAGGCTCCGGTTCATCAAAACTAGGAACTTCCCTAGGACTAAGAGAGAGGTCATGACCATAAGCATCTAAACATACATTCTCTAGTGGTGTTTGGTCCAAAGGTTGTATATCAATCGGGGTTCCTATAGTCTCTTCTGCTTCTTCCGAGTAAGTCACGGGCGGCGTGTATTCCTTACATGATGGTAGGGCTTGGGGGCTTGGAGTTTTCACCTCATTCTCCATTATATCTAGATCACCTATATGTTCATCATGTTTTTTAGTATGATCTAACCCAAATACACTCCTAAGTATCTCAAATCCTTCTTTAGCCATTTTAAATTCTTGGTCCGATTCATAAGAAGCGTTCCCAAAAACCTGATCACTATATTCTATTTTCCTTACAGGATTCCTAGAAATGCGTGTCATAAGTTTTGAAATCTATCCCACGCATGCAACTAGGTAGTTCAACGCTAAACATCTCACAATATTGTTTGGATTTAAGTTCCATGTTCTTAAAAACTAGGTCTTTTTGTTCATGGTGTCTAAGGTCGGATAAATCCTCCTTATTAGTTTCCTCAAGTTGTGATGTAGACAAGCCTATGGTTTCATTCAACTTATGGGTCACGCTTAGGAAGCTTTTCTCAAAATTATTCCAAAGGGTCTTACTAAAAGGAGTTGATCCTAACATTGATTGTTGAATAGAAGCCACATATGCACAAAATTCATCAAAGCCATCTAACTTTACACCCATCTCCTCTAGGATATCTCTAAGATCACTCACAAATTCATTAGAACAATAGAAAAGCAATTATATCTATGAAATATAATTGTTCCTGATTTATTAATGATTCAAATGCAACTTCACTTGCCATAGTTACAAACGAAAAGGGTTTTACGAACAAAGGCACAAAGAAAAAGATAGACTACAAGGAAGCTAATAAAAAGGAAATAAAAATCTCACTTGATAAAAATCTAGTGAGTAGACCTAAACAAAATAGAAATCAAACCTAAGCAATAACTATTCCCCGGTAGCGGAGGCAAAAACTTGATAGTATGGGTTCGGGCCAAGAAAACCTCATTTTCTACGAGCAAGTTTTTCAACCCTCTAGGCAGTGAACCTAATCATTGTAGTGTAGTATGTGATAAGCCTAGGGGATTGATTTCGTTCTCCAGGGGAATAGGAATGCTATAAAGATATATATGACGAGAAGGTGAGGTTGAGGAAGATTATTTTTAGTCTTTTTTTGGTTTTTTAGAAATCTAAGGTAAATATCTCAGGGTATAAGATTGGGGGGGGGGGTGGTACTTCTATCGATTTCTACAACTTTAACTACTTATCTAATTTTCTAATTAACTAGTGGATAGATTATGTTTAATTGAGGTGTACTCGTATGATGATTAAAGATGGGTTCACTTAGATGCTATTACTCCCTAGTTATCTCTTATTGGTCGGTTGAATTGTCACTCCCTTTATCTTAATTGATGCGTTGTGGTCCGTTTGGTCGTAGGGTGGTGCCTAATTCCCTAGTTCTATGAATTGCAACTCTCCTCTAGAATACCCAGGACCAACAATTTCAATGGCATCTCCCCCGAATACTCTACTATCCTAAAGCTACAATTCACGCAATAAACACAACGAATGGCCTAATGTGCACTCAAAGGATTTTTTTGATATTTAGCACGTTCAAGCTCGCAACAATGAAAGAAGAAACTAGTTTTCCTTAATCTAGCGTCTATCAATTAAGACAAGAGACAACCTAACAATAATTAATAACTAGGTTTCATAGATCTAAGCAAACACAACAATCATTTAGCTACTCATATTGAACAAGCAAGCATACACACATACCATTGAACATGGGGTAGACATAATGATAAATTGGATAAACAAACTTATCTTGTGATGTAAAATAGGGTATGGGACCCTAGAATCTTGTCTGTCGGACTACAATGTATTAGGGTTTGCTCTATCTCTAATATACAAAAGACAAATTCTATATATATAGATTTACCTAATCGCGCGTCACCTTTTGCTAGTGGCGTGCGTCAGTAAGTCACCGTCATTAGGCTTTTGTTTGGGCCAAGTCATCGTTGGGGCGGTGTCGTTGATATGTGTGGCGCGTCGATCTGTCTTCAATAGGGACGTCGTCACGAATCTTGGTTCTTGGAAACGATGCGGTGTAAAATTTGTGAGTGACACCTTTTTCTAGAATTTAGAAGCGTGACAGCCGTCCCGACTTTAGGACCCGAGAATTTTTGCTTTGAACGTCCGTGCACTTTGATCAAGTCTTATATAGAGGAAGGTATAAGCCCTTTTTAGGGGCCAGCCGTCGGGTGTCTTTGGGTGCCTTTGATCTTGACTTTGCCAATTTCTTCATGTTTTCGCTCCTTTTCGTCTAAATGTGCCTCATTCTAGCATTTTGCTTCCAAAAGACCTAAAATGTGAAAAGAAATGATTTTAAGTAGTAATGGATATAAAATGTGTCGATTTAGGGCTTAAATGACCCTCTAAAAACGTATGTTTTAAATCCTTATTAGTGTTTTTTACATACACACACTTGTCGCATTCGTTAATTTTGAATCCACTCTCTAGCATGGCGTGGTCAAATTTTTTATGCCATTGTTTGGGAGCTTGCTTTAAGCCATATAATGACTTAACAAGCCTACAAAATTTTTTCTCTTGTCCAGGAGCCATGAAACATCTGAGTGTTGGTTCATGTAGATTTCTCCTTCTAAATCTCCGTTTAGAAATGTCGTTTTCACATCCATTTGGTGAACTTCAAAATTTCTTAAAGCGGTAATAGCAAGTATCATCCTAATTGAGGTTGTTAGGAATTGGAAATTCCATAGTGAAGTATCGGTCACCCCAAATATTATCTAGCATAAGTTGGCTCGTAGACATTACGTTATTTACTAGTTATTTAGTTAGTTATTTAGTTTAGTGCAACACCGTGGAGGACGGATGGGTCTTTACCCACTGTATGCCTGATCCACAGTCCGAAAGAGTACGTTTAGTTTGTAACTATAAATACCATCTACCTCCCAAGGTAGAGGGTTGGACCTTTCACTTCTAATCTAACCTTCCATGTTTTCTTTCACTTTCTCTCTCTAGAAAGGATCCCATCCTACTTTCTCTCTCTAAAACCTCTAAACTATACGCCCCATATTTGTGATTGTTTATGTGTTTGTGAAATCCAATATGTTACAAATGGTATCAAGAGCCATGGTTTGATCATTCATCTTTCATGTTTTTGGATTTCTATTGGTTTTATATGATTTTGGGGTTGAAAAAGTTTAGTGGTATTTGCATCATTTGGACCATTTCTAGTGTTAAAGTTTGAATTTTGATTGTACTTTTGTGTTTAGAATCATTATAAGTGCTTAGGTTTTGATTTAGAAGGTTTGAATCATTAATGGTTGGATTGTTTTGGATTGGAAAGTGGTGCTTTTGAATATGTTTTTTAAGTAGAGACTTGTAGTTATATTTCTTCAGTAAGACTTGTGGTTATGTTCTTCGTAGAGACTTGCAGGTTATGTTTTGTAGAGACTTTAAGGTTATGTTTTTCGTGAGAGACTTGTTATGTTTTTCGTAGAGACTTGTGGTTGTGTCCAGATTCAATGTATACTGTCTAGAGACTTGGCATTAGAGACTTGGTGCCTATTTTAAGTAGAGACTTGGTAGAGACTTGTAGCCTATTTTCAGTAGAGACTTGGTGCCTATTTTAGTAGAGACTTGGCGTAGAGACTTGTAGCATATTTTGATGAGAGACTTGGTGCCTATTTTTAAGTAGAGACTTGGCGTATTAGAGACTTGTAGCCTATTTTCGTGAGAGAGAGACTTGGCCTATTTTTAGTAGAGACTTGTCTTTACAATTTCTAGCAACTTGTCTCTGTTGTTACTAGCGAGTTGCTCTTTAGCGACTTGGCCACTTAGCGAGTTGCTCTTTAGCGACTTGGTTCATAGCGACTTGTGTGTAGCGACTTGCTTTATAGCGACTTGTGTGTAGCGACTTGGTTCATAGCGAGTTGTCTCTAGAGACTTGAGCATCTAGCGACTTGTAACTAGTGAGTTGCCTTCATAGAGGATTTTTAGAAGCGGTTTGACCATTTCATCAGTGCGTTTTGTTGACTTGTCCAGACAAAACTTCAAACGGCTATAACTTTTGATCCGTAACTCCGTTTTCAGCGTTCTACCCATCAAAGCCTTACCGTGAGCGAGGAGAATGTACGCTTGAATGAACTAAAGGCCTAAATCTGCTCCGAAAAGAAGTTATTAAGGTTTTTAAGTTTTCAGACCTAAATTTCTCCGTAAAATCGTGCATTAACCAACCCAAATCTCAACCAAACAACATCTCTGCTAATCCTACAAACAATCATAAGCCCTAACACAGAATTGTCTATCATTGTGACAATCCATCAGTCATCTTAACACATTCCATTGGTCATTCCTTAACGGTTTGGTCTTGATTTTAGTAAAATCCCACGAAAGATTCTATTTCTCGGTTTAAATCATAGACTTGTAAAATCGTGTGGATTCATCAACATCATGTCTTACACTCCTGATTCAGTGATTTCAGAAGTACTCAAACGTATGATGCTAAAACAACCATGAGAATATTAGCTATACTTGAACGGTTCAGATGATGGAATCAATCAATAATGATTTGTGTTCTTCATGCTCCGAGTCCAATGAGAAAGATTTACTTGTTTAGGCTACTTGAAATGCCATGCTAAAGGAAAGTAACATTGAACCTTATCAACAACTTCACTCATACCTCATGTTACTCATCAACAACAACGAAGACGAACATGCAATGCACTTTTCCGTCAAGATTTATCCACATTAACGGGAACATTACTATTGAACTTAGAACAATTGGAACAATAACTTGTCAATGAAAAGGTTCATAAGGATGGTTCCAGGGCAGCTCTTCAAGTAATCTACAAACAATTTATGCCATTCATCAGTAGGGAATATTCATGATTACGATCAACACTTGGTGGAATTTCCTTCAAAAACATCTTTGGAATGGAAATTCAGGAATTCATTGACACATTTATCCAACTCATGGATAATGTGGAAAAGTACATGAGGAAGCTACTGGGATGAAATCGTGAATGAGTGTAGTGATTGAGAGATAGTTGTGATGAGTCGGGTAATGTATCTGTGAAAGGTCGGTGTTGTTGAATGCAGAATGTCGAGACTACAATTAATGATGTAACCACTCTTGATTACTCTTAACACACAAGAAGTAGATCTTTGAAATCGAAATGGGAATGAATGGCGGGCATAATCAAAAGATTGTAGTGTTGAGTTTGGATCGCACCGGATGTTGGATCTGTTGACAAATTCGAGGCTCGAGAGATAGATAAGCTTGAGGAAGCCATCGGTCCAGTGACTCTTGTTACACATGATGTGGATGCAGATATCAGACCGATAATTGAATAGGTGTCATGCAATGAGGTTCCCTTAACTGTTCAACATAGTGCATCTGCTAAAGTTCTTAAACAAATTGATCATGATCTTGAACATGTCTTTGATAAATGTTCTATAAGCGAGGTTGAGTCTGAGATTAAATGTTTCAAAACAAAAGATATGGTTGATAAAAAGGCTTTTGATGAACTTTCAAACAAATTCTCAAATCTTGAAAAACATTGCATTTCACTTGAAATTGCGATACAGAGTAAAGAAGAAAGTTTTCAACTTAACAAACCATGTAAAAATCCAGAACTTCCTGAATTCCGTGAATTTTTTGAAATTAACACTTTGAAAGCTCAACTTCAAGACAAAGAGTCAACTATCAACAATTTGAAGAAACATATTTCTAATATGCATGTGAAAAGTAATTTGGTTACAAGTAATTTTGATGTTAATACTATTGATGATATTCAAATGAGAAATGATGAATTAGCGGTTTGTGTGGCCAAATTACTAAAGGAAAATGAGTCTTTGAAAAGCATCACATAGAACTAAATGACTCTCGTCAAAGAAGCTAGAACTAAGTCAACTGAACAAACAAACTCTTTGATAGCAAAAATTGATGATCTCAAAGCTCAACTTCAAGATAAGAGTTTTGCGATAGTTGCCTTAAAGAATGAGCTTAGAAAAATTGTAGGGAAAAGTGTGAACACTAAGTTTACAAAACCATCAACCTTGGGAAACAGGTTTCTCATCCCATTAGAAACCTGCATTTGTTAGGCTTTTGCCTCTTGCGTTTATATCCGAAAGACCAAAATTTTCAAAAACACGGTTTACCTCCCAAGTTGATGCGATACAAGTTTTGTCAAAACCAGTCACTTCACCTAAGTTACCTAGGAACAATGCTTCTAGCTCTGTTAAACCTCAACAAGTTGCTACTTCTACTCCCAGCCAGGGACGGAGCCATGACCAAATATGACCGGGTGCACAAAATCTTTGGAACCGTAATACTGGAAACACATTCAAAGGACCGGGTGCATTTAAGATGCGTTTAGGAAAAATTAGTGTTTTTGCCAAAAATTAACACTACATCAAAAAAATTCATGGGGTTCCCGGGCACCCGCGGGAACCCCCTAGCTCCGTCCCTGCTCCCAGCACCTCTAGGATTAGTTCGAAAACATTGTCAAAACCATGCATTAAAACCCAGAATTCATATGATATGAATGACTTGAGGAAGAACTATTATCTAGAAGAAGCTAGGAAAAGGGCACAAATTCGAAAAGGCGAATTTTAGGTGCAAGACCGAGGGTGATGAATTCTACAAGATTTCAAGGCACTGCTAATAGTTGTAAACCATTACCTAGGAACACTCAAAAGACTAGGGGTTGGCTTGCATCTAAGAGTAGGTATATGAAGAAGAATACTAAGCATGTAGAAAATGAAACTAGAAATTCTAAGTCTTTTCTGAATAAGAAACATTTTCCTAATTCACATGCTAAGGTACAATCCACTAAGTCTACTAATGTGACTAAGGTTCAACATGTTGTGAAGCAAAACAAACCAAAAACTTTTCCTAGATGGATACCAACTGCGAAGTCTTTGGAAACAAGGAATAAGGACAAGTATTCCACTATGCATAAGAAGCCTAACAATCCTAGACCTTGCCATAAGTGGATACCGTCTGGTAGAATGTTTAAGGATCTTGGACTTAGGTGGATACCTACAGGAATCTTTGTTTAAGACAAAATCAAGGTTATTTACCGTGAAACCTCAAAGGATTTGGATACTAATGTCACTAACCAATATATATGCAATCAAGTTTGTAATGTTAGTGCAGGTATTCCTTACTCAATTGCAGATACTTTGATCCTTCACTACATAGACTCGCTTAAAGTATGGATAACAAATGGATTGATATCTCATTACTCACGGGTTCAAGTTACTCAACCTTGATATTCAATCTGCTATGACGTCTGTTCACATCAGTTCAGGCCTCGTTCTTCAACACTATGGCGTCTGTAGATAACACTTCAGGCCACCTGTTCCTCATAGAAAAGATTATGTAGCGGTGCGCTTTATCTTTAGAAGAAGAGAAATCTTCTTGTTTATGTCCATTCTCATCGAGATTCTTCATCAACAAGCTTCATGTTTCTACCATGCTCATTTAGTCATCAATTGGATCTACGTTCATTGGTGTATATTCTTATTCACTTGGTTAAATCAAAAATGGCAACTTCGGATGCAATTTTTGGAGGGGGAGAAGAGTGAATTTACTACATGTTGATGGATGTTGATGGCAACTTCATGTTTCTCTCCTCCAACGCCTAATGTTTCACATATTAAGGATAAATGGGATTTATTGTTTGGGATTCAATGTTTCAAGATATGTTTGATGAGTATTTCCAACCGCTAACGAATGTTGATCATCTAAGAAGTACTTCTCAGAACTCAAGAAGCCCAATCTCCAGTTATTCCTCAAGGCGTTGATAATGACTATCATAATATTGTAGTTGAACTCATGAATAATGATCCGCTCTTTGGTATTCCTTACCAAATCTTCACGGATTATTGTTCATGAATAATGATCCGCTATTTGGTATTCCTTTGCCAAATCTTCACGGATTATTGTTCCTCCAAATGTGCACTCTGTAAATCAACCACATGAACATTAAGGAAAATGACTTCCTCATCCACTTAAAAACATTATTGGTAAATCTTCCAGATTAGTTTCTACATGTATACCTTAAATAAGAATGCATTGATGTTGAGGAATCATTTGCTCCGGTTCATTCAGTGGGTCAATGTACATCCGATTGTATGTTGTTTTCACGTGTTGGGCATTTGACACAAGTTGATGACTTCAGAGTTAATCATTTATCTCTTATTTGAGATTGAAGTTGACTTTCACAAAGGCGTGTTCTTATTTGATAACTTGCTGGGCTTAGAATTTGAGTTGAAGACTTGGTTTATCTAGTTACCGCGTCGGGGTGGTTGGTTGAAGACCTGGTTAACTATCACTATTAAGAGTTACGTTGTTTTACTCAGTGTCACATGCTGATGACGGTGTGGATAATCTCAAGAGGTGTTAATGTCTCATACTCTGTTTAAGTAGTGAGTACTTAGAGATTTGCTTAAAGCATAGATTCTCGACACCGTTCTTCCATCATTAAGTGCAAGCTTAAGATACAAATGCGGGGAATTCGACTTCAGTTTCAAGTTTGGTATATCGGGTTTTCTTCAACAAAGGGTCACTTCAAATTGTCTACATATGGGTTGATAAAGATAGTCGAGAGAGTTTCGTAGCAGTTGATTCTCATAGGATTCATTTGGGTTATTTGAGTTCTTCTCACAAGATTTCAAGTTTATGGGTATATTATGTTTTGATTAAGGTATCAAAACTAGCAAGGGGGAAGGAGACATATATCTAAAAGCTCAACGAGTACACATGATGAACTTAACACTTCTACCTTATTGAAGTTATCCCCGGAAAGACAATGGTCATAACCGTAGAGAAACTCAGTGTTTAACTCGTAGCCTTAGGTGTATTATTCCAACTATTTGGGGGAAGTGGTCTCTGGAGACTTTTGGTATGTGTTACTTGATGTTATTGAAAAAATATGAGAAGAATATTTGGAGCGTGAGATGATATTGCTTATCGACATCTTCGATATGATTATGATAAAGTGCTTCTGGTTAGTGCTTCATGTACACTATGTAATGATGATTTCGATGAGATCGCAACCATCAGGGGAGAGATTTGTGTACATCAGGGACACACAACATGATCACTTAATCGAGCTTAATCAGTTATTCCAGAGTTGACATCTGCAGAGAAGATCAGTGATTCAACCAGTTACTATGATGTCGTTGTCTCTACTCTGGTTGGGTACTTGTGTACATTACGGGCTGATTGGTAATATGGAAGATAACTGGAATGGACTTGGTAAAATGAAGATGTTGATATTTTGTTCCCCTGAATAGACAACTGGTCAATCTCGAAGAGTAATGTGTACATCGGGGATGCACAACAGGTTCATGTGATCGGTCTTAATCAGTTATTCCGAATTTGATAACCACTGAGATGATCAATGTTTCAACTTGTTACTTCGGTGTTCTCAAGTTCTTCGGGGTGTTGAGATTCATTCAATGAGACCGCTTTTTCTTCAACTCTACTTCTTAGGGAAATGGTCTTTATTCGATGTTTGTCGGTTTGGGGGGAAGCTACCAAAGATTCAAATTGAGAAGGCTCATGTTCAGACGATTTTCTTAGAAGCCTCGAATGCTTTGGTGGTGAAAGTTTAAGAGATGATGTCTTCTATCTTCTACAAAGTGCTGAACGATTTCCTTATCTCGGTACTTGTATCATCATCTTCTTAAACTATTTCTCTATCGTTGTAAATATTTTTCAAAAAGCAAAATACAAAAATATAAAACCAACAAAAACAAAATAGAAAAATATAAAATCAACAAAAGCCCATAAAAATCAGAAAATTGAAAAATACCAAAAATATGTTTTCTCAAGACATGTCTTCTGGTATCGATAACATCTACGGTCTTAGAAATGTCATTCAATAATGGCACGGGACTTTAGATGAAGTTCGATCATGAGGTGTATATATTTCTTTCTAAACATGTCTCAAAATATGGTTTGCAGTTACTTCAGACTGTAACCCGTGCTAAAACTATGGCTTGCTATTATTTCCGATAGCAACCCGCTCTTCTAGAAAGGAAAGTGCTGTGCTAAACAAATTTTCAAATATATCGTGCACTTATCCTAAATCAAAATGAGGAAAGTAAGTCGAAGGACTGCTGTTTCCACACAAATGTTTTTCCGTCTAAAATTCTTCAGAAAAATATTTGGTGTATTCAAAAATTGGTTGTAAAATGAGTTGCTTGTAAATCAATCAGTTTCAGAGTTTTTATAAAAATTGAAAACTCAATCAATGACTTCAGTGCTTTTAAACTTTTTAGAAAATGAGTCATTGATTGAGGGGGAGAATGTTTTCAAATTTATATCATCTAACGGACTTTCTTAATTATCCTAATATGCTTAATTAAAAATGATGTTAACCTACGTTGAAGGACTGGGTGCCTAGGATAAGATTTTTAGGATTAGATGATTAGAGTTTGATGAACACATTATTCCCATGCTTTATATGAACTGATTGATATGTTGAATTGACTTTTATTAGTCGATTCTTTGTTTGGTGATGTAGACCACCATATATCTGTATGTATGTTCACTAACGTATGCAGGTATATTGGTATATAAGAATGTTCCCGATCTGGATCTCACAATTTAAGACGATTGGATGCCGAAGGGAAAGGGTAACTATATCTTCGGTTGACAAATGAAGAAACGGAGCTTAATTGGACTTCAATGGAGAGTTGGCATAAATGCAACGTAAGAGGTGTCCTTTGCATCAGCAGATGGTGTTCTTCTAAGTGATTGAAGAAACGGAACTTAATTTGACCTCAGTTGGCATTAAAATGCAACGAAAGAAGTCTCACTGCATCATCAGACGGTTTTCTTCCAAACCCTACAGCAACAACAACAATAGCTTCTCAACCAGCTAATGTATCTTTTGTGTAGGATACCATTTTTAAACAATTTTGAAAATTTTGATTAAATTGTTTTGAAAATGGAAAAATATTTGTTTTGAAAATAAATTGGACTTAATTTTGAAAATCACCGGACTTCATTTTATCAAAACTTAAGTCACTCAATCTTCGACTACGGTCATCGATTGAGGGGGAGAGTGATTTAAAATAAAATATTTTCATACGATATTTCTTCATAAAAGTTCAGGTTTGTACGTTAAAATGTGGTGATCTAAAGATTTAATGTTATGTCATGGTATGATTTTCTTTAAAACTCAAAGATCTGTCAAAATGAAAAATTTTCTGTTCTTGTTTGATTGTGAAATTATTTTATTTTACTTAAAGATCTCTTAAAATAATCATACCTGACACTAACAATCTTTAATGTCTTAAAATGGTCCTTATCTGTCATTTTTCAAAGTAAATCATGCCACGTATTTCCCCTAAAATTTTCTAAATAATTTAAATCAATTGGGATCACAAATCTCAAGAGGTTTGAAATTTTTGATCGGGGTAGAGATAGTGATTTAAATCTCAAATCTGTTTTAGTCCTTTAAAGGCACTCCTGCCTCCATGTGCCAAACGATTTCGATATATGATGCACATGATTGAGGAGGAGCATTTATCCAAAAACTAGATGAGTTTTTAAATCAGGCACATTTTCTCCCATGTTTCTTAAACCATATTAAATCACTTGGGATCCAAAATCTCAAATGGTTTGATATTTTTGATCGGGGGAGAATTTGTGATTTAATAATGACATTTTAGAAAAGGTGATCGTTTTGGTTCAAGTGAGCAGGCTGCTCTCTCATATGTGCTAAACGATTTCGAATCTTGAAGCACATATTGAGGGGGAGCAACTGGTTTCTTAAATGGCTTTTGTAATCGTCCATTCGTTGGTTAAGTCTTTTCCCACGAGAAATCAACTAACATATTTCTTATCACATATTTTCTCCCCCTCAAAAATGGCATATAAAATGTTATTTTTGAAAAGTTGAGAATAAATATGACCATTTCGAGTGTGGCGGGAAGAGTGACACAAAGAACAGTTTGGTGAACAAAGTTTTAAATCAAATACTCCCCCTCAACAAGTGATATAAACGGTTGAGGTTTTGAAAATCGTAAGGGGAAGTACTTGTTCTTTTGAGCAAAACCTTGAAAAGTGAAAGGTTTGATAGGTTTTACTCAAAAATAAGAAGCTTTCGCTCCTTTTATAAGTATTGTGGCACTGAAGCGTACCACAGGGTCCTTTCTTGACAATTACGGGTTGTACACTGTTATGTGTGCACAAGCCATTGACATATTTAATCACACATCCAAAATATTATGAAAGAAATAGTTCAAGGGGTACCAGGTAGTCCAGTGATGTTCCCAGGAATGTGCACAGGGCGTTGATAGCGGTGATGTTGATCTGGGTCGACCACCAACAAAGCTTTCAATGTTCTGAACCCGATCCCTTGAAACAACCGTTCATCAATCATGGTGATGATCCTCTTCACGTCCCTTCTCCGAGAATTCCATCGCTTTGGAGACCCAATGCCTTCATTTATAGCCTTCAACCGATAAGCCAATCCGTCCCTAACCAACTTCAAAGTGTGATCTCCAAACTTGTGAAGATCTTTACACGCCATTAAGCAATTTCGTTGTAGTTCACTGCGGTAAACGCGGCCAAATGGTTTGCGATGAGTGTATATTGTGAGAGCTGGTTGATGTCGGGAAGATCAAGTTGAGGTGGAGTAAAGTTGACACGGGTTTGATATGATTCAACTGCAAGCTGGAGATCTTCTACACGTTCTTTGATGACTATGCGTCTGATGACGATGAGCAATGACTTGATGAATTCACGTTGTACTTCGGTTGAAAATTGTCTCATGCGACCCTGTACTTTGGCAAGGTACATGTCTTCAATGTCGTTGATAGACAAATTCTTAAAGTCAGCTTCAGAGAATGCATAATCTCTTTCATCTTGTCATTTGACCACGATATTCTTTAGGAAAGTGTAGTCCCACTTAGACGAAAGATCAACATGTTTGATGGCAACGATATCCTTAGTATCTTGAACTGCATGTTGAGACTTCGAACACGGAAGCTTCAGTAGTAGATTCTTGGCGTTCGGCCAATGATGAATCCCATACATTGCATCTCGGTCTTATGCTTCCACTTTGTTGGAGAACAAGTGATTAGCTCTTTCCTCGATAGCTATGCAGTTTGAGTATATGGCTGCTGGGAATGGAAGTGTCAAAGATGTAGCGTATTTCCTTGAACCATCGCCACCGTGTAGAATAAATTCCAAGTCTTTGTTGAAGAAATATCTGAACGGAATCCTAGGTTCATTTGGTTGGCCAATTGTTGGTAGAGGTTTAGTCCAGTCGGTGTAATATGGAGGATTGTCCCGTTTGGTGAAGTCAACGTTTTCTTCTGGGTTGAGCCAATCCATGTTGTTAGACATAGCTCGAGCAATTTTTTCAAGGTGATATTCGACCTCGAGGGCACTTTCCGAGCTATCTTTTAACAGTTGAAATGCTTCATTCTTGATTCGCTTCAACTCAGATTTCATCATCTTCTTCACATGGAACTTTTCTTGCAGAATTTTAGCATGCTCCAATGTATTACCGTATACCAGATCTTGACCTTCTTCAGGGTAGGGAGTTGAGTTGACAAGTGTAGAGAACCATTCAAATTCCTCTATTATCATCGTCTACTCTGCTATCACGGTCGACGCAGTATCGACGGCGTCTTCTTCTTCTTTTTCGAAGGCCTAGATGATGATTCTGCTTTCTGTACTTGTTTGGGAGAGGCGGGTTGTTGTTGGGACTCATGGTGTTCCTCATCGTCACCACCCGTATACTCAAAGTGATCACCGGTTTTTTGAGTCTGGGGGGGAACTCAGAATCCTGAGGTTTATCTGTAGAAGAACGTGGAGGAGACCTTTGTTGTGCTGGAGTCTGTAGGGGTGGAGGTAGCATAGAAGATGATTCACCAGATGGTCTCGGACGTTTATGTTGATTGTCCTTGTCCTTATCCTTGTCGTCACCGTCTCTTGGACATTTATGCCTTACAGCTTTGACTCTACATGCTGTTTTGAGTTGGTAGTCCAGCAATGCATCAAACAACTTTCCTTCATCAGAAGTAAATGTCGCAAATCGTTTAGACATTTGTGTGACTAGCTTGGCCACCAATTCATTATCAGAGAAAACTACAGGATCAGTTGGGTTGATTGTGACGGTTAAGGGTGTTGATCTTATAGTTTTCTTGGCTATCTGCATGAGATTCGGATAAAGTTGTCTGGTAAACATCTCCTTTGTGACTGCAGGAACGATGTCAAGAAGGTACTTGTGAGTGTAGCTCTTGATCATTTTGTCCATTTTCCCTTGAAGATCATCCTGCCTGAGCTTCTTTATGTATTCCCTTTCCACTTGCATCTTTTCCGTCTCATCGTGAAGATAAGTTATCTGATCAGCAATGAAATTCAGCATTCTATAGAGCATGTCTTTCTTTCTGACTCTTTTGACAGCTTTGGTGATTCGGTTTTTAGCTTGAGACATCCAAGATGGAGTTGGCTTCTTTACAGATTTGGATGATGATTTTGTTGATTTCTTTGATGGTGGTGGTGAAGAATGAGATGATGAGTCTGATGAGGAGGAGACATGAGGAGACTCGGGGTCCTTAGGCGGTTCAGAAGTTTCCTCCTTAGACATAGCCTTGTCATCAGTCTTAGTTTCATCAGCAGGTATTTCCTCAGTCTTTTCTTTTGATGGTTCCTCAAACTCATATTCAATAGAATCCTCCAAAAGTTGTTGTTGTTGTAGAAGAGTGGTGGCACCAGCTCCCTTATCGGGTTGATTAACCGCATCAGGAGATGGTTTAGAGTGGGCAACACCACTTGAACCTCCAGGGCCACCCATTTGATCCTTTGCAAATTCCTTAGCAACATGTTGGAGTCTAATGAATTTGAACTTCTTCCTGTAAGATGAATCCAGTTGCTCTTCATCACTTTTGAGCTTTCATAAGGCACAAGTACATGAGTCTTCCCTTTGCCATGTTCAGCTATTGGACTAGGAGGTTTTGCTACTCGAGGGGCGTGTGGTTGCTTGATTGAGTAGTGGACCTCCTCGATTGTGTTTCTTCAGAGCTTTCGTCTAGTAGCTTTCTTGGTGGTTCAGGTGTAGGAATAGGAACAGCTTCCTGAGAGGGAACTTTCTTCTTTGGAGCGGGTTTCCTCTTTGGGACCTTCCTTGACTCTCTGTGCTCTTGCACTTCCAAACTTCCTCTTACGGTTCTCCGGTAGGTGTTCCGAAGGCTTTTCATCGAGATGACCAACTTTGCCTTCTCTACGCTACTCGATACCTTTTGTATGTTTCAAGCCTTTTGATTTCATTTGTCAGAAGGTGATCGGGCAGCACGGCACCTTGTTTCTTTGTTGTCGATTCCTGATTCGATTGAAAGGATAGGCTCAGACAACATGTCGTGATTGTTGGGGTCATTGAGCCTCTTGGGAATATCAGGATTAAGCCAAAGCGCTCTGCGGATCGAAGCTTTGTGTATCGACATAGGGAATCTTTGAGCCAAGCTTTTGAGAAATGACATCATGTCATCCCATATCGATGCTTCAATCTCATGTCCTTCTTATTGATCAATGACCAGGAAGATTTGCAGAGTTCCATGAGCTTGAGATGTTCATAGCCACTGTCACGACTAGAGACAGACTTAGTGATGATGATGTAGACGGTTCTCCACGGTTGAGGAATGTTCTTAAGCTCCACGTGAGAATGCTTGGTAATAATTCTTGAAGCTTCATCATAGCCAATATCAATTAGAAATGAAGAACCTGTCTCTTCAGTAGGTGTAGCATAGAAGTCGGTTGGCACGATTTCTGGAATGAGAAGAACAGCCCGTAAGTCTGCATGAGTGATCGTGAGTTGTTTGTGATTGAGAGTCACAGTCACTGCACTTTGACCCTTGATCCTTTGCATTGAATTCGGAATTGTTGAATGTAGATCTTGATATGTGGCAGTGTGAGAGCATGTTCTAGTAGGGATGATTCTTTAGAATATCCACAGCAATGAGACAAGAAGATTCTGAGAATGTGAGGGTTTCAAAGTCAACCCTAAGGTTGTTCTTTCCAATCTTTCTCGGATAGCTATTAGGGAAGATGTCAGCAATTGTGAAAACTTCTGGTGCATCCACATTCATTTGAGCATCCATGTCGTGACCTGAAATAACATTATCCAAAAGAACCAACATATCGAAAGACATAATGTTAGTCAACATAAGGTCTTTATTGTCTAATTATTGAATGTACAGTGTCAATGATTGTTACGAGTCCTAAGTCACTTGTTTGTCCAATAGTCCAATGAAGTCGTGAAACGTTTCGTGAGTTAGTTAACTTTAAGTTTTAAAGTTTATGTTATCACTTGTAGTTCACAACATATCAAACGTTTAAGTTTATTAGTGACATTATTGGTTTCGTGATGATATGATTTGTTTATTTACAAGTATGTACACGTAACAATTCATAATTAAGGTCAATCAAGGCTTGTAGGCGATATGGCAAAGTTAGCATGCAGTACGGAGTGGTATATGCGTAGGCACAAGCTTATCGTGGGATCCTACTTACTACGGCGTGAAATGTTGCTGCGTAGGAAAAGGGGACCTTATGAGTAGAGCTTACAGCGTGAGGTATATAAACCTTACACGTAAGGCTTACTCGTAAGAGTAGACCTTATGCGTAGAGGTCATTGTTTACGCATATCCTTAGGGATACTGCCGTAGTCCCTTTGTAGAACCTACGGCGTTAACGCTACGTGAAGATTTCTTACGCATAACTTTCTACGCCTAAGGTGATCCTTATGCGTAGAGATTCAATGACCTTGATTCTAAGTTTTACGAGTAGCAAGCCTGAAATAAAATCATCATATCATCAATCTTGACACATATATTCATTTTTAAGACAGATTATGGCATGAAAGCTTGTTAAACAGTTTACGCGTAGAAAATCATACGCGTAGCCTAAAACCCTAAAGTTCAAAATTTATGCGTATGAAATCTAGCCATAGGATATGCACCAAAGTGTTTCTGGTAAGTCTAAGATGTTGAGAGAGTGTAATGACCAAGTTTTAACACCTAATTCGCAGTGAATCAAAAGTACCCAAATCTCAAGAACATTAAACCCTAATTTCTAATTCACAATCAATTAGTGTTTATGTGTTGTTATAGATCTTAGATAACATTAATTAATCATGATAACAACATCACACAACAATATTTTTGACAAAAAACATTCACATTTGAAAATACCCAAAACCATAAATAAACCCTAATTTTCAAAATCACTCAATTCGTGAATCTGGGTTCGTTTTGAGGATAGAAAAGGTATCATTGATGTTATTAAAACATTTTTGACACTATCTTTTTAGCCACAAACACATAAACAAGATTATGTGTTCATACGCATACGCGTAGAACACAAAATCGACCATAGGTTAATATCTAACCGTTAATTTACAAAACGATTTAAAACCATTGTTTGTAATCTTGTTAGGAACACAAAAAAACTTACAAATTGAAGATCTGAAACACGGATTTGTCAAACAATTTTGGATCGTTGATGATATTAGGTGAAATATTAATTGTGATGAATTAAATGAGGTTGGTGGGGTATTTTATTTAAAATAACTTTAAAGTTTTGACTGTTTTGGTCCCTCCACCTTTTACTTTTTCATCCAAAGCCATCTAACTCCCATTTTGGTTACCAAACGAAAGATTTTAAGAAGTAAACATGACGACACTCCCCCTCGACTTAAGAAAATAATGAAAGGTTATTATTTTAGACCGAGGAGTGTCATTGAACCAGAAAATTTACCACCATTGATAAAAGAAACAACCGGGATAGGATACATGCAAGTACACGAATGTTTTTAAAACAGCTTTGGTATTTATTTTCTCCCCTCAACACTTGATCGTTAAAAATACTGAATTTTGAAAAGATTAGAGTGTTGTGGAAGAAAATGTACTTGCCATGTTGAAAGAAAATTAGAGTAGAAGAATATTTTTGTTGTTTTATCGAGTTTTATATTTTGTATTTTGTTTTTGAAAAAATTATTTACAAAAGAGATTTTGGTGTTTGACATGTTTTAAGACTGTTTTAGGAGGTCATCCAATTCCTCTTGAGTCAAACACCTCATACCAATCGTTGGACCACTCATTAAACCTAGCAGGAGGCAAGGCTTTGGTGAGTAGATCTACCAATTGGTATTCTGTACCCACGGCGTATAATTCAACAGCACCATGTCCACGTGGTCCTTGATGAAATGATAGCGAAGATCGATGTGCTTTGATTTCGAATGCTTGAACTGGTTGCCGCGAGATCGCAATGGCACTCAGATTGTCGCAGTACATCGGGATTCTGTCAAATACGTAACCATAGTCTTTGAGTTGTGTTGTCATCCAGATGACTTGAGCACAACACGCCGACATGGCTACATATTCCTTCGGTTGATGATGGCGATGTACAATCCGCTTCTTTGATTGCCAAGACACCAGTTTATCACCAAGAAATTGTAAAGCTCCCAAGTACTTTTTTGTGAATCTAAACATCCTGCGTGTCGCGATCTGAAAAGGCGTTATTAGTTCAAAACCGTAATCCTTCGGATACCAAGATCCCCAAGTTAATGGTTCCCTTGATGTATCGGAGGATTCTTTTAGCCTCGAAGAGGTGGGTTTCAGTTGGTCTTGACTGATAACGGGAGCATAGATAAATAGCAAAGACAATATCATGTCTGCTTGCTGTTAGATACATGAGAGACCAATAATACTCGGTATTTTGTGGGGTCGACAATTTCCCATGTAAATCACGCGTCTAGCTTCTTGGTATGAGTCATTGGTGTGGCATATGTGTCCGACGTGTTTGCATTCCAAATTTGTTTAACAATTCAAGGGCATATTTGGACTGACTCAAGAAAATACCAGGGGTGATTGATGAACTTGCAGTCCTAGAAAGATCGTAAGTTCACCCACCATGGACATTTCAAAATTTTTCTTCATTAGTTTTGCAAAAGCGTTTGAGTACTTTTTATGTGTAGACCCAAAAATGATGTCATCCACGTAAATTTGAACAATTAAGATATGTGCCCCGTGATATTGTATAAAAAGAGTAGGGTCGACCGAACCTTTGGTGAAATTATTGGCAATGAGGAAAGATGATAGCTTATCGTACCATGCCCGAGGAGTTTGAGACCATAAAGAGCTTTGTTTAATTTGTAGACATGGTTCAGGAACTCAGGATCAACAAATCCATCTGGTTGGCTGACATAAACCGTTTCTTTGAGTTGTCCATTGAGAAACGCAGTTTTGACATCCAGCTGATAGACCGTCATATTCATATGAGCCGCGAACGCGAGAAATATCCTAACATCCTCCAAACGAGCAACCGGAGCAAAATATTCTTCAAAATCTATGCCCTCTTCGGACGATAACCCTTAGCAACTAGTCGTGACTTGTTTCGGATAACATTACCTTCATCAATTTGTTCTTCCAAATCCATTTTAGACCAATGACGTAGAACCCTGTTGGTCTTTCAACCAGTTCCCTACACTTCAAGGCGTTTGAATTGGTTGAGTTCTTCTTGCATGGATTCAATCCAAGTGTCTTTTGTCATTGCGTCTTTGATGTTTTTGGGCTCATATTGGCAGACGGTGAGTGCATAAATGCAATGTTCACCATCTGAGTGAAGACGTTGTCTCGTAATGACCGGTTGATTCGGGTTGCCAATAATATTTTCCAGAGGATGATCTTTTGTCCATCTATGTGTGAAGGGTTGATGTTGGTATACATTGTGCAGATTTTGAGGATTCAAATGGTTTGTTGAAGATTCCGCGACATCTCGTGCGGCTAGCCTCATTAGCAAACGGGTTAAAGAAGCATTTGGATCAAAATCGGCGGTGGGGGTACTTCATTAAGAACATCATCAGCCGGTTCATCAGTGTTGGAAGCGGTTTGTTCAATTGTTGTGTTGGAGTCAACTGGTGGTGCTTCTTCAACAATAGTTGTTGTCGCAGTGTATCGGTATAGAATATTATCGGTTGACCCGAACAAATGCGGAAACAACGGATACACTCGAGCACGTTCATCAATATCATCAGCTGGTGGCGGAGCAAATAACCTTTCCATTTGTTGGCGGTGAGGGGGCTTTGTTCAGCGGTGATGATGGGGTTTGGGGAAGTTTAAGCGGTTGTGTCCGGGTTCCAAGTTGTTATACTCGAAGCCATTTGTGTAGTTCATCAAAATGAGCATGAATCGTTTCCATAACCTCCTTTGTTCGACGATTCCGCATGCTGAAATCTTTAGAATTATCACACGATCCAATAAAGACTCCAATGTCAGCTTTGGCTTTGAGCTTCCTAAAGTCATCACGATCATTATTCGGATAGCAAAGAGATCCAAATACATGAAAGTGTTTTAGATTCGGTTTTCTGTTGTAGACAAGCTCGAAAGGTGTTTTGTTGTGGCGTTTTGTAATCATAGAACGGTTTTGAGTATAGCATGCATGAGATACGCCTTCTGCACAAGTAACTGAGGTTTAGCATTGATTAACATTGTTCTCGCGCTTCTACTAACGTTCGGTTTCATCTTTCAACAACTCCGTTTTGTTCAAGTGTGCGTGCAATAGATGTCGATGTTTGAATTCCCACTTTCTCATAAAATTCACGAAGAGTTTGGTTAACAAATTCAGTTCCTCTGTTTGATTTGTCGGACGGTTGTTTCGGATCGAACTTGTATTTTCATGAGAAAGGTGATGATCATCTGTGGAGCTTGGTCTTTGCTTCAAAGAAAGTAGACCCAAGTCCAGCGTGAATAGTCATCAACAATTACTAAGATGTAGCGTTTGCCATTGATCGTTTGCACACGCATCGGGCCACACAAATCCATGTGAAGAAGATGAAGCACATGCTGAGAGCTGTTTTCCACCTTTGAAGGAAAATGAGCACGAGTGCTTTTCCCTTGTTCACAAGCTGAGCAAAGGTGATCTTTTGAATACCGTAATCGTAGGAGTCCTTCAACTAGTTTGTGTCGAGCAAGGTTGGTGATGGTTTGAAAGTTTAGATGTGAGAGACGGTGGTGCCATAGCCAGGATTTTGTTGATGTTGCCTTTGAAAGTAAGCAGATGGGAGAAGAAGCAACCATGTCTTGCATAGAGATAGTGTAAAGCCTAGAAGTCTGCGAGCCAGACATAAGGTCTTTTCCTTGTAGATCACGAATGAAACAAGTTTTCTCCCTGAAAGTAACCTCCAAATCTCCATCACAGAACGACCTCTGAAAACAGATTGTGACCGAGGCCTTCCACATAGTAAACTCTGCTTATTTCGATGTTCCCATTGATATAGTCTCTGTAGCCCATGATAGCTGTGAAGTGATCATTCCCGAACCTGACAGTGCCAATGAACTTTGCAATAAAGTTTGTTAACAGTTTAAGGTTGCCTGTCATATGTCGGGAACATCCGCTACAGACGACACAGATGGAATAGAAGTAGATGTGGAACCCAAAATGTTAGAGGGTTCCGGAGCAGTTATATTAGACATACACACATCAATAACTTTAGGCATCCATTTAAATCCTAGTGTGTTATATATCCATTTCTATCATCTATAACTACTATTTGCTTTAGTCTTAGTGTGTGCACTAGGTGGTACTGCATTCTTAGGAGGTGAAACTGGAGCTACAGGGACAGCAATGCGTTTCTTAGAATCTAAATAAGGCGGTCTACCAAGCATAGACTTAGAAAGGTTAGTTGGCCTAGAGGTATTCCGATTCTTGGGATCCCTTAAACGAGAGATGATAGATTTAGCAACACATTTGTCATGACAATCAGAATTCATACTTTTACGACAAATAACACAAGGTGCATCGGTGAATATCAAAAATTACTTAAAGGTTTAGCATTCGTTACATCACTATTTCTATTACATTTGCCGGACGCAATATCTATAGTGGAAGCAACGTGAGTCTTATTCATAGTCCTAGGGTGTTCTTCTACTTTAGCATTCCTTATTGATCTTTTCTTAGGTCGCAACTTCCTATTCTTCGATGTAGTGCTCCTAGAAGTGAAGTGCGGACGTTTGGAAAAGACGTAACTATTCCCGTTTCGAGTAAGAAGCACGCTTAGCAACTTGTGATTTGGCAAGTAGAATTCTAGGTTCACGATTACTAAGTGTTAGCCGGTGCTATCTTCTTAATGACGGTTGGGGAAGTTGTTCATACTTTCCTAACATTTCTCTTAGCTTAAAGATAGTGTGACCAATTCTTGATTTTCGAATCGAAGATTTCCGAAAATTCATGACTTCCGTAGTGTGTTTGAGAAAATGATCAAGCTCGTTTGATGCTTCATCACGAGTCTTTTAAGTAAATCAAATATGACACCATATTCCTGTTTAACTTTTACAAGTTCTTGTTCATATTTTGAGATTTGACATTTCAAAGACACGTTTTGATCATCCAGTTGCTCAAATTTTGGATTAAACGATTTAGATTGCAACTGGGTGATTTTGTTTTGCAAAGCAAGTTCACGATTTTGACAATATTTTTGACACCATTGAAGACGACGTTATGCATTTGAAAGCTCGTTATTCAATCGTTCATTTTCAGCTTTTAAAGACTGGAACTGATGCACATTAGCAGAATTCTCATAAGTAACAACATTATCAACAATATCAACAGAGATATGATCAGATGCATATACAACAGATTGTAATAACACAAGATTATTGATGTCAGCACAGATGACATCTTCCAAGAGTCGATCTACATCTTTTCTCAACATTTTATTTTTACGTTTAGTATTAGAAATAGATGTTTCTGTTTTTTCGAAAACGACCTTCATCACTCCAAGTTCCTTATGAAATTCCCGTTCCCAAGACAATGCACAATTTTTCAAATTTTTAACATTAGGTAAAAGATTTTTCTGAAAAATGTCTCTTTGTTCTTGCGCCAGAGGCGATTGAAAATGTTGAACTTTGATTTTAGAATGATATTCTATCTCATGTTGTAAAGTTTTGAGGTCAGCCATGAAAAGGTCAAAATATCGAAGGATTTTGCGATTTTCAGGTTTTGAATTTACTTCACTGATGGAAGGTAAAGGACCATAAATTTGTGCATAATCTGGTTTGGGATTAACATTAGAAGACTCAGGTATTTTAATGATAACCCTTGGTGTGTTAGAACAATCCTTTGGTAGGACGAAAGTGACCGCTTGTGAATAAGTAAAAGCTTTGTTGTAAAGAACTTTTTCTAATTTTGATCGACTCTCGTCTTCAGCATCTAATTCCTCTTGACGATGATATTCAACAACACTCATAATAGAATCATCAATTTTATATTATGCACCGGAAACTTCGGATTTGGTTTGAATGTTTTGTTGAGAAAAGCTTAGGTTTGTAATCAGCAAGATTCGGTCCATATCCTTTTGGATTGGGTTTTAAAGTAAACTTTTCGATAGCTGTTACTGACTCACCATGTTTATAAACAACAGTTTTAAACTCGTTATGTTTGTTTTGCAAGCCGATAATTTCTTCAAGAAGGTCATCTATTCGATTCGTTGAATGCTTTTTGTATGCAGAGAACTGTTTTTGACAAGTTAACAACTCAGCCTTAGCTTTTTGATTTTCCAAGGTGAGAGCGTTAATTTGCTTTTTATGTTCATGTTTCAGTTGTTCTATTTTAGACAACAAGCATTCTTCGGCGGCTAGATCACACACTGTCTCTCAAAATATTTTTCGTTTTGATGAGATTTTGCAAAGCGCTTCAAAACCTTTTTCACGGTTTTCTTGAGTTTTGAAAAAGTTGAGTTGCATCTTTAAACATTCAAAATCCTTGGTTAAAAGTGCATTTTTGATTTTTAAGTCCTTATTTAATGCACAACATTCTTCAATTTTAGATTGCTGGTCTTTATTAAGAGAGCAAGATGTCGGATGAGGCAAAGTTTGGTTTGTTCAACGTGAGTCACAACATGATCATTATTTAGATCCTCAAGTATAACCACGGAGTCAATTAGATTATCTATGGAAACCATAAGGTCATCTTGATCGTCAAATGTTACTACGGGGTCTAATTGAAAATCGTCGGAATGAGATGTGGATGACTCATTTTGAACATTCCGAGCCTTGGTCAGATGTTGGCGAGATATTAGATCGAGATAAATATGTTTTGTTCGGTGCACTGAGACAAGCCATTAGTGTCATACACTGGGCTGTTTCACTCATGTGTAGCTCTGCATATTAGCCATCAACATAATTGCTCGGTTGTGCAAGTCCTCTATATCATCATCTGAGTCTGCATTTGCCATAAAGCTCTGTTCTTTGTCTGTGAGAGTTCCACCAGCTTCATCCTTAAGAGCCAAAAGAAGAGCCTCTTTGTGATAAGCATTGCCCCTAGTCCTCGGCTTTTCGGCATGCATTAGCCAGGTGTCCTTTCTTATTGCAGTTGTAGCATCGAAGACCATTCAACCCATTCGAGCATTTCCTGCTCACCAATTGAGCTCTGTTGTTATTCCTACCCCCAACATTAAACCCTTGACCACCGCCCATCTGACGACCATAACCACGATTCTGAACTTCAACTCGTCCATTGTTCACAACAGCTTGATTCCTTGTGTTAGATGAGGAACGAATACGATTGTTGGATTTGTTGGTATAACGGCCAAAAGCATTAGCGATCATAACAAATCCTTGTTGCAATGCTTCGAACAGATCGATGTCCTCATTAGCTTCACTGACAAGTTCTTGAGCATTGTTGTTGTTGTATGGAACCAATTGAGTTTGTTGAGATTGTTTCTGTGAAGGATCATGTGGTGTGATTGCAGCAGTTGGTTGAGTTGCTGGTTGAGGAGGATAATTGTTTTGAGCATATAAGGCAAGTTGTGGATTTTCCGGATGTGTCGGTGGAGCAATTTGAGCACGGAGAATCCTTTCCCTATCAACTTCCTTTTCATGAGGCTTCAAGTAATCGTACAACAATCCATATGTAGAATGATGCATGTTCTTCGCTTGACGGAGAAAAATGACATACTTCTCCCATTCAGGACCAAGACTACTCAGGAACTTAGTATTCACTGCAATTCTTGGCATGATGATGTTTGGTTTATCCAAGTCATTGATGATGTCTGAAAATCGATGATGATAAGACTCTAGTGTCTCTCCTGGTTCAATCATGAAGTGTTCATAAGCCAAGTAAATTTTGGATTCCAAATCCTCCTGATTGAGTGAATCCTTCCATAAGAAGACGAATATGGTCCCACATAGCACTTCTTTTGAGCATCAAAACTACGAAGAATTGGGTTTGGTAATCCTAAGAGGATATATTCCATTGCAAGCTCATCAGCTTCATAGTGTAGAAGTTCTGCAGGATTCAAGTCTGCAACAGTAGCAATGTTTGTTTGTTCATCTCTTGGTGGATTATCATCTGGATCTCCGGGTACAATGACATTAGGCATCTAAAATGGACCTTCCAAGATAACCTTCTTTAAGAACTTTCCATGTGGCTTCTTCGATCACAAACCTAAAGAACCTTATCACCCATTGATCGTAGTTGCCCAGGTGAGCATGGAGGTCTATCAGTGATCCGACCTCATGAATGGATTGTTGGTTACTTAAAGCTTCACACATCTTTGCAAACCAAGTAGGTTCCTTCATAGTGTACCTTGATCGATGTTGATTGAATTCGTTTGTGTAGGGTTGAACTTGAAGACTTGGTGGTGGTTGAACCATTTGAGGTTGTGGAACTGACAAGTTGTGGGGTATGTTGTTGATTAAATTTTTGTTGATAAATTGCTTGTTGTTGATTCCATTGTTGATGTTGGGGACTTAATTGTTGTTGAAGTTGAGGATAAGTGTAAGGGAAATAGTTAGAGTATGGTGGTTGAGACATGTTGAAACACTTGTGTTATAAAAATGGATCTTTGTAGTCGAATGAACCTTTGTTGATGAAGTATCCTTAGGCGTAGAAATCACAATAGCCAAGTAGCACTTATCGTAAAAACACCAAACAGCGTAACAATCAAGAGTTACGCGTAGATTTAGCTTACGTAAGTAGGAAAAACACTAAAGTTATCGTAGACACAAAGTTAGGCGTAGAAACTTAGGCGTAGGATTACCTTATGCGTAAGACTATGCTTAGGCGTAAGATGAATCTTACGGCGTAGGGATTTTCTGGCGTAAGCTTATGCTTATGCGTAAATTTAGGGTTTTTGCCCAAATGATCTTTTACACTATCACAAAGCAAAAGATATCCAAAGTCGACGTATTTTCGAGCTTATCCAAGCAAGAAAAATACGGAGTAAAACAACTGAAGATCAAACCAGAATAAAGTTACGCGTAGATTAGGGTTTGATAATGGCGCATCTACTGTAAAAATGATTTTGCCCGGCGTTTCTAAACTAGTTTTTGTGTGATGAAAAAGCTTCAATAACAACAAAATGACACAAAAGTGTGAAACTTGATGATCCAAAGCTCCAAAAAATTACGCGTAGGTTTAAACCCTCGCTCAAAAACTAGTTGAAAAAACAATGATCCCGCATAAAGTTCAAACTTTTTGCCAAAACAGAAGTTTAACACCTTATAACATTGAAAGTACAAGAATCTTGGAATAAAAAGTGTAAAAATGCGTTTTAAGAAAGCCAAAGTTATGGAACCGTAAGTTAAGCGTGAGACCAAAACTCACTTCAAACAATACGTTCACCCAACTATTAGGCGATTGATACCATTGTTAGGTCACTAGTTTTACAACACAAGCTTAATAGAAAGAGATAAAGGCGATTGAACAATTATCCAAACATACACACACGTTAAGAATGTAACCGGTTATGCGTAGATATGAGTGAAAGGAAATAAATTGAACAACCAACCCTCAAGTGAGGGTTATACAAGAGTATTTATAGGCAAGGAGCTAGGGCAACACTCCCAATCCTTCCCTTTTCCTTATTGGACATGGGCCTAAGCTTATAGGCCTTCTACATAAGCTTGACCTTAAACAAACATAACATAATAAGCTACCTATTACATATGAGTAACTAACACTTGAATTAAGGTTTAGGAGTGATTCCAACATGGACAATGGAGCTGTGGTACTACTGGACCACGATGGAAGGGAATTTACCATAAATGGGCAACGTGTGAAACATTATCAGTTGGACAATAATGAAATGGTCAACGATGAAGATATTGTTTTGGAAGAAGGTGGTGGTAATGAAGTCACGTAGGGACACGACTACGAGTCTAGCTACAAAACTCATAAATAAAGAAAAGCGCTTCGTGGGGGGCAACCCATGCTTAATTGTTTGCTTGTTTGTGTCATATATCTTTTATTGATTGTTCATTCTCATGTTTCAATTTGTAAAAATGCTTTATTTTGTTTTTAACCTCGTCTTAACTACATATAAAGGTATTTTACATAAGGGATAAGTGTAGGGAGGATTACACGCGTTTTTAAAAGAAATGTAAACATGAGAATTCCAATTAATTAAAAGATATACATGTGTATTTGTTCGAGTCAAATGCTTGTATCGAGTCATAATTGATGTTTTGCAGGAAATTTTTCCAGATTCTAAAGATGTAAATTTTCCAGAATTTTTCTAGAAAATCGCATACAGTTTTGTCAGGATAACACAGTGTGTGGATCGTGACGGCGTCGGAAGGAGCAAAAACAACGATTACTTTTTCTCGTTTTCGAGCTACTTATAAATTTTGGAATTTTCCGGTCTTAATTTTCAAATTCAAACATCCGTTCCACAAGCATTATATCCTAGTTTAGTAGAGTCCTATATATATTATTACCCCGATTTTACGAAGGTTTCGTTTGTTTTCTTCAAGTGTGCGGGTTTAATTTACCATGAAGATACATAAGATGAGAATGAGTTTTAACGCAACGTTCTTCTTGAAGAAAAATGTAACAACCACTTTACACGGATCCTAACGAGCTAATCAGGGGAGTACTAGTTTCTTTCATCTTTTATTACCTTCCATTATCAAAACTTTGATACTTTCGGAGAACATTGGGGACAATGTTCAGTTTAAGTGTAGGGAGGGAAAATAAAACGGGAACTTTGAAACTATGCTTATCCTTGATTATTTGCTTTGTCCAGTAGAATTTGTGTAATAAACCATGAGAAAATATCGGTTAGGGTAATTTTGGCACCAAATTTAAAATTTTTCATGACATATAGGAGTGGGGCATGAGTGTCTAAATATTCATCATTTTTGTACCATTTAAACTGCAAAAACATCTGAAAACACTCAGAAATGCATCAAAATGATAAAAATATCACAAATAAGTGTTTATGTGTTTTAAATGCAAAAATATCAAAATCAGATGAAAAACGTATCAAGTTTGCATAATTGGCAGTTTTAGTCACCCAAGTTTCAAAAGTTGTCAAATTTAGTCCCTGGTAAATCAAAATAAAGAAAAATATCATTTAAGGTCCATGGGATTCACAAGTTGTCAAAATAATCCCTTCAAAGTTTAAAAATTGCAAAATTACAACTTTGGTCCCTCAAGTTTGAAAAATGTCAAAAATAGTCCTTGGATATTTAAAAAAGTGAAAATTATCAAATATTATCCTTTTACTATTAAAGTTTGTCAAGTTTGGTCCTTTTGATAACTTTGGAGAAATTACAGGTTCAGTCCCTCACTTTTCAGAAATTACACAAATGGTCCTTGTCATAAAGCTACAACCAAATGGCCCCTTTTGTATTTTAAACCCAGCCAAACCAATAAAACCCCAGTCAAATAAACCCTTGACCCCCCAAATGAACCCCCTTCCTATTATTAAAACGGGTCAAATGGTCAAACCGCGCCAAAAATACCAGAACCACTGTTCATCCCCTTCACATTGCCTGCATTCCAAAACCAGGGTGGTTTTCTTCCACCTTGCCTGTTTCCACCTTTCCACCTCACCTCACCACTTTTATACCCACTCCCTTCCACCTACTCCCAAATTGCATTAATCACAAAAACCTGCTCATGACTTTTTTTGGCGCCAAAAATCCAAATGGACGAATATGATGATTTTGACCAATCCAATGGTTGGAATGAGGTGGGATATTTTCAGAGATGTCGACAAAGCTGAAAAAGATCATTATAAAGGGAAAGAGGAGCAATGTGAAGAATATCTAGCCTAATTTAGTTTAATGTATGTCGTGGTAGTTAATTTTCAAATAAAAGTGTAATTTTAAGCTTCCAAGTACTTTGTTTAAGTTTTTCAAGTGTATGTGAATCTGTTTTCAGTAATCAATTTCGAATTTCAGTTTTATTTCAAGTTTATGCATTTTCAAGTCAAAAATCTCATGATAAGCTTAATGTTGTTTGTAGTTATTGTTTTGGACTGAATAAGCTCATGTAAGTTCCTAGAAAGCTTCTTAAAGCTTTTAGAAACCCTTAAAATCAGTTTAGAAGAAAAAAGAGAAAAATACCAAAAATACCAAAAAAATTAGATAAAAATAAAAAATCAATGGAAGGTTATCAAGAAGTCTGGGCGAGGTTAATAAAGGATTTCCCTTGGGTTTAGTGCTTATTAAGGCTTTTAGGTTGTGTTTGTGAGCCTCAGTTCTCAGTCTTGTGCTTGGATCCAATTTGTAAGCCTTTTGATCCATTTTGGCATTTCACTGTGTAAGACATTCATAAGCTTGAAACTTTGTATCTTTATGTTCATTAGTAATAGCTAAGTAGAATTAAACAATAAAACAGTAGGCTTGTTCTCTTTAATTTGTAGTTGCTAGAAATTTTATTGTAACAGTTATAATAGCATAAAGATCATTCTTGAGTTGTATGTTGTTGTTACTGTTGTTTAGTGCTTATTTAGTCTTATTACATGATATTATAAAGTCTTGAATCATTTTCATGGTCTTAATATGTGTTTTGTTTTGAAAAT
This sequence comes from Chrysanthemum makinoi, assembly GCA_910596185.1. NCBI lineage: Eukaryota > Viridiplantae > Streptophyta > Magnoliopsida > Asterales > Asteraceae > Chrysanthemum > Chrysanthemum makinoi. Next base: position 139,361,465 of record OU343216.1, read on the forward strand.
CATCAAAACAGTCTAGTAAAGGCTTGCTTGGATTAGCTTGTTTAACTGTACTAGAGGGTGTTCAAGACAGTGTTCTTGGGTGTTATCTGTCACACTTGGTCTAAATAACTCAAACATACCATAAAAACCAGACCTTGTTAGTGTAAAAGTCAAGATCATCTTTAATCCCAACTAATTAGTTCACTATTAGGATCTAGCTTGTTAAATTCACCACAGTAGCTTATAACTTGGAAACTTAGCTTAATCTTATCTTATTATAGCTTAATCTATCATAATCAGTGAGTAAAATTGATCCAAAGTTCATATTAGTCAACATATTAGTGTAAGATAAAAAGTCAAACTTTTCAATATAGTCGTTTTTGAATAAAATGGATAATTTTATATAGGACATAATATTAGCTTTCAAGATTTGAGCTTTTGGAATATTAAAATATAACTGCTCATCTTAATCACAGTAGATTTTTTTTACTAAGCTTATGCGCTTAGCTGTTAGCTTACTTTGGACCCTGTTTGAAAACATGCCATGTACAGATTAGCTACCATACTTTCACAAGCTCACACGAGAGCTCATCGGTTAGCTTTAGCTTGTGAATCTTGGTTCTTTGGAAAGCTAACCTAGCCATCTTAAGTCCCAAGCAATTTTCCATTTTGCTGTACTTATTTAATAAGGCTTTTTGCATACTTTTTCTTTGTCCCATTTTCTTGTATACTCTATACCCAGTGCTAACAAGCTTTTTCTAAAGCTCTTCACAAGCTCATTAGTAAACCATAGTAAGTGAGCTTGGACTTTTTGGATAGACCACCAACCCAAGCTTGTTGACTCGGTCTTTGTTTTGAGCTTTTAACTTATTTCCTTAGCTTAAATTGCACAAAACTCCACAGGATTTGTTGGTACAAGGATTATCATAAGTGCTTATTTGCTTATTAGTAGCTTTTCAAGATGTATTTTTGTGTTTTCTAGCTTATATAAGTAGCACTAGCTTATTTGCATCTTATTTCAAATTTTGTTCCAACTTGTAAACTTGTTTGAGCTTAAAAAACATCAAATAAGCTCATAAGTATCTTTGTTGAGCTTATAAGCTCTTAAAAGCTTATTTTAAAGTTTGTAATTTTTGTTTTCATTAAAGTAGCTTATAATCAGTAGTATAATAGTTTTCAAAAATAAAAACCACAAAAACATCATTTTAAATATAGTGATAGCGTTTATTTAATAGAAATTAGCTTTTTGATTTTTCTTTTCAGCTTATTATTAAGAAATTTGTGTTTTTATAATTTTCTTAGTTTTCTGTCATCATAATATATTTTTAGAAAAAGTTTCATAATTTTCTCATCTTGTTTAGTATTTATTAGAATTTAAAATAGTTAAAAAGTGTTAAATAATTAGTAATAAATAAATAAAAAACATAAAAAATATCTTTTCAGTTTTAAAATTATTTTTATAATATTCTAGATTTTTCTAAGTTAAAATTTTATTTTTCCAGGTTAATTTTATATTTTCTTGTATTTAAGTATATTTTAAATAGTAATTAATTAATAATAAATAGATAAAAAGTGTAAAAAAATATAATTTCAATTTAAAAATAAGTTTTATAATATTTTAGATTTTTCTAAGTCATAATTTTATTTTTCTAGCTTTATTTCATATTTTATCATATTTTAGATTATTATTAAATAATTAAAAATAGTTTTTAATTAATAATAATTAAATAAATAGTTGTAAAAATAATTTTATTTTTCTAATAATTTTCTTTTATTTTTAGGATTCCAAAAAGATCATTTTCATATTTTTAGGTCTTTTATTTCTTAGATCTCACTTTTTATTTTTTTACGTTTACGTAGTTTAATAAACGTACGTATTTACGTTTCTTTAATCTGATTGTTGTGCTTTACAATTCTGTATCCAAATATCATTCCAATCAATCAGTAGTATAATTATTCTCAAAAATCCTTACTAATCACTATCCTTAGTGATTATTCGACATTTGAAAGTTTTGAAACACCATTCAGTCTCCGTGGGACTTAACGACCTGTGGAAACACTATACTCTCAGCATCTTAATTGCATTTGTTTCTCATTTGAATTTTATTACAGTTGACCATTCACAAGTGGTTAGCTTGTGTGATAAACTTGACAGTTCTGAGGCAATCATGGGCCATTAGTCTTAACAAAAGCGTCTCATGGATAGGAAATTATATGACTAGCACAAAACCCTTTACCACTTAAATTCCACCCAAAATGTGAGGATCACCCTTAGATTAGTAGGAATTAAAGCATTCACCTTTTATGCTTAGTGTGTGAACCGGTAGTATAATAGATTCTAGAACTTGTTTTGTGATGCATCCGAGATCGCTAGTAAGACTACACTTGTGTAGTTAGGAATAACTAAATGATAAGAGGCATTAGGATAACCCTTGCGGTAATAATTACTTCTTCCACATCGGTTGAGTAATTCCCCACTTTCTAGCTTGTACTCATCTTTAAAACACGATACCCCTAGTTAACCCCTCAGAGCCTATCCTTTTCGCGGTTCTCGTGATGTTTCGGTTTTCTGGAATATCAATGAAAAGCATTATTTACACCCCACCCCCAAATGTACACCCAAATCTCCTTAGCCTACCATGTATGCACTCACTTTTAGAGCATTATTGTTATCACACTAAACCCTTAGTTCAATTATCTAGTTGCTTGCATAAGTTGCTAAGTCGAGTCATATCTTTTGTACATAGTTTTGGGACGATTGGGACTCATGGGAAAAGTTAAAGTTTATGAAATGACGGGAAGGGAACGTTAAATTCAAATTCCATTTATTTGCATAATAATGTACTCCAAGTGTTTTGATCTCTTCAATTCGGGTCAAATTAGTGTTAGAGTAATAAAAATTCAAGTGTAGGGATGTGCCTATAAATCCCTATCATTGTGATGTTACCGTAGAGGATGGTAGAGTAAAAGTGTATGAAAAAAAAAATGGGCTACCATCCTACATCTATCTTGAATTTATGTTTGTTTGTTTCAGTTATATAGAGTCTAGAGTGTCGAGTCTTGGCTTAGCAACGCCACTCTTCTCATGCTTGTAACAAAAAGATTTTTGACTTGCCACCACTAAATAGCCTATCTGTTAAGACCCTCTATCACGTATACCTTATCCCAATTGCAACCTTACCACAACAGTTACATGTATAACAAACACCACGTTAAACACAAACTGTTATGCGTAAATAAAGAGAAAGATTAAGATGAGAACGGTGACTTGAATATGTTATAAATCGTGTATATGTTTAGAGAGATAGAGAGAAGAAAGATGAAAACAATAAGATGTATATTGCTTCAAGGAAAACACACACACACACACACTCAACATACCCTGACCATTTAGGGGTATTTATAAGACACATGTTGCCCTAAAGGCTTTCCATGGGCTTGGCTTGGGCTTCGTGGACTTGGATTGGATTACATATAATAGAAGGCTAGCTTATCTTAACTATTAGCCATTTAGCTTAGCCCAATCCACGAGCCCGTTGACTATTCTATCACTATATCTAACACACGATACAAAGTTCCTAAATGTGAATGACCATCACTTTTAATAAAACTATTAAGGCTAACAGTCTCCCCCTAAGGGTAGGTCATTCAAACGATGCTCCACTTGATTAGGTCTCTACTTTTCTTGAGCTTGAACTTTGCGTGTAGATATAGAATAGTCTTGATTCTTTGTTCCTTCATGCTTTGTGATCAGATAATGTGGTTGTTTGCCGTTGTAAACTTCGTTGGTTAGGTATCTCCACGTCTTTCTCCACCATGCTCACACTTCTATTTGACTTTGAGTTTCCAATGATGAAGTTCTCAAGTCTTTAAACTTTGTAGATTCTTTGATATTGACGAAGAATCATCTTTAACTTTGTGTAGCCTTTGATTTTGATGAGAACTTTCATGTGTTGTTGGTATGAGCATGTACGAGTCACACGATCCATCCGCCTCGGAGCTTCCATAAGATGAAAACATAAAAACAGGTTAGTAATAAGCGGATTCCGGCACTTACAAGTTTGAATTTCGAGGGTGTTAACAGATAGTGTGAAACACATCTCTAATCTTACAGAGGCCGTTCTGAACTGAGTCCCACAAGTGAGATAACTTGTGATATAAACATCTACGCTTCGGATGAGTCATGAGGTACACAATGCAAACATCACGCTGTAGATCGCTTTGAGACACACTAAGCGTAATCCACGGGAGTTACCGAAGTGACACAGCTGTGTGGCGCTTGATGTTGACCACGGCGGAGTTTCCATTCAATCATTGAAGATCACATGAGTGAACCTCTCATAAATGTTCTCGGCAATTGCTAAGATCTGCGTGGACTCTAGAATATATCACTTGTACGCCTATTATTGAACAACAAGTGATGTCATGTCATGTGTTGCTATGAGATCTTTTGATGAATCTCGTGGCTCTAGACTCAATAGTGCATTTTGGTTTCCTAAGCGGAGACAAGGGAGAGGGTCTCCTTCTTCAATATCAACAATCTCTAAGAGAAAGTCGATAGAATTATGCAGGGTTCCCAGTGAGTGAAACAAATCCTTTTAAGAGGAATTGAGCTAGAAGGTTTAGTGCGATCGTCCACCGGGTCCATGACGCCTTTGTCTTCAATACGGTGTCATCAGTGACAACCAGTAGTGAATGAATTGAACCCGGTTTATGCGGTTGAATATGGAGGGCTATTTCTTTTCACCCTTTCATTACATTTCTTTTTAATTCTTCAACCCTTCTTTCTCCTTTCTCACATTACTCCTTTTTTCAATCATACCTGAGGACTTCTAGATCTAACTATTGGTGATGTCCTAGGGTAGATCCCCGCCTCAATGGATCATAGGACAAATTTCCTAAACTTAGTCACCTTATAACTTCATGACTGTCCTATTGTTGCCATAAAACCATTTTTCTTGAAAATCTCTCCAAGTGTTTATATTTGAAAACATGTTTGAGACTCTGAGAGTTTTAAATTTACAAACACTCCCTTCACATGTGCTCATAAGTTTTGTGAAATCGCACATAGAGGGTGGAGTTCGCACTTTTTGAATTGATCGGCTCATGATAGACAATTCCCCACGAGACACGGTTACGATGCTTAGTTAAAGAGTTCCATTGTCAGTTTTGAGGTGACAACTAGCTCTAGTAACTAACTTGAAGTTGTAAACACTACTTGAAAAGGAGGTTAGACCCATGAAGGTGCATATCTATCACAAGTTTCTCGAGATGGTACATTTGCGACTTTTGATTCCGGTCAATTCATTGGTTCAAGATCGAGTCGAGCTCATTTTAAGATTCAAACAACGATCATTAAACATTTTTGATCACATTTTAATCACGTCTCCTCCCTCAAAATATATTAGGTGATATTTTTGATATCATCGGATTAAACAACATTTTAGAATCTTTTGGGGAGACAAACGGATTTGATTTAAGCATGAATTTGAACATTTTGGTTTTATACTCCCCTTTAATAGAGCATAATCAATTAAAGGGTTTTAGAGGGAGTTATCTTGAGCACAAAATATTTTGAAAGATTTTGAAAAATCTTTTTGAACAATCTTGAAAAGGTGCTCATTTCTCACCATTTTTAAATGTAGTGCACTGAAGCGTACACCTTATTTTTCGATCAAAGCACGAGTTTTGATTTGAAAGTAATCAAAAGTCATCATTTAGGTCCGGGTTTCGTACTGAAGTATACGAAAGCCATTTTATGAAGAAATTTTGAGAGACGACATGTTTTAGAAAACATATTAAAGAACTCTCGCTCAAGCATCTGTACATACCCGTATCATTGTTGAATGACATTTCTAGAAACGTACAGAATATCGATTATACGAGAGACATGTCGTGAGAAGAATATTTTTGGATTTTGGAAAAATTCTAATGTTTTTGTATTTTTTGAAAGATTTTATATTTTTGTATTTTGCTTTTGTTGGTTTTTCAAATTTTGTATTTTGTTTTTTTCAAAAGATATTTACAAAGAAGATTTGAAGAAAGAGAAATTAAGTTGGGACAAGTAAAAGTGGAGTTAAGAGAGGAACTAGAAAAGGATTTCCACATGTGAAATTGGCATAAAGTTCTTCTTTACCACATTGAGTATATGAATCTTCAACACTTTTACAAGTACCTGCATCCACAGAAGAATAATTTTCACAAATAACAGTGTTAGAAGTACATGTTTCCTCACGGTGAGGGTGATCACTATCAACGGTTGTAGTGGATTCGACTTCCTTAACTTGATGAGTTTCACTATTATATGTGTTGGAGCAAGTATCAAAAGTCTTTCCTGTTGGAATCCATCTAAGACCTATTGTGTTGAAAACTTTGCCCGTGGGAATCCACCTAAGGTAAGATCTAGGAGTTGTTTTCTTATCAGATGCAGCGGAAGACTCATTTTTAGAAAAACTACGTCCTGAAGAGATCGTCCTATTAGGTGTCTTTTTGTTTGTCTTTTTATCAACGGGCTTGTTTCTATTTGGTGTCTTAGTGGATTGTGCCTTGGCACGAGAATTATCTTTCTTGAGATATTGTAAGGCACATGCATCATGATTAGCTGAAAAGATACATTTTTTACATGTAGTACAGACAAATTCAATATTCTTGTTTAAAACAGCAGCTTTAACTTTGTCACTACAGTCTTTTAGAAATTGATTCTTGTTCGAAAAGGACTTAGAATTCCTAGTGTTGTTTTCAAAGGGCATAGCATTTTCGTTTGTGCAACTACTCTTAGATGCAAGCCAATCCCTAGTCTTTTGTAGGGTGTTCCTAGGTAATGGTTTACTACTACTAGCAGTGCCTTGAAATCTTGTAGAATTCATCACCCTAGATGTTGCACATAGAATTCCATCTTTTCGAGTCTGTGCCTTTTTTCTAGCTTCTTCTAGATAGTGATTGTTGACCATGTTGTTAGAACCAACAGATTCTTTAACTTGATTTTTGGTCACATTCCGTGTACTAGTCTTAGAATTGCCATGTGTAAACACTTTTTCTTTATCAAAAACAGGTTTTTCAAAACCTTTGATAATTCTCTTTTTGATAGGCAAAGTCTGTGGAGTGACTGTTTTTGACAAATCATTTTTCTCATTGACTTTTTGAGCAAACTGAGAAATAGACATTTTTGGTTTAAAAACCGGTTTTGGAACGTTTGTATTCTCCTCAGTCAATGGTTTCGCAAACTTAGTATCCACAGTCTTTCCTTTTAGACTGGTCCAGCAGCCCTCAAAAGATCATTTTGCTCTTGCATGTCCTTGTAGCACGCCATACGACAGTTTGTCGTACTTGCATTCCTCAGATTTTCGATCAAGTTGTTTAAAATAGGACAAGTTTTCTTTTTCAAGTTTTTCAAGAGCTTTTTCATATTTAGAAACAATTGTCTGAAGTCTCGATCGGAGTCTTTCATGGTCTTCAACCGTAATATGTTTGTAAAATAATGGACATGATATCGGTAGTCATCACATCTTCGAAGAGAGAATCATTTAGTGTTTCCAAAACTTTAATGTGTTCAACACTGTCATTAGCTTGCTTTACCAGGGATTTATGGTCCTTGAAAAAGTCAGCTGTTTCTTTCAAAAGTGCTTGTTCAACATGAATTACCCTCGCGACCGATGGCAGCTTAACTAAGGGGCAATTTGGGTTTTAAAAAACTCTTTTTGTTTCGTCATCATGACGAGTAAACCAGATGTTAGTTGTAATATTGGTTTTAGACTTGACAGTCTCTTGAAGATACCCACTTCTAGTTTTAATGTCATCTAAAATGCTTCTAGTATCACTTGTGTTAAAAGGATTGTTTGAAGACATTTGTTCGATTTTCGAAAGAGATTTTGAGACAACTACAGGAGTTGAGACTGGTTTTGAAACTGGTTTTGAAACGGATGTTGACTCTTTGTTTGAAACACTTGGTGTGATGGAAAACTTTGACTTTTCTTTTTGATTAACAAAAATAATTCCATTAATTTTGTTCCATTTGTCATAATCAATTGGTTTTAGATCTGGATTCTTTTGTTTCATTTTTGATCTACTCTCCTCAGATAGTTCCAACGTTTCAAGAGAATCACGAACAATTATGGGTTCATGCAATGGTTGTCCATTGTGCAACACATTCTGAGATTTCTGAGCTTTCTTGAGAAACGAAGAAGGGTCGTTACCAAGTGCCATCTTATGTGAAGTATGAAAACGTGGATTTACTTGGTTAGAAAGCATCTTGTTTGATTTAGCTGAATGACCCGTTGTAAGAAGCAAATTATCCAATTTTTTGATTGTTTCATTTTTATCAAGAATTTCATCAAGAAGAGAATCTTCTCGTTTTGAAAAATCAGCAATCAACTTTTTCTTCTCTTTTTCAAGATCAGAAAACAGTGCTTTTTGTTTAGAAAGTTGGTCATTTAGATCGGAAATTTCCTTGTTTAAAGATTTTATTTTGAAATTCAGATTCACATCAAGTGTATCGTATTTGAGTTGCAATTGTTTTTCTCTTAAAACAGAATCTCGATAACCAATTTCTAATTCTGAAACTTTGTTTGTATGAAATTCAAAAGCTTTGGCATGCTCCTTGTAACTCTCAAGCTCAGCGGTCAATTTAGCATTCGCGGCCTTAACTTCGCGATTGACCGTTCTAACTTTCTCAACTTCAATGCCACATTGATTGATTAATGATTCAACATAAGCACGGTTTCCTCATCGGTCCTCCAGTATTTTGTGCCACACCTCCATTAGGATTCACATCCGAGTATCGAGTTCGTATTGCTACAACTCGGATTGTCCGTATGTATCATAAGTAGGTGTTGATGTCACGAAATCGTTCATCATGAGTAAACTGATTAGCAACATTACTATAATTTGGTACCTCATTGAGTTGATCTGTGTCATAGACGGGAGGTGTATCAAAAGTACCGCTAGATGTTGTGGCCTGCTGATTGATTGTAAGACAGTAGTTTGCATTATCGATTGCTTTATCTGCCCGTCCTGGATACAGAAATTCGTATTCCTCAGCAGTCAACTCTATTCCCGACTCTTCTTTCTTTGCTAACAGAAACCTGTACTTGAGGTTTGGAGGTAGCATACTGAACCGACGATGCCCTGATATTGGCTTGAGGTTCGGAGGTAGCATTCAACGTAAGTCATAAAACGCTTATTCCCATTTTGATATCCCATATTCTGATTCACAATCCACCCCTTTGATGTCCAACATACTGCCCTGCATATTGCATCTGATTCCCCATTTGTATGCTTGTAGTAAATCCATTCTGATTCCCAATAACATCAACCATGTGTCCTTCTTGACTCATATGCATAGATGGTTGAGCAAACTGCGATTAAACTCAAACCATGTATTGGCGAATCCAGCAATAGCATTTGTGAAAGCAGTTTTGAGACGATCTTTGTCAGTTGCCATTGATGAAGGTATGTGATGATAAAGTTGATGTAGGATCGATTCAACGATAAAGGAGTTGTGTTGTAGAAGATATTGCCGTTGAGGTTTTCTGAAAGTCGTACTCGTAACCTTGGTCGTAAAAAAAATTTCTCCCAAAATTTGAAATTCACTATAAAAATCAATTCTAAGGTCGTATGAAAAATTTGAGTTATGACAATTTTGACGCCAAATTTTCCCTAAAATTTGAATTTAGGCTAAAAAATTTGAATTTTTGACCAAAATTTTCACAGTTAAACCAAAATTTGAATCTCGCTTAAAAATTGAACGTTTAGTCTCCTCAAAAATTTAAATTTTTTTTTTTTTTTTTGAAGAGCTTAGGCGTAGACTTAGAGAGAAGGAGTTACGAGTAGAATTGGTGCTTAGGCGTAGGATCTTATGCGTAGGATCTTTATGCGTAGGATCTTAGGCGTAGGATCTTATGCGTATACTTAAAGTTACGAGTAGAAAAAGTTATGCGTAAGATTTAGCTTATGCGTAAGAAAAACTTAGGCGTAAGAAAAATGCTTATGCGTAAAGTATTCTACGCGTAAGTCTAAGCTTATGCGTAAGAATAGTGTTTTGCCCAAAAATCCTTTACACTATCACAGTGTAAGAGATATCCAAAAGTCGAAGTGTTCCACAAACTTATCCAAGTGAAGGAAGCACTGAGTCACCGCTTTAATTCTCAAGAATATGCACCAAAAGTTATGAGTAGAACCTTATCGTAGTTGACTTTCTTACGAAAGTAGAACTAGGGTTTTGACCTACTCGTAAAAAAATTCAGCCGATTCAAAACAATTTCTCTTGCACATATATCCTTAAAAAATTCTAATAACCCAAAAATGTTGACCTTTTTCACCCAAAGTGCTTAGAAAAGTTATGAGTAGAAATGACCAATGAACCAAAAACGAGTTCAAAAATGATGTAAAACACGTAAAGCTTCGAACTTTTGCAAAAGCGAAACTTTAGCACCAATAAACCTTAAACCACAAGAATCTTGAATTTTTGAGTGCAAAAATTAAAGCTTTAAGCGTATGAAATATGTAAAACGTGAGCTTTACGAAACAGTACCAAAACTTCAAAAACAAACACAAATACTCCTAAACCATTGTTAGGCGATTGATACCAATTATTAAGACCCTCTATCACGTATACCTTATCCCAATAGCAACCTTACCACAACAGTTACACGTATAACAAACACCACGTTAAACACAAACTGTTATGCGTAAATAAAGAGAAAGATTAAGATGAGAACGGTGACTTGAATATGTTATAAATCGTGTATATGTTTAGAGAGGTAGAGAGAAGAAAGATGAAAACAATAAGATGTATATTGCTTCAAGGAAAACACACACACACACACACTCAAGCACACCCCTCAAATGACCATTTGAGGGGTATTTATAGTACAAGACACATGTTGCCCTAAAGGCTTTCCATGGGCTTGGCTTGGGCTTCGTGGACTTGGATTGGATTACATATAATAGAAGGCTAGCTTATCTTAACTATTAGCCATTTAGCTTAGCCCAATCCATGAGCCCGTTGACTATTCTATCACTATATCTAATACACGATACAAAGTTCCTAAATGTGAATGACCATCACTTTTAATAAAACTATTAAGGCTAACACTATCCCACCAAACCCTTTGTTTCCCTACCATAAGCCTAACATTACAACCCTTTAAAAGACCTCTTGGATAGTCTTTCCTAGGTGCTTACGCCAAAGCGATAGAGGTTTAATCTAGTCTCAAGCCTATGGTAATATATGTACTAAGACCGGTTAATGAGTGTTTATCTTCCATTTCCAACTTGTTATATTTTATATACACCCGAGAGATGTGACTATCCAAACACCCCATGAGAGGTGCTAGTATGTAATTTCCGTGCTTGTTATGACTTTTGCGGGGCTTATATGTGTTGTGGATTGTTCTAAACCAATGCTTCATGACCCCTAACTTATAAATTAATTGGCTAAAAGCACATTTACTTGAGGACAAGCAAATACCAAGTGTAGGGATATTTGATAAGGTTTTAAAATGTACCTTTTTTAGGGGTCACTTAAGCCCATATTTGATCACTTTTGTATCCGTTATTACTTAATATCGTTCCTTTTCACTTTTTAGGTATCTTGAAGGCGAAATACTGGAATGACACTTATCCGGATGAAAAGGCGCGAATATACGAAGAAAATGGCCAAAGTCAAGAATCGAGACACTCAGGCTGCTGGAACTGAATGGGACGGCGTCAGGTGTTATCTGCAACGCTGTCGGACCACTTTTGTGACGGCTCAAGAGCCAAATTGCTTATTTACAAGTGACAGCTTCAGGTTTTAAAAGAGTAGGTCGTCGCAACCTCGACGCCTAGATTTGATCCGTGACGACGTCCAAAGACTGGGGGACATCACAAGCATAAGGTGACGCGCGTCGCAAGACTAACGTGGCCAAGACGAAACCCTAATGAGCGTACCGACGCCACAAATCAAAGGGTGACGCCGTCGCATAAAAGATGTAATCTTTATATAGAATCCTAATTTTTGAGTTTTCAGTGTAGTCTTTTGGAGTAAAACCTAAACGAACCAAGGCTATCTTGTACAAGATTTTAGGTTTCCAAACCCTATCTTACATCAAGATAAGTGTTTTACTTCATTAATTCAATTATGTCTTCAATTACTTGTGTGTATGCTTGCATGTTCCCATGTCCGGCTAATTTACTTGTGTGTTTGCTTAAGGAATATGAAACTTAATTATTGAATATTGAATGGTTGTCTCTTATCTTAATTGTTAATGATCTAGTATTGCGATAGGTCATCCGTTGTGTAGTTAATGCTTGATTAATCTTTGTGAACCTTAGCTTATAATACCTATAGTCATTGTAGGCTAAACCATCCGAAGTGTACCTTAGAGTTGAGTTTATAAATCCTAGAGATTTTGTAGGCGATAGCCTTTGGTAGTTTCAAAGAGTTAGGGATAAACGCATACCCTACGACCTTAGACACACAACGGGATTAAGAATAAGGATGTGACAATTCAACCACCAATAGGAGATAATTAAGGAGTAATAAAACCTAAGTAAACACGTCTTTAAATCATCATACGAGCACACAATAATTAGACATAGACTACATACACCTTAGTTTAGATAAATAGATAAGTAGTAGTAATCGGTAGAAATACCAACCCCCAAATCCAAACCCCGAAATTCGTACCTTTCCATTTCCTAAAAAACATAAAAAGATAAAAAATAATCTTCCTCAACCCCAACCTTAGCGTAGTAACTTCTCACTAGCATTCCTATTCCCCTAGAGAACGATATCAATTCCCGTGGCTTACCCTAATGCTACACTACAACGATTAGGTTCACTGCCTAGGGTGTTGAAAAACTTGCTCGACGAAAAGGAAGTTCCTTTGACCCGAACGACGCGTGTAGCGTTATCAACTGCATTACCCATTCTTAATCCTGCATCTAACATCTGTAAGAGTGTTCCAAAAGCAAGTGGATACACTCTCTCAACAAGCATGTAAATATTTGTCCCATTGCAAGTAGTCACAAGATGCAAACCACAAGAATCCAGCAGTGTCCAACTAAGCTCTTCATCACCAGTCTGAAATCTCCATTGTTCTCCATTTGCATCTGGTTCAAAGATATTCTGAAGGTCATACAGCAGCTCCACATCCTTATCATTGTCAGGATCCTTGTTCTTGAACCTATTTTTGACCAATTCCCAAAGCTTGAGAAAATCCTCCTTGTCAATGGCTGCAAATAGATCTGCCAAGTAGAGATATGCACTTGTTCTTCCTCCAGTGCTATAGATCCTCCAATACCTTTTACCCTCCTTAGTATAGATATCCCAATTGATGATTGGATACCTAGTGTTGATGGGTTCTGAGTACATTGCATATTCAAGAGCTTCAATCAACATCATCCTATTGAGCTCTTCTTCAATCAATCCACCTTCACTTTAGCCTTTTGGTAACAGTTGAGGAAGTACCTTCTTCAGCTGGCCTCTTGTAGCTTCTTATAGGCTGTGACCTTTCAAGTTTATCATCTGGTTGCATGGGAATAAACCTAAGAATTCTTCTCTGGATTCTATAAATAGTTCTTTGAAGAGTCGCCCAGGATAGCTAATTCAACTGCTTCAATGTCCTCTTATCTTCACCCTGATGCTTAATGTGCTTGACCAGATACATCTTTTGTTGACTCTTGGTAGGAGGTTTGTGATGCTTTTCAAGTTCCCTTTGCTGTCTGAATTGGCTTTGTCTCCTTACAAGTGTTTCACTAAACAGTAAAGTTGCTTCATTGATACTTGTTCCTTCATCTTGCTACAACTTCTGTTGTACTTCTTTTGCAGCATCTACTTTTGCTCTCATTTCATCCCATGTTTGCCAACCCTCTTCACGGTTAGTGATGACGTATAGTACGTATAACAGGCCCCCTAGGACCAATACGTACTATACACATACTTGGCCCCGGCCCAACAACAACAATAAAAATAACTACGAACTCTGGACCAACAATAAGCCCAATAACGAAATTGGCTATAGCCCAGACCAAAATACAAGCTCAGGATATTTAGCGGATGTTGGATCGATATACTTTAATCAAACTAACTTAACTAGCTTGTTAAGGTTTAATAACCTCGGATAAATCCTAAGTTATTAACAAAGAAACACCGAAAGTAATCTTTATTAAGTACGCTGAATTTACTTAACAAAGCTAAGAAGAATAACCTTTTATTATAAACTCTAAATCGCTTATTATGCGATACTCTAATACAATCTAAGATAATCGAACTTTTCTCTAAAACTCTAATTCTAAAATCGTAAGTCATAAGTCATATCTCTAATGCCAATCTAGGAGTCCTTTTATAGGCTCAAGGATATCCTAGTCGGTTTACAATTGATAACCTTGTATGACAAGTAATCTAATACAGTAATATTCTAGAGTTACCATACTTTCTATAAACTAATATAACAGCTTCTTTGTTCTTGCAAAGACTTTGACTTCATTGTGCAGTACTTTGACTTTATCTTTAGCAAGACTTTGACTCTTAGACTTTTCCAAGATTTCTTTGTAGCTACAAGACTTTGATATCTTCAAGACTTTGATATCTTCAGTACTTTCATATCCCAACAATCCTCCCCTAACTTGAATTCTACTTGCTTGACTTCAAGTTCTTTTGTGAATATATCTTTAACAGCTTCATCTTTTAAAACGGATTGTTTCTTAGTCTTTAAGCTTTTATCTCTGTAACATCTGCTCTTGTCAAAGTATCTCTTAGAATTGTTCTCTTTACAAAGAAGATCCAAAGAAGCTCCATCTTTTCAAAGAACACACATATGACAATTTGTTCATTTAATTCAGTTTAAGTTGCATACTATTCTCATCACTTTCAAGTGAATCATTGAAAAATTAATGGATTTAGAACTCTTTACCAAAGCCATTATCTCTGAAGTAGCCAAATGTTTTGGTGTGTAAGACCATGGTACATTGATAACCATATGATTTTTAGCAAACCATCAGCTATCAACAGATTTGTTTTGTCTTTACCAAAAGTCGCACTTTCCGACTAGTTAGTTCTTTAATCTAATGGTGAACTAATTACCAATAATGGTTTTTCCACAGCCTTTACCACAAGCCATTTTCTTGTGGGCTAGCCAACTCTTCACATTACGGATATGGTGAGTTGAATACCATCCAACTTATTAGCAAGTTGTCAACTAAAAACGGATTTGATATATCTTTACCGAGCCGCTTGCTCATGGATTAGTCAATCCTTTTGTAACCATGGTGGATTGATAACCTATTGATGTTATCATCACAAAACCCATTTATTCAACCTTTAGTTCAAAATATTTATTACTTAGCAAAAAGTTTTCTTCTAAAATTTATTTAACCGTTTAGTTCAAAGAAATAGTACTTTGATGAAAGTACTGTTGATCAGCAGTATTTGAATAAAAGTAATCGATATATCAAAAAGTATTTATTCAAATAAAATTCATACCGCTTATTGATCATTCTCAAAGCCAATGGTAGTCCAGTTTATAAACAAGTTGATAACCATGCAAGCAGCTTCATTATCCTCTTCTACTTCCAATCCATGCTCTAGCATTCTTCTCATGAGCTCAACTGTGAGAGGGTATCTTCTTTCGGCAAACATGTGTATCATTGTTCCATTTTCCAACTCCAAAACATGAACTCCATATTCTTCAAAGAATCTCCAAAGAAACTATTTCCCAGCTCTCTTGATTCTTCCAGATATCATCAGTGCTCTCTTCATCAGTTTCCCATATAGTTATGAGATCACCATGTAAAACCAAACCAATCCCTTCCAATGGATTATTTTCAAAGTAAGCCTTCACAACATGATATAAGTAGAATAGATCTACTCTATCAATAACATGCAGCAAATCCCATAACCTCTTGAAAACTTTAAAACTTTCATCTTCCTTATAAAAAACCATGTAATCTCCATTCTTAGATTTCTCAACTTTGAAAACACTGATCTTTGATCTGTTCATCTTCATATCATCATCTTCCTTTGTATAATCAAAATCTACCATTCTGAGATAATTCTTCAATTCATCACTAGTCTCAGATCTTAATTCTACCTTTTCTTTCTTTGAAAACTGAACATCTGTAACTTCAGTTTTTCTTTTCTCTTTAAACTTTTCTTCCTTTCAATTTCATTCGTGTAGTTTCTTCTAAAATCTTTGATGCCTGCAACATTCTTCTTATAATCCTCCCTAGCAAAGATCATATAATCTTTTTATCTCAAGATAATTAAACTTCTGTAATCCTTTATACCCTTGACTTTTCAGATAAGCCATCATAGCATTCCTGTCCTTAGCTAAATTAGGTCTTCTTGGCATAAATCTAACAGTGTAGGGACCTCAGAAGGTTCAAGAGTTTCAAAGATCTAATTCATCTTGTACCTCTTGAGCTGCTTTTCTATTCAGAGCTTCTTGAGCTTCTTGTTCTTTTCTATCTTGAGCATCTAACTCTTCTTGAACTTTTCTAGCAGCAGCTTCATTCCTAGCAACTTCAATTGCTCTAAGATCTGCCAAAGTGAGTTTCTTTTCTTTGTTTCAACTGTAATACCTTTCCTTTATCTTTAGGATCAATGGCTGGTTGAGAAGCTCTTGGTTGTTCTTCTTCTTGTACATCTCTAATAGTAACCCCTCCTCTTGGTTGTGATAAATCTAATATTGTAGCAATTACTTCATCATCACTAGCGGAATGAATAGGTATGAATGTGATTCCTCCTCTTCTTCTATAACAAATGAGAGGACCAGCTTCTTCTTCAAAATTCAATACCCTTGGAGTTATCACTTCTTGCCTAGATGTATCATGAAAATCAAGACTTTGATGTTCAAGACCTTGATCATCAGAGACCTCTTGAACATCATATTACTTTGAACTTGCACTTCCTCAGACCAAATAATCTTTTCTCGCAAGACTTCGGATTCTTTCTTCTTTGTAACATCTTCTTTCAAATTTTCCTTTTCTAAATTCCTCCCAAGTTGACAGAAGATGATTTAGGAACCTTCTTTCGCTTGAATTCCTTTCAAGTTGTTTACGACGTCTGTTTTCCTCTTTAACCCATAAATTGAAACCTTGAATATAGGGTTTAATAAAATTTCAACCATATACCTACGCCTCAACTTCCTAAGTGCTTTAGCTTGAGACTCAACAGTCTTATTCAACCTAACTAGCTCCCTTGTCAAAGCATAATTATCCAAAGTCAAACCTTCACGAGGTATTGTATGATCAAGATCTTGAGGATGTGAATGTTCCTCCTAAACAGAATAGAATGTTGTGGAGATGGAGTAGGTGTTCTTTCAATCGCTTGAACCTCGTGGCTTGGAGAAACAAGACTGTAAAGATGCAGACCTTCAATAGAAGCAAGACTTTCAGATGCAACGATTTTGTGAGGCAAAGACGCTTGTGAAGCTGATCTTGGTAGAAAAACAGAATCGACCTTCACTTTCTTCATCCTCTCCAGCTTCATTACGCACAGCTTGAACAACTTCCATCATTGTAGAAGTTAATGGAATATCTCCACCTCTAAACAAAGCACTTCTCCTAGCCATAAATGTAAAGATTTTGGCTTGTTACACAATAACAGTAACAAAGTAGCAGTTTTGGAACATCAGTCAATTGCTTGTTTAAGAAAACCTGTACAAACCTTGGGTACATCAACCATTTTGACCCAGAGGATATATGTGATAGCATCCCATCCAAAATAATCTTTGAAAAATTAAACACTCGGTCAGAGCTAAACCAACCACTGCGGATGCTATATTCGACCCAAATTGCTCCCAAGAAGTACTTTTAGAACTTATGCAATGAAGCAGTACATGAATCAAAAACTTCCATTGAGGACATAATAATGCTTTCTTGAATGTTTGTTCTGATAAAGATCCTTCATAACCAAGATTCCTAAAAGTATCCCAAATCAGTTGCTTGTCAAATCTAATAGCCCCATCTTCATCTCCAAATAATAAATCTTCGCGAATAGAGGCTTCTGTAATCTTGATAGTCCGTCCAAAGAATTGTAGATCTAATATAAAATTCATCCTCCTCCATGTTATCTCTAGCATTAGCCCAAAATTCTTGAATCCATGTTTCAATAACATCCGGTTCAACTAAAAGAGCATAACTAATAGGCGACCCAATAAGATAATCAACAATATCATAAAAAGCTATATTCGCCTCAGCCTTGTCCAAATTAGCCACCATATTGTGCTTAGAAACAGTTAAACGATTTGCCATTGTTGAATGAATGAGCACAATAAAGATTTTATTGAAGAATAAAGAGATGGTGATCGGAAGATAAGTATGGAAAAGATGTAAAGTAATAATATGAGAGGGAAAATCGTAAAGTAGTTATTTATAGGTAGGATTTGAAAAATCACAGCCTATAATAACAAAGTTACCGTTATTATCAATTACCCATCAATATTACCGTTGGAACAAGATTTTAATACGACAAACAATACTTTCCACATAAGCAAGATTTTCCCAAGCAAGATTTCCAAGCAGTACTTTCAGAAAAACAGACTTTGCCAAAATTTCTTCATATAAACTAAGTATCAACAAACATCCTCCCTCAGCAATACACGTGACTATACTAACACCTTATAGTCCTCCCCTTAAACAAAGCTTAGTAGTTAATCATTCCAATGCTCACCACCAAGTGATTGAATCGTGACACATCAAAACCTTTTGTGAGTAAATCAGCTACATTGTCATCCGTGTGAACCTTAACTACATTGATGAGCCTATGCTCATAACAATCTCTGATAAAGTGATGCCTAATCAGAATATGCTTTGTCTTGGAATGATACACATGATTCTTAACAATACAAATTGTACTCTCATTATCAATATTGATAGGAGTATTTTTGAAATTGAACCCATAGTCCAAGAGTTGATTCTCGTGATCCACAAAACTTGACCACAACAACTTGCAGCAGCCTACATATTCAGCCTTCAGAGATGATGTTGCCGCAATTGTCTCCGCTTTTGCATTGCCAGAGACTAGCCTTCTTCCAAGATATTGACATCCACCCGCCAGGATCTTCTATCATAATTATCACCAAAGATAGTCACTATGAAAAAGCTTCTAAGCGAAAAGGTGACTCTTTAGGATACCACAACCCCAACTTAGGTTGTTGTTTCAAATAACGTAAAATTCTTTTAACTGCATTCATGTGAGAGATCTTTGGTGAGACTTGATATCTAGCACATAGACAAACCGCAAACATGATATCGCCTAGATGCAGAAGATACATAAGAGAGCCAATCATTGATCTATAAAGCTTGACTTCAACAGGTGTCCATCTTCATCTTTACCCAATGAATTGATAGATTTAATAGGTGTAGTAAATGTCCTTCATATCATCAAAATTGAATTTCTTAAGTATGTCAGGAACATACTTGTCTTGACTGATAAAAATACCTTCCTTTGACTGCTTAACCTGAAGTCCTAAAAAGAAAGTCAACTCTCCCATTGAACTCATTTGAAATTCTTTCTGCATCACCGCCAAACTCCTTAACCATGGACTGCTTGGTAGCCCCAAAGATGATATCATCAACATAAACTTGAACTAACATGATATCTTTCTTGTCTCTTTTGATAAACAAAGTCTTGTCAATAGCTCCCCTTCTATATCCATGTTGCAATAAGAATGTGGAGAGTCTCTCATACCAAGCTCTAGGTGCCCGATGAAGGCCATAAAGAGCTTTAACAACCTTGTAGACTTTGTTTGGATGTTTAGGATCTTCAAAACCAGGAGGTTGTTTGACATAAACTTCCTCTGTAATCTTGCCATATAAAAAGGCACTTTTAACATCCATCCGTAAACTTGAAAGCCCATATAAGAAGCAAAAACAAGAAATATTCTAATAGCTTCTATTCTTGCTACAGGAGCAAACACTTCATCATAATCTACCCTTCCTCCTCGTCTATAACCCTGAGTAACTAACCTTGCCTTGTTTTTGATAACATTGCCTCTTTCATCTCTTTTAACTCTAAAACCCACCTGTTCCAATAACTCTCTTCCCATAGATCACATAAAACCCAAACTTCTTGAAGTTTAAATTGAAGAAGTTCTTCCTGCATAGCTTCAACCCAGCTTCTTTAGTCAAAGCTTGAGCAATATTCTTGGGTTCCTCTTGAGAGATGAAACAAGTAAATAAACAGTTTTGATGGTCCTTATGATTCAAATGCTTTTGTTTATACACAATGCTAAGTAAAGCATTGTGAGGTTTTGTGAAACCCTTAGCTTTGTGTCTAGTAAGCACTCCGTAAGTAGAAGGACCAATGATTTGATCATAAGGATGATCCTTATGAGTTCTTAAGTTTGGAGACTGTGGAACTTCATAATTATCATCTAAATTAGTAACATCAGTACCTTCATTGGAATTTGGGAAAATACCTTCATCTTCAAATTCATCATCAGATCTTCTAATCCTGCATGGTATGATCATCTAGATCATCTAAAGTATCACTGGTGCAAAGAAGTGATTTTGTTCAAAAGTACTCGCCCAAAGTATCGTAGAGAACTCAGCAGCCTTGTTCTTCTTCTTAGCCTCTTCATAAGCTCTCCTTTGTTCATCAGTGTAAGAATGTGCTAAAACATCTTGAAGAAGCATCTGATTAAGTTCCTCTTGAATAGATTGATCCTCGGCAGATAATGAGGATTGTGGTGCAACAAGATTTTGTTTTGAAGAAACAGATTTTGCTTAGGAACAGCTAGAAGACTTTTGGTTTGAACTTACGAATCTTTAGCGTGAACAGATCGGTCTAATATGAACATCATGAACAACATATTAGATATCTTCTTCATTGTGCATAGGTTGATTTTCTTCTCTCACAGGAACATAATTCATTGAAGGAGATAAAATCTCAAGATCAAACATCCAATCGGGACCTTTACCTTTCTCATTGTCTTGATCTTCTAAAAACTCAACATGAAGACAATCTTGAACCTTCTTAGTAACTTTGTTGTATACTCTAAAGCCTTTATTGTTAGTGCAATAACCCAATAAGTATCCTTCTTCTGACTTGCCATCAAACTTCCCCAGATTATCAATAGTGTTTAAAATAGTAAGAGGGCAACCAAAAGGTTTCATAAAACTAATGTTGGGTTTAGTGCCCATCAAGAATTCATAGGTGTCTTCATCTGTGGTTTAGTGACTGAGACTCTCATAAGTACATAACAAGCAAGACTTACATGCTTTTCTCGCCTTTAATGAATAGGTAGGTGAGAATCGCTAACATTGTTCTTGCTACCTCAATCAAAGTCCTATTCTTCCTTTCTGCAACACCATTCTGTTGTGGTGTTCTTGCAATACTAAACTCCCTTTTTATGCCTTTGTTTGCACAAAATTCATCCATAAGTTTGTTCTTGAATTCAATCCCATTGTCACATCTAATACCTCTAACCTTGAGTCTCAATTGGTTTTCAAGAGCAATAATCAGTGTTCTGATAGCATCAAAAGTATCATCTTTAAAACCCAAAAGAAAACCCAACTAATCTACTACAATCATCAAGAATAACCAAACAAGATTCTTTTTCTTATTTAAACTTGCCACAAAGACAGTCCAAATAAATCCATATGTAAAGCTCCAATGGTTCTCTAATAGTTCTTTCCTCAAGCTTCTTGCTAGAAGCTTTGTGTTGTTTACCCTTCTTGCATGCCAAACATGATTGATCATTCTTGTAAGTCTTTGAAGGTAGACCTCTAACTAAATTGCCTTTGACCGTTTGTTGATATTCTTGAAATTAACATGGCCCAATCTTCTATGCCATTGATGTGCCTCTTCAGATGTTGCTTTAGCCACCAAACATGTGGCTGTACCATATGAATGTAGACTCTTCATGTCTAAACTATACACATCATTTGTCCTTGGTACTCTAAGTACTACCAAGTCTTCATCAACAAGTTTAAAGTCAGAAGAAAGAATGAGACATTCTGTGTCGCTGAATAACACAGATGCTTTTATCACAAATTTGAGAGACTGACAACAAGTTGAACTTAAGCTCCTTCACATATCGAACATTTTCAAAATCGATTCTTCCAGCTTTAATTGTTCCTTTCCCCGTAATCCTTCCTCCATTGGGATCATTCCCAAATGCAACTTTTCCTCCACTAATCTTCCTAAAATCGCATTGAATCTCTTTGTCTCATGTCATACTTCCAGAGCAACCACTATCCACAATAAGATGATCTTTAAGCTCCTCTTCTGGGTTGCCCCGCACACAAAGAAAAGAGTTAGAACTTTAGGAACCCAAGCCATCACTGACTTGTGTTTCCCTTGTGGAGTTACAAACTCAAATTCCTTGAGTATGTAATTCCCACTATCTTTCAAGTGATGATCCAAAATTATCTTTTGAGTTTTAGCATGTGGATTTTCAAAACTTTCTGGTTTTTCAACATAAATCTCTTTCACCGTTTATTAGCATTTTCTTGTGTCACACAAACATCCGATTCACTTTTTGTTGAACGCATCGGTGTCCCTTACCAAGACTTTCCCTTTTGACCCATTCAGCTTTTAACAGTGGTTCCTGTGATCTAGAACCCCTATATGAATACATTCTAGGTTGATAGTGAGATCTCCTAGAATACCTATTCCAAGCAGTTTATCAAGACTTTGTCTCCGAAAGCAAGACTTTGGAAAGTAATCGTGAGATATCAAGATCTTCTCGATGTGGGTATCTATGATCCGTGTGAAGTTTCGTGATTAACCCTATTTGAATTAGTCCACACCGTTTGTGCTCTCTAGGTTTCTGATTTGTAGACTTATTCCTTGGAAACTTGCTTAGATATTCTGAGTGTTTGTCACAATCTTTGATTAAGTGAGTAGGACTATAACACACAAAACACACTTTTTGACCCATATGACCAAAGTGATTTCTTCTATGTCTATGCCCAAAATTATTTTGCCTTCTTGGTGAGTGATTAAACTTGTTTTGACCAAAATTATCCCAAAAAGGTTTAGCAAGATCGCTTTTGAAAAGATTTTGAAGAAGGTATCATTGTGAAGCAAGACTTTGATTTAAAGGTACCGCTTGATTTTGAACACCGCTTTCAACAGCTTTTGGGTGTTTCATCCTAGATTTAGCAACTAGCTTTTTCCTAAACTCTAGACTGCCTATTCCAAAACGAAACATCGTGCCTAAGGGGTTGATGAATGCCAAGAGGGATGTGGAACAAAGATGATAATCATTAGCTTTCTTATATGCAAGAGGTGAGTCACTTAATGAACCATCATTACTAGATGTATCTACATAATTAATGAGTTCTTCATCACTAGTGGTTATATCCTCATACTCACCTTCATCCCGATTACTAGATTGGTTTTCTTCTATCTTACTAAAATCCATTCCAAAACCTAATCCAGCTTTTAAGATAAGCTCTTTGCTGTTTTGAACATAAGAAACATGTGACAAACCAGCCTTCACCCCAAGCAAAGAAACTTAGCTAACAAATCATCTCTTTCCTTAGTTAATTTCTCAATTTCAAAGAATTTTACAGCTTTAATTTCCATTCACTAAGCTTTAACCGTAATCCGTTGGGCATATTTTTCAGCCCAAGCTACTTCATTAGTTTCATGTGCTAAAATTTTGGCTTCCATAGATTCTAAGGTTATTTGATAACCTCGCTACCTCTCTAGCCTAACACAATTATCTCTCTCAATCACATAACTTCTAAGCAATTTATGATAAAAATCATAGCAATTTGAGCATACCTCATAGATAGGAGATTGATTTGGTGAAGTAGCCACCAATGCGAAGTTGAACAGATCATCTTCACTTTCCTTGCTCCAGTCAAATCCTCCAAAGCCATCATCGATTCCAAAGCAAAGATGTTCAGATACTTCATCAAAAGCAAGATCTGTTCAAATTCAATGCTTCCATGCGGTCTTCAACTGATCTTCCATCGCTACCATACAGAAGTCACCGTTCATCATCAAACTCTTCACTCCAGTCAACTTCTGATAACTTCTCTTGAGCAACCAAAGCCTTTGTTTCAGGAATGGGAATTTCCTTAAGCTCAAGTTTTGGCTTATCAGATGTCTTGTTTGCTTGATACTTAGCAAACCTCGACTCTCTTGCAAAGTGACCAGCCTTTTGACAATTGAAGCATTCAATTTTAGATTTGTCAAAAGTTATGCCCTGTTTGGGTTTGAAATCAATGCTTTTGCCTGTCTTCTTCATGTACTTTTTGATTCTGCAAAGGATCATAGCAACTTGTCACCTGATATCAATTTCTTCAAGTGCATCTTCTTCAATCTGTGCTAGATCTTCTTCATAAGTGACAAGTAAACTAGCTTGTTGTGCAAAGAAGGAGCACATAACTTCATCTGAGGCCATAGTGGTAGTTGGTGGGACCTGTTGAACATATGAGGGGTGTATAGACAGCAAGACTTTGAGAAACAAGATTTGAGGAGAAGCAAGATTCTTTGGAAGTACCGCCTTCTTTCTCGAGATGATAGAAAAGCCATACTGTGAGACTTAGAACTTGTTTGACCACTCATCTCATGCTCATACACCTTAAGTTGATGATATAGATCATCAAAGTCCATGACATCCAAACCTTGTTGTCCTCTGATCATTGTAGCAATCACATGCCATGATGATGGCAAACTCCTTAGAAACTTCAAGTTAGCATCTTCAATCGATACTTCGCTTTGTATAGCTCCAACATGTTGAGAAGATTCTGAAACCTATCATATGCAGATCAAGACTCTCTCTTTCACCAACCGTGAAAGTTTCAAATCTTGCTTTAGCAAATTTCTGTGCATCTTTTTAGAGGCTTCATTACCTCCAAATCTGGTCTTGAGAGCAGCCCAGAGTTGCTTAGCATCTTTAGCATCATGAAATTTGAGAAGATGACCATCCGAATGGAAGATAAGAGAATATTGAGTGCCTTCTCTTGATTCCTTAAGGTTGTGCCGGTAATACAGTTTAGGTGCCTTGGTTGTCCAGAATATCAATGGGGTCTGATGCAACTTCATTCCCATTCACAATAACATTCCAAAGAGCATGGTCTGTGATGGCAATGTATCTGCCTCATCTTCATGCACCGAGATCATATTCTCCTTCTTGATTATTGGAATTCTGAGTGAGGTGATGGAGGGTGGTGGAACAGCTTCAGTCGACATCTTGAATATAGTTGAAGTAGGTTTCTTCCTAGTCAGAGTTTCCACACAAGCTCTGATACCACTTGTTGGATCGATATACTTTAATCAAACTAACTTAACTAGCTTGTTAAGGTTTAATAACCTCGAATAAATCCTAAGTTATTAACAAAGAAACACTGAGTAATCTTTATTAAGTACGCTGAATTTACTTAACAAAGCTAAGAAGAATAACCTTTTATTATAAACTCTAAATCTCGCTATTATGCATACTCTAATACAACTTCTACGATAATCGAACTTTTCTCTAAAACTCTAATTCTAAAATCGTAAGTCATAAGTCATATATCTAATGCCAATCTAGGAGTCCTTTTATAGGCTCAAGGATATCCTAGTCGGTTTACAATTGATAACCTTGTATGACAAGTAATCTAATACGGAATATTCTAGAGTTACCATACTTTCTATAAACGAATATAACAGTTCTTTTGTTCTTGCAGTACTTTGACTTCATTGTGCAAGACTTTTGACTTTATCTTTAGCAAGATTTTGACTCTTAGACTTTTTCCAAGATTTCTTTGCAAAATTTTACAGACTTTGATATCTTCAGTACTTTGATATCTTCAGCACTTTCATATCCCAACAGCGGACCAACCCTCCAACCGCTAAAGGTATCATGTGTCCTCAAGGCCCCATGACATCACGGAACCTGATACCCGACAAGGGTCCGGCCCCAGAACTAACTACTATATATGTGAGTAACTAGGGAAACCCTGGGGCTGGGCTTAAAACTCCTATAAAAGTGGGATCTAATCCCCTATACACGTACAACTTTATTTCTCATAATTACACACACACATATGCTCTACATCTCTGGGCCAAGAATGCCAGATTTCACTCACACCGAGTCTAATCGCGTATCCGGCCCTCACAATAAGGCTAACGGATTACTCTTTTTGTGCAGAGATATCAATCAAACTACTTGGATTAGTATAAGATTAGCCCGCTAGTTGCTTATTAGCCCAATCCAACAAGCTACACTAACACCCATTACAACCCGTCACACTTTTTGTACTAAAAAGTTGGCGCCATCCGTGGGACCCAGTACATAACTACGTTCCAGGAAATACTCACCATGAGCCAACTCCCATTTCAGGTCCACATTAAGTGAGTACAAATGAAGCAGAAAACCACAATTTACTCTCGGGATCTTGAGGGTTGTGTTCGACGTGAGTTCTCCCAAGTATTAATAAGTACTTCGATCGATCTTACCTATCAGATGGAGAGAGTTCGAAATCGGAGGAAAGAGCTAAAAACTAAGAAAAATCCGTGACGGATTCCCATGAATCAAGGCCATCATGAGCCTGGAATACCAACAAAGGGAGAGACTTGCGTAAACAACTCGAAGTCAATGAAGCTTAACACGCTAGATGATAAATTTATGAGTGTCTAAATACTCATCATTTTTGTACCATTTAAATCGCAGAAAACATCTCTAAAAACACTCGTAAAATGCATCAAAATGATAAAAATATCACAAATAAGTGTTTTATGTGTTTCAAATGCAAAAATATCAAAATCAAATGAAAAACATATCAAATTTGCAAAATTGGTGTTTTAGTCCCCAAGTTTCAAAAGTTGTCAAAATAGCCCCTGAGCACATAATATCAAAAGTAAAGTCACCAAAGGTCCTTTTAAAATCAAAAGTTGTCAAATTTAGTCCTTTGGTGAAAAATATCAAAAGTTTGAGAAAATTACAAAAGTGGTCCTTCAAGTTTGAAATTTCAGTAAAATGGCCCTGAAATTGCAAAATGGCAAGTTTGGTCCTTGTACTTTTGAAGATTGTCACTTTAAGTCCTTGGAACATTCATTGTATTGGCGTTCCTAGGTCCTTTAATTTCAGATTTACAATACAAGTCCTTGTATTTATAAGCCCTTAAAACCATTTTTGACCTTGACAATCCAAGTGACCCCCGCCATTGCCTGTTGGACCCTTTGCATTTTGAACCCCTTTAATAATCCTACCTACCAAACTAATAATTGCTTTCCCTCCCTCATAAGGTTTTTCTTCCCCACTTGCTCGCTAGCCAAGAACTCTCACCATCACCTCACCTTTTCCTTATCTCTTCCACACTCAACCCACCTCATCATTACATCAATCCCCACCCCCCCTGTTGCAGTGAAGCCCTGAAGTCAAATACCGAGTTTCCCGCCAAAAATCATCAAAAAGGCAATTCCATGTAGTCTCGGATGATTTCAACTGGTCAAATAGTGGTGGGATTTACTCAAGATGTCGACACGGGAACATTATTGAGTATAAAAGAAGGAAGAAAGGCATGAGAAGAGGATAACTCACTTTTTGGACTAGCCATTAGTCACGTAGTGTAATTTTACAAGCTTTCTTTAATTTAAATGTCATTTACAGTTTAAATGTTGTTATTTTACTTAAAATAGTGTAATGGAACTTAATTTTCAGTTTAATTGCAAGTTACTTTCAAGTTTCATATTTTGCTTAAATTTCCTTTAAATTTGCAAGTCATTTTAATTTCAAGTTATCTAGCATTTTAATGAATTCTATAGCTTGTATAAGCTCTTGACAAAGCTCACTAGGCTATTAGAACCATTAAACTAGCTAGACCTTTTAAATTCAGAAAATCAAAAAAATAGAGAAAATGGAAAAATAATCAAAAATCTTGGGAAAATGAAGAAGATGATGAAGCAGGGTTGAATTTGGAGTTCTATGGGTATTAGGAGCTTATGGTAAGTGATAGGTGTAACCTTGTCCATTTGTTCTGGGTCTCAGTCCTATTCTCATTTGTAAGCCATTTTACAATTTTGCAAGTTACTGTTTTATTACTTTTAATGCTTTGATTTTCATGTTTACCTGTTTCTATGTTGTTGTTTATTGTTATTATAGCATAATATAAGTAGTTTGTTCATAAGATTCACTTATGCTAAAAAATGGAAATTACTCAGTTGAATTGCAAATTTGACATCCTTGTATTTTCTGTTTATGTGCTTGAAGTTTATTGCTTAAATGGTCTTCTTATGTGATAATTTAATGTTTGGAATCAGGTTTATGTTCAAAATCATTTAAAACTTTGAAGTTCACATGACAAGTGGAAATCAAAGGAATGTTTGGATTTGCTGATAAATATGAGTTCCAGTGTTTGCTTGTTGTTGTTTATTGTTGTTTTACATCACAATAGTGCCTAGTAACTCAGTTAAGTCATAATATTCAGTTCTTGTTTTAATAAAGTCAAATTTCATTTTATTTTACTTAAGCAGTTTACTGTCATAGTTTTAGATTATGAAATTCATAGTATTAGCTTAAATCTTGTTAACCTAGCTCTAGATAAACTTATTACAGCTTATTATATCATATTCAGTTCAATAATTCAATCCTAAGTTCATTTTAGTCAAACTTCCATGTTCTTGTAAAAAGTCAACTGTTCACTTTAGTCGTTTTTGAATTAAATGTAGAATTTTATTGTGTGCTCAGTATTAAGTTTCAGCTTATGCCCTTTTGGGATTTCAATATTTAGCTGCTAAACTTAATTATAAAAATACTAGTTTACAATCTCTCAGCTTTTTAAATGCTTATTTTGTAGCTTATTTGCACCTAGTCTTGCCCTGCACCACAGTTATGGTGTCAAGTTAATGAGCTTGCATAAGCTTCATTACTTGACCCTAGCTTGTGTACTTTTACTGCTTTTATGTAGCTTATCTAGCCTAGTTGTTATATTCATGCTTACTTTTACCTTTTCAGATTATCTAGATAGCTTAATCAACCAAATCCTTTTGTCCCATCTCATCCACTTCACTGAAGCAAACAGTGAAGTGGAGTTGTTATCAAAAGCTTATAAAAGTTCCTAACTGAACTTGAGCTTGTGAGCTTTGGCTTTTCACAAAGCCAAGCAACCATAATATTTAGTTCAGTGTTAGTTGAGCTCTTATTAGCTTATTTGATAAGTCTTGTGAGCTTGTGTTTGCCCATTCCTAACAGTTCAAACCATGAACTTGCACTATTTCCACAAGCTCACACCAAGCTCCTTAGTGATCACTAGTCTTTGTGGCTTGGCTCTTTAGGAAGCCAAGCTACCCAGCTTTATGATCATGTGCTTAAATCTCACCTTGCAGCTTATTAACCAGTAATGCATACAGCTTTTTGTGTGTCCCATTTTACTCAGCATTCACTGAGTCAAAACAGTGAAATGGGAGACTTTTCATAAGCTTCCTACAAGCTCACTAGTGGACCCCACTAGGTGAGCTTGGGCTTTTTGGAAAGCCAACCAGCATGTCTTGCTATTGCAATGCTCACTTTAGATTTTTGAGCTTATTTAATGAGCTTAAATTGTCCATCTTATTAACTGCAGGACTGTTTGGAACTGAGGTTTATTGGGATTTGCTTATTAGCTTATTGCAAGCTTATTTGCTTATTCCAGTACACTATCTTGTATAAATATGATAATCATACATGTACATATACACATACTTTTGTTTTCAACCTTTATAGCTTTTTCAAGCTTATTGTGAGCCTATGAGTCTACTGTGAGCCCATAAGCTCAACTGAATGACTAATAAGCTCATAATATGCTTATTTCTAGGTTTGTAGCTTTCCACTTTCCTTAAACTTGTTCATATTACATGTACATACATACCTTTTTCCCTTTTGTTTTCTTGTTAAGCTTATTCAAAGTTTATAAGCCAAACAGTGAGTTAAAAGCTCACTGCATAAGCTTATAAGCCAAGAATTGCTTATTTCTTTGTTTGTAAAGCTTATA
The DNA here is from genome assembly GCA_910596185.1 of Chrysanthemum makinoi. NCBI lineage: Eukaryota > Viridiplantae > Streptophyta > Magnoliopsida > Asterales > Asteraceae > Chrysanthemum > Chrysanthemum makinoi. The sequence goes on from OU343216.1 coordinate 139,391,339, forward strand.
ATTCATTACATGTACTTAATATCTGTATATATTCTAGTCCTTAAAAAAAAAAAAAAAAAGAAAACCAAAAGAGCTTTAAACATAAGTGCTAGCTTCTATGTGGAAGCTTATGGACTTTTTGGCAATCTGTCATGGAAATAAGCTCCCACAGAGCTTATTTCCAAGTTTTACAAAAGTTGGTTTTGTTAATGTTGCTTATTTTTTTAGTTGTTATAAAGTTTTATAAAAAGAAAATCCAAAAATAAAAATAAGTGCAAAAGGGGTAGGCAAGTCGAACCTGAGACCTCTCCCTTATGAAGGATGATAGTGGGGTACCTGTAACCATGTTGCCCTTGGGTCTTTTCTTGTCATAGTTTGCATAATCAATCTTATATACGGTATATTATGCAGCTTATGGCTATAAGCTCTTTTGCTTATTTCTTTTTATTTTCCCAAGAACCCACAGCTTTTTTATGCAATTTCTTAGATTAAGAATAGATTATAGTAGTTTCTGTAAAAAGTTGAGATTTTTCTCATAAGTTTTAGTATTTTTAATAATTTAATTAGTGTTAAATAGTTTTTAAATCATAAAAAATAATAATAAGTCTAAAAAATATAATTCTTTTTTCTAAAATTTTCTTTTATCATATAGTATGTAATAAAATTAGTTTTATACTCATAGGCCTTTTATTTCATAAATTTTACGTTTTGTCTTGCGCTAGCGCCATCATTTTTGTAAATAACGCTCGTTTTCATTTTAAGTAACGCTTTCTAGGTAATTTTAGTACACGTTTTAGTTAAAATAGTTTATTTAAGTTATTTTATTTTATAAAATCAAATAAACGTTCATCGATCTGTAAAAATAGTGATAGCGTTTATTTAATAGATTTTAACTTTTATTTTCTTTAATTTGCATTTAAGTCGCTAAGACATGCAAATCCCTACTATAGTTATAATCGTTTTAGGTTTCTGATTGCACGCTTTATTGACGTAGCTGTGATGTGAGCTATTACTATTCACATTCCTAGTGTTAGTCAATCAGATTCATGTTTTTGTACATTCTATATCATTTCAAGATTCACAAGTCATTGTATGTGGATTATCACGCCTCACCAGGACATAAACGATCCAAGGATATTTTTAATCCTTGGTAAACTTGCATTCTCTCCCGGGCTGTCGCCCTTTTATCATCTGTTACGGTTGACCGTTCGCAAGCGGTTGACGAGTGTGACGGAGAAATAAAAGATGGGTGGTTCGGGAGGAATCAATTTTACGCCGCTGCCGGGGATGCTAGCTGCGTATTATGACTTGTATTTTGTACTTTGTTGAAATACCTATCCTTATATGTAAATTACATATACTTCATTTCATATAAACAATATAAAATACAAAAAGATTTTATGGTTGAAATCTATCTGTGCTTTGATTTGCATTTGACTGTCAATTTTCCTAATCTTGATATTCCTAGGTCTAAATTTTGGCTAAACACCATGTTTACACTAAAAAAGGATTTACTGTGCTTAGTATAATTCCTGGAATGTGATAGATTAGGTTTAAATCAAGATCATGTATTAAAAATCTCATTTAGGTTTCCTTTTTAGCCATTTCTTTATATATATATATAAAAGTTATAAAATTACAAAAACATTTTTCGTTTCTGTTATATTATATCAAAAAACCCAAAAAGATTCTCCCTACCTTTATCTTCATAATTCTGTGAGTGAACCCCACTCCAATTTCTCGTCAAATCATTTTCACCTTTCTTACCCATTTCTACCACCTAAGTGTGGGGGTAATACCCCACCTGTTGTACATATATATAAAAACTTTGAAAATTGTAAATACAGAAAAATAAAATAATTGTTGTGTTACCCCATTTAGTTTTGAATATTGAGGACAATATTCATTTCTAAGTGTGGGGGGGAAATTCTGGCGAATTTGATCATAAATGTACCCTTTTAGTCCCTTTTTCCCCCAAAATGGCCAAATTTTAAAATTTTTTTTAGTGGAAGTACTATGTACTAAACACAACAAATGGTAATCAGTCCACCATGTCTAACCCACATAAGGATTGGCTAATCCAGGAGCAAACGGCTCTTGGTAAAGATATCTCAAATCCGTTTATGGCTTGCAATTTGCTCAAAATTGTATGGTGTTCAGCTCACCATATCCTTAAAAGTGAAGAGTTGGCTAGCCCGCAAGTTTATGGCTTGTGGTAAAGGCAGTGGAAAATCCATAATTGGTAATCGACTCACCAAAGATAATATTGATAATTTATCTAAGAGTTGGCTAGTCCGAAAGGGTACGGCTTCTGGTAAAGACAAATCAAACATCGTTCACAGCTTATGATTTGCTTAAAATCATTTGGTTATCATTATACCAAGGTTCTTACTTGAACTAAAACATTTGGCTACTCCAGAAGTAATGGCTTTTGGTAAAGAGATAAAATCCATTAAAAATTTTTCTCAAAATCATTGCTAGGGACTAGCAATATCTTAGTGTGGGGGATTGATGAGTATGTAAATACTCATCATTTTGTACCATTTAACCGCAAAAACATCCAAAAACACTGAAATGCATCAAAATAATACAAATATCACAAATAAGTGTTTTATGTGTTTTAAATGCAAAAATATCAAAAACAGATGAAAAACATATCAAATTTGCAAAAATTGCAGTTTTAGTCCCCCAAGTTTCAAAAGTTGTCAAAACTAGTCCCGGAGCACATAATTTCAAAAGTAAAGTCACCAAAGGTCCTTTTAAAATCAAAAGTTGTCAAATAAAATTAGTCCTTGGTGAAAAATATCAAAAGTTTGAGTCCCTAAAATTACAAAAGTGGTCCTTTCAAGTTTGAAATTTGGCAGAAATGGCCCCTGGTGTTTAAAATTGCAAAATGGCAAGATTGGTCCCCCTCAAGTATCTTGTTCCTGGGTATTCAAAATGAAGATTGTCACTTTAAGTATACCTTGGAACATCTGAATTTACAAAATGAAACAATTGTATTGGCAGCACTAGGTCCTTGGGAATTTCAGATTTTACAATAAAAAAATTACAAGTCCTTGTATTTATAAGCCCTTAAACCATTTTGGACCTTGACAATCCAAGTGACCCGCCATTGCCTGTTGGACCTTGCATTTGGAAAATGAAAGTCCCCTTTAATATCCTACAAAATTGGTCCTTGTGATGTTAGCTTAAACAAAACGATACTGCTTTCCCTCCTTGTGTTTATTCTTAAAGCCCAAATCACCAACACTTGCTCCAATATTTAAATCCAAAAATACCGCGGCTAGCTCCTCGCACGGTCTCTCACCAAAGCAGTCACCAAAACTCACCTTTTTCCCTTATCTCTTCCACCTCACCTCAACCACCTCATCATTACACCTCTCACCACCCCCCCCCTAGTCAGTCCGAAGCCCCAGATGTAAGTCAAATACCAGAGTTTCCCGCCAAAAATCATCAAAAGGCAAATGTAGTCTCTGCTCAACCATTGGTCAAATAGGGTGGTGGGATTTACTCAAGAAGTCGACACGTGGAAATTATTGGAGTATAAAAGAGGAAGAAAGGAGCATGAGAAAGAGGCACTCACTTTGGACTAGCCATTAGTCACGTAGTGTAATTTTACAAGCTTTCTTTAATTTAAATGTCATTTACAGTTTAAATGTTGTTATTTTACTTAAAATAGTGTAATGGAACTTAATTTTCAGTTTAATTGCAAGTTACTTTCAAGTTTCATATTTTGCTTAAATTTCCTTTAAATTTGCAAGTCATTTTAATTTCAAGTTATCTAGCATTTTAATGAATTCTATAGCTTGCATAAGCTCTTGACAAAGCTCACTAGGCTATTAGAACCATTAAACTAGCTAGACCTTTTAAATTCAGAAAATCAAAAAAAAATAGAGAAAATGGAAAAATAATCAAAAATCTTGGGAAAATGAAGAAGATGATGAAGCAGGGTTGAATTTGGAGTTCTATGGGTATTAGGAGCTTATTGGTAAGCTGATAGGTGTAACCTTGTCCATTTGTTCTGGGTCTCAGTCCTATTCTCATTTGTAAGCCATTTTTACAATTTTGCAAGTTACTGCTTTTACTTTTAATGCTTTGATTTTCATGTTTACCTGTTTCTATGTTGTTGTTTATTGTTATTATAGCATAATATAAGTAGTTTGTTCATAAGATTCACTTATGCTAAAAAATGGAAATTACTCAGTTGAATTGCAAATTTGACATCCTTGTATTTTCTGTTTATGTGCTTGAAGTTTATTGCTTAAATGGTCTTCTTATGTGATAATTTAATGTTTGGAATCAGGTTTATGTTCAAAATCATTTAAAACTTTGAAGTTCACATGACAAGTGGAAATCAAAGGAATGTTTGGATTTGCTGATAAATATGAGTTCCAGTGTTTGCTTGTTGTTGTTTATTGTTGTTTTACATCACAATAGTACCTAATAGCTCAGATAAACCATAATATTCAGTTCTTGTTTTAATAAAGTCAAATTTCATTTTATTTTACTTAAGCAGTTTACTGTCATAGTTTTAGATTATGAAATTCATAGTATTAGCTTAAATCTTGTTAACCTAGCTCTAGATAAACTTATTACAGCTTATTATATCATATTCAGTTCAATAATTCAATCCTAAGTTCATCTTAGTCAAACTTCCATGTTCTTGTAAAAAGTCAACTGTTCACTTTAGTCGTTTTTGAATTAAATGTAGAATTTTATTGTGTGCTCAGTATTAAGTTTCAGCTTATGCCCTTTTGGGATTTCAATATTTAGCTGCTAAACTTAATTATAAAAATACTAGTTTACAATCTCTCAGCTTTTTAAATGCTTATTTTGTAGCTTATTTGCACCTAGTCTTGCCCTGCACCACAGTTATGGTGTCAAGTTAATGAGCTTGCATAAGCTTCATTACTTGACCCTAGCTTGTGTACTTTACTGTTTTATGTAGCTTATCTAGCCTAGTTGTTATATTCATGCTTACTTTTACCTTTTTAGATTATCTAGATAGCTTAATCAACCAAATCCTTTGTCCATCTCATCCACTTCACTGAAGCAAACAGTGAAGTGGAGTTGTTATCAAAAGCTTATAAAAAGTTCCTAACTGAACTTGGTTGTGAGCTTTGGCTTTTCACAAAGCCAAGCAACCATATATTTGTCAGTGTTAGTTGAGCTCTTATTAGCTTATTTGATAAGTCTTGTGAGCTTGTGTTTGCCCATTCCTAACAGTTCAAACCATGAACTTGCACTATTTCCACAAGCTCAAACAAGCTCTTAGTGATCACTAGTCTTTGTGGCTTGGCTTTTTAGGAAGCCAAGCTACCCAGCTTTATGATCATGTGCTTAAATCTCACCTTGCAGCTTATTAACCAGGACTGCATACAGCTTTTTGTGTGTCCCATTTTACTCAGCATTCAAGTCAAACAGTGAAATGGGAGACTTTTCATAAGCTTCCTACAAGCTCACTAGTGGACCCCACTAGGTGAGCTTGGGCTTTTTGGAAAGCCAACCAGCATGTCTTGCTATTGCAATGCTCACTTTGGATTTTTGAGCTTATTTAATGAGCTTAAATTGTCCATCTTATTAACTGCAGGACTGTTTGGAACTGAGGTTTATTGGGATTTGCTTATTAGCTTATTGCAAGCTTATTTGCTTATTCCAGTACACTATCTTGTATAAATATGATAATCATACCTGTACATATACACATACTTTTGTTTTCAACCTTTATAGCTTTTTCTGCTTATTGTGAGCCTATGAGTCTACCAGTGAGCCCATAAGCTCAATCAATGACTAATAAGCTCATAATATGCTTATTTCTAGGTTCAGTAGCTTTCCATTTTCCTTAAACTTGTTCATATTACATGTACATACATACCTTTTCCTTTGTTTCCTTTGTTAAGATTATTCAAAGCTTATAAGCCAAACAGTGAGTTAAAAGCTCACTGCATAAGCTTATAAGCCAAGAATTGTTTATTTCTTTGTTTGTAAAGTTTATAATTCATTACATGTACTTAATATCTCAGATATATTCTAGTCCTTAAAAACAGAAAAAAAACCAAAAAGAGCTTTAAACATAAGTGCTAGCTTCTATGTGGAAGCTTATGGCTTATTTGGCCAACTGTCATGGAAATAAGCTCCCACAGAGCTTATTTCCAAGTTTTACAAAAGTTGGTTTTGTTAATGTTGCTTATTTTTTAGTTGTTATAAAGTTTTATAAAAAGAAAATCCAAAAATAAAAATGTTTTATAAAAAGGGAGAGGCAGGGGTCGAACCTGAGACCTCTCCCTTATGGGGATGATAGTGGGTACCTGTAAACCAGTTGCCCTTGGGACTTTTCTCGTCATAATCTTGCACTATCAATCTCTTATATACGTTTTCCACAATAAGCCTATACGTAGCTTTTTGCTTATTTGTAACTTATTTATAATACCTTTTTCAACTTTTGCAATTTTCTTGTCTTTATATTAGTATTAAGTATTTTCTGTAAAAAGTTGAGATTTTTCTCATAAGTTTTAGTATTTTTAAATATTTAATTAGTGTAAAATCTTATTTAAATCATAATAAATAAAATAATAATCCAAAAAATATAATTCTTTTTTGTAAAATTTTCTTTTATCATATAGTATGTAATAAAATTAGTTTTACACTCTTAGGCCTTTTATTTCATAAATTTTACGTTTTATCTTGCGCTTCAGCGCCATTTTCGTAAATAACGCTCGTTTTCATTTTAAGTAACGTTTTTAGATAATTTGAGTTTACGCTTAGTTAAGATAGTTTATTTAAGTCATTTTGTTTTATAAATCATAAACGCTCATCGATCCAGAAAAATAAAAGTGATAGCGCTATTTAATAGTTTTTATCTTTTTAATCTCTTTTAATTTGCATTTAAGTCGCTAAGACATGCAAATCCCTACTATAGTTATAATCGTTTTTAGGTTTCTGATTGTACGATTTTATGGACGTAAGCGGACAGAGCTATTACTATTCACATTCGTGTTAGCTCAATCGATTCCTGTTTTCTATACTATATTATTTTTTAATAATCCACAAGTCATTATACCAGAATATCACGCCTCACCAGGACATAAACGATCCAAGGATATTTTTAATCCTTGGTAAACTTGCATTCTCTCCCGGCCGTCGCCTTTATCATCTCTGATACTTGTTGACCGTTCACAAGCGGTTGATAAATGTGACGGAGTAATAAAAGAAGGTGGTTCGGGAGGAATCAATAGACGTAGACATAACTAGCTAGGATGATTAACTAGGTTAGCACCACTTCTCCCTATTGATTTCTCTTAACCATTTATCTGCTTTCATTTACTTTATTTTGCATTAGTAGTTTAATTAATTAAATCTGTATCAAACCTTCATTATTCTCGTTAATTAGACTTAGTAATAATACAACACACATAGCTCTTGGGACGACCTCGGCTTTACCATTTACTACACTATACACCCACCGGGCTAATCGCCTGCTAGTGTACTAGGGTAGACTATGGTATTAAGTAGACACTATAAATTTAAGACATGGTCAAGAAAACCCCATCACTTTGTAATTTTTGGAAACTTCCAATTCTTAATTTTCCTAAAAACTAAACATCTATTCCACAAGCATTATATCTTATTCGCTTTCTAGTATAGTTTTTATATATATAGTTTTACCGCCATTTTACTTTAGGTTTTGTTTGTTTTCTATAAGTGCAAAAGTTATATTAGACAAGAAGAAGAAATACATAATGCAAGCACTTATTCCTTGCTCATTCTTCTTGGAGGAGGATTTAACCGCAACTTTATACATATCCTACCGAGCTAATCAGGGAGTACTAGTTTCTTTCTTTGTTTACCTTCCTTATCATAACTTTGATACTTTCGGGGAACATGAGGACAATATTCAGCTTTGGGCAGGTAGGGAGGGAGAATAAAACGGGAACTTAGAAACTATTCACTCACTTGATTTTTGTCTTGTCCTTGGTAAATTGTGTAATAAACTATGAGAAATATTTGTTAGGGTAATTTTAGAACCAAATTGAAAATTTTTTATGGCATTTACGAGTAAAACTTTAGTCTTAATAAAGCGTCTCATGGATAGGAATTATATGACTCAAATTCCACCCCAAAAATGTGAGGTTCCCCCTACATCTTTAGGAATAAAAGCATTCATCTTTAATGCTTAGTGAGTGTACCGGTAGTATAATAGATTCTAGAACTTGTTTTGTGATGCATTCTGAGATTGCTAGTGAGACTACATTCGTGTAGTTAGGATTAACTAAATGATAAGAGGCATTAGGATACCCTTGTTTTAAACTTAATTTAATTACGCCAACCACATCGTTGAGTAATTTTCCCACACCTTGCGATGTGTACTCATCTTTAGTACGATGCATACCCCTAGTTAACCCTCGTGAGCCTATCCTTTTCGCAGTTCTCGTGATGTTTCGGTTTCCGGAATATCAATTAAGAGCATTATTTACAATCCACCCCCAAATGTTACACCCAAATTGCCTTAGCCTACCTTGTATGCACTCATCTTTAGTTCATTATTGTAACCATTGTTTAAACCCTTAGTTCAATTATCTAGTTACTTGCATGGTTGCTAAGTCAAGTCATATCCTTTGTACACAATTTTTGGACGATTGGCACTCATGGGTTAAAGTAGTATTTTATGGAGTAACGGGAAGGAACGATAAATTCAATTTCCCTTTGTCTAAATAATTAAGTACTCCAGGTGTTTTGATCTTTTAAATTCGAGTCAATTAGTGTTAGTGAAATAAAAACTCAAGTGTAGGGATCCTCCTATAAATCCCTTTATTTTGATCTTATCGTAGAGGATGGTAGAGTAAAAAGGTATGAAAAAATGAGAAAAACATATGGGCTACCATCATACATCTATCTTTATGTTTATGTTTTTAAGTTTATGTTCATATTTTGTTTCAAGTTATTTCGTGTTAGTTAGTCGAGTCTTGGCTTAGCAACGCCACATTTTACATTCTTGTAAAATAAGATTTTTGACTTGCCACCAGTAAATATCCCCTTATCCAACAAAACCATTTATTTCCCTATCCTAAGCCTAACATTACAACCCTTTGTAAAGACCTCTTAGATAGTTATTCTTAGGTGCTTATGCCAAAGCGGTGGAGGTTTGATCTATTCTCAAGCCTATGGTAATCTATGTACTATGACAGGTAGTGAGTGTTTATCTTCCATTTTCTTACATGTTATATTTCATATAAACCTGAGAGATGATGTACAAAACAATTATGAGGTAGTGTATAATTTCGCGTGTTTGTTATGACTATTGTATGCTTTGTATGTGTTGTACCATATTTTAAACCAATGCTACATGCCCCCTAACTTATAAATTGATTGCCCAAAAGCACATTTGCTTGAGGACAAGCAAATTCCAAGTGTAGGGATATTTGATAAGGATTTAAAACATATGCTTTAGGTGGTCATTTATGCCCTAAATCGATACATTTTATATCCGTTACTACTTAAAATCGTTCCTTTTCACATTTTAGGTCTTTTGAAAGCAAAATGCTGGAATGAAGCATATTTGGACGAAAATGAGCGAAAACATGAAGAAAACGGCAAAGTCAAGATCCAAGGCTTTTTTGCAAGCCTGACGGAGTCACAACCCAAAGGGAGACACCGTCCCTAAGGAAGTTTTCTAATTAGATTGCAAGCGACGGCTCAGGTGAAAATTTGGTTTTAAAGCATGACGCCCTCACGCTATTCTCTGGAAGGCGTCTCTCTTTGTTTTTACACCAGACATCCAAGAACTATCTCAAGACGACGTCCTTTACTAAGACAGGCGGCGTCACACTCCTCAACTGACACCTTCCCAACAATGACTTGGCCCAAATGAAACCCTAAAGACGGCACCGTGACGGGCGTCATCGAAGAAATATGCCGCCGTCGCACTTGTAAGTCTATATAGAATTCGATTTTTCGCATTTAGTGTGTGGTAGAATTTTGGAGAGCAAACCCTAGTCCGTGTACCGACTTGACAAGATTTTAGGTTCCAAACCCCGCTTACATCATAAGATAAGTTTGTTAATCCAGCATATCACAATGTTTATCATATGTTCAATTGTTTGTGTGTATGCATGCTTATCTATCATGAGTTGCTAAATTACTATTGTGTTTGCTTAGATCTATGAAACCTAGTTGTTAATTATTGTTAGGTTGTCTTTTGTTTTAATTGGTAGACGCTAGAGTAAGAAAAAACCGGGCTTTAATTGTTGCGAGATTGAACGTCCTAAATAGCATAAAGCTTGAGAGTGCACTTGAGCCATCGTTGTGTTTATTGTGTGAGTTGTAGCTTTAGGATAATAGAGTATTCGAGGGAGATACTACGTACTTGGCCATCCCGGATAGTCTAGAGAGAGTTACACCATCATAGAACTAGGAATTAGGCACCCTTGACCATACGGAATACAACGCACCAATTAAGACGAGGATGTGACAATTCAACCGACCAATAAGAGATAACTAGGAGTAAGAACATATAAGTAAACACACTTTTAATCATCATAAGAATAGACCTTACAATACATAGCTTATCTTTTCTTTCTTTCATTTGTATAATTAGTCATTAGTTTAATTAATTAGTAGTTTTCAAGTGGGTACCACCAAGACTCTTATACCCCGAGATATTTACTTGCTTTCTAAAAAATATAAAAAGACTAAAAAGAATCTCCCTTAACCTCACCTTCTCGTCATACATCTCTACCTAGAATCTTTATTCCCCTAGAGAACGTCAACCCATGGGCTTACCCATACTACACTGCAACGATTAGGTACACTACCTAAAGGGTTGTAAAGCTTGCTCACGGAAAAGGAAGTCTTTCGACCCCGAACCCGCCATCAGCCCTTTAGAAGCTTGTTGATGTTATTGTGATTTTCCTTATAGCATAGCATAACCCCTTAAGCCACATAAATAAGTTATTCCAAATACCCAACAAAACAGGATCACAGAATATACGACAATAAATCAATTGAGTTGACAACCCAAAAATATAACATACCTTGAATAGTCTGTGTTTGGAGTCCCGAAGCCCAAACCCATATTATTCTCGAACTTGTTCGCACATTTTGAGTATTCTCCGAACTATCAGAAAACATAACACAATAAAATCACTAACAGAATTAAAAAATATAACGTTGCACAAACCTAAAATATTAATTAAATTTGATAAAGTTAAGATTTAACGATAAACTTACAAAATAGGGGATTTGAGAATGATATGTGTTTGCGTAAATTCAGGAATCTTCTGCTTTGTATGTGTGTTTTTGGCTATGTGGATCTCATGGAAGAACCTCCGATCGTCTTCTTCTCATTATCTAAGTCGATTGAAGATGTTAGGAATTAGAAATTCCGGGTATTAAAGAGTCGGTCACCTCAAGTATATGTAATCATTAGAAAGCTCGTAGTCGTAGTTATTTTAAGTTAAGTAGTATTTAGTTAAGTAACACCGTGGAGGACGGACGGTCTTTACCCATCTGTATGCCCTGATCCACGACTCGCTGTGTGGCATTTATGTAAGACTATAAACACTCTCTACCTTCCAAGGTAGAGAGTTGGAGCTCATAATAATATCTTTCACTTTCTCTCACTAAGTTCCCTAAACCTCTAACTTTCTCTCTAGAATTCCATCTATATGCCACTTTGTGTTATGGTTTGATGTGTATGTGAAAAGTTATATCTTACAATTGGTATCAAGAGCCATGGTTAGATCATATCTTGCACATCTTTGGATTTCTAGTGGTTTTAGGTGGTTTTTGAGTTTGAAAAAGTTTAGTGGTTTTGCATCATTTGGTTGATTTCTCGTGTTAAAGTTCGATTTTGTTAGTACTTTTATGTTTAGAATCACAAGTGTTTAGGTTTTCATTTGGAGTTTAAATCATCTTGGTTGGGTTGTTTTTGGATTGAAAAGTGATGTTTATGTGGTTTTTCTGCTAAGCACTTACTTCACGGAATTAGTTTCTTCAGAGCGACTTGCTTTACAATTTGTAGCTTAGTTATGCTTTGGTAAACCTAGCGACTTAGATCTAGCGAGACACAGAGACAAGTAGTGGACTCTCCACTACTGCAAGACACTTGGTGATAGCGACTTGGTCAGAGTAGTTGTTTTTAGCGACTTTGTATCTTTAGCGACTTGAGTTGGAAACTGTCATTGTTTTTACTTGCTAGCGATTTTGAGGCTTAGCGAGTTACTACCTAGCGATTGCATTTGTCTAGCGCTTGGGACTCTAGCGACTTAGTGGTGTGCTAAGCTGCTACTTAATTTAGTGCGATTATTATATATTATCTTCTAGCTTAATTTAGTGCATTATCTTCTAGCTTAATTTGAGTGATTGTTTACGTTTTCTTGATTTAGTAAAATCCGCGGAAAGAATCTTTTCGGTTTAATCATAGAGTTATAAAATCCCGCTATAACCTGTAAACATGTCTACCAACGCTACTATCATTCCATCAAGGTTTGTGATGTTCAAGCAAATGGTTCGTGATACTCCCACCCATGCTTGACAGAATGACTACACATTCTTGGGCTCAACGAATCGATTGTATACCGCCTTGGGAAGGAAAATGGTGTCAACATTCTCAAATCCATTGATGAAGGACCATATCGAAGTTGAGACGACTAGAGACATACTTGATACTAATGCAGATGGTACTCCTGTTTACGGAATGGATGCACCTAAAATGTATGATGAGCTTGATGATAAGGAGAAAAGAGATTCGATGCGATATCGTGGCTTCAAACATTGTTCTTCAAGGTCTTCCTAAAGACATCTACAAGCTGATCAATCATAACACCGATGCAAAGGCAGTATGGGATAATGTCAAGATGCTTCTCTCAGGTTCAGAATTAACTATGGAAGACGAGAATCCAACTCTATGACGATATTGAACACTTCAAGATGAAACCAGATGAGAGTGTCTATGAGTACTATGTGAGATTTCATAAGTTAGTGAATGACATGAGGAACATCGGAATGACTATGCCTAACATTCAGCTGAACTCAAAATTTGTGAACAACATGAATCCCGAATGGCACAAGTTTGTCACCGCTGTGAAGCTCACTAAAGGATTGAAGAATACAAACTATGAGCAACTCTATGCCTTCCTCCTTCGGAATGAGAGACATGCTATGTTTGAAAATTGATTCTCAATCGGCCAAAACCAACCAGTGGAGAGACAAGCTCGTCTAATGACTCAACCGCCTTCTACTCAAACATCGGAATCACAACCAAAGCATCACAAGTCATACCCTTGGGTAATGGTAATCACAAACTCATTCCCGATCCTATGTTCAAACAAGTGATGCCGATGCACACGGGTAACTTCATTAATCAACTAGCTCTTCCGATTAGTCAAAACATGAATTCTCTCCCACAAACCAACAACAACCTCGATCAAAGATCTAACCCACACAATCAAGCCATGTTAAAGATGGAAGGATCGTGGTGCAACCAGCCAGGAAAGACAAGATGATCAGGGAAGAGGTGGAGCGGTAGAGGTTATGTTGGAAACCGAATCGAGGAAGGAATGGTAACCAAGGTCAAGCTAAGCCATCAAATGTTATAACTCGTGTGGTGTGAGGACACATTGCAAGGAACCTCACATCTCCAAAGCGCCCACAGAATCGTTACTTCAGAGATAAGATGCTTGCCGTACAAGCTCGTGACAATGGTGCCGCTGGATGAAGAGGAATTGTTTCTAGCCGAGGCAATGCCAAGACCTATGATGCAGATGTGGATGAGCAAATTCAGAGATAGGTCACAATCATCGAATGCCTTTCAAGTCACTGATTGATGCATACGACTCTGATGTGGATGATGGACCTACTGGACACACAATTTTTATGGCTAGCATTTCTCCAATGGTTTCTCCCAAGGTCTCTTCTTCACCACTAGCCGGCCCATCCCAGACAAACTCATCTCGAGGTATACGCCGATGCAAAAGATGCATGACAAAGTACTATCAACTGAAACTATTGAATCAAATATTGAAAATATGGGTAATATCAATATTATCCCATATGATCAATACGTGAAACAAAGTGAAAGTGAAGGTGTACCAAGTGATGCATCTTCTCATCAACAATGACTATGTTTTTGATGAATACACCGCATGCCTCGATGATTCCGTAATTTCTAAACTAAATGCCTATAAAGAACGTGTTGCTATTTATGAACAACGTGCTAAATTTGAGTTGACCACTCGTGAGCGGGAAATGGATGACCAAGTGCGCATAAATATTAGAAAAGTAATTTTAGAAAAGAAGTATTGAAACAAGAATTAAATTCCTTGCAAGAAAAACTTTCTAAAACGGCTAAGCAAAAACAAGAACTTCAAGAAAATGTGAAAATGCTTAAGCAAGAATTTAATGCAAAGGAATCAAAACTCTTGAGAGATTTTTCTAATCTCAAAACTTTGAAAAACAAACTTGAAAACAAGTTGTACATACAAGGAAACACCATTCGATCGCCACATGGTCACTAAAAATAGAGTTCTAAGCGATAAGCATAGTGTTCCCATTATAGATAAACCCAACCCCGAAGTAATTAAGATAGCAAAAGCTCAAAGTGTGATCTATGATGGCAATGAGATTCTTAAACCTAGACGAAACCTAGTGCATTGAGTGCACCGAGGAAGATAAGAAATCAGATGAAGTCACTAGGGAAAGGATGAACAAAAAATTAGATGATCCTAAATGCAAAGAGAAAAAATAATTATCACTCCCCATGACTACAAAAGGAAAACTGGATTTCCTTGAACATGTTTAAGCCTCAGACATTGTTGACTCCCGAACAAGTTTTCTCGAAAAAGGATTTAGATAAGCGTAAAGTCGAAAATATTGTTGAAACAAACCCTCCCTATGGAAAATGCCTAGAGCGACTGTGTATCCTCCTAATACACCAATGCATCTTGTTCCTAGAACAATTGCCACTAAAAGCAAGACCTTAATTAGCCAATATGTTATATTTCAACTATTTGTTGATTTTGAGAAAACTTGCAAGAAAAGGATCACACCCATCGGTATATAACGGAAGGAGAAAAGGGTTTTGAGCAAATGAAAGAATGTTATTTAACTGAGGTCATGCCTTTCTTTAAACTTCTAAAAGATCACTTTGAGAGTCTTAAAAAGGAGATAGAAACTGATATTAAGGGAATGGAAAAGGAATTTGATGCAATGGTAGTTGAAGTTAGTGATTATGAGCTTGCACTAAAATATAATGAGATTGAGAGGAAGAACTTGCATACATTAAATGAGACTCTTATTATTGAATGTGTTGCTCAAGATATCTTTTTCATCGCTCAAATTGCTCTATTAATGCTTCCAAATTTCATGAACTATCTGAGGCCCTGAAAGTCTCCCATGATCGTGTCATTGAGCTTGAAAAACCTAATTCTAAACTAAACGAGAAAATTGAACTGGATGATCACGACAATTTGGTTAAACATTTTTCTAAACTGGAAGTTGAGCATTTTAATTTACAACTAAAATATCAACATCTTAAAGAAAATGTTAAAACTTCAAATATCAAGACATATCTCGATGCTCCGAGTTTGATGGCTTTTCAAATTAACAAACGTGATGAATATTCAAGCTCGGCAACACGATCGAAAAGTTGAAAGCCCAAATCTCTCAATTAAAGGGTCAACCAATATGACAGGCTCATAAATGCCTCCTCCTTTAGATTCTCAGAATTCTCAAACTTTTCATCTTCAAAACTTAGTTAATGCCTTACAAAAGGAAAACGAGAGTTTTCTAGAAGAAAATGAAAAAGTTAAACGACATTTTAAAGAGTTATATGATTCAATAAAAGTCACCCGTGACCAAAACAACGAAAAAATAACGTCTTTACAAAGGAAATTGAGAATCTGAGAAGTCGTGAAATGGGAAACCGCCACTTGTTTTCAATAAGAATGTTGTCTCAAAGTCACCCTTAGATGCAAATACACTGTGTGCTTAAATATATTCCTCCTCATCTTAGGAATAATGAACATGCTTTTCATGAATCCTGTGCTCACCTTAAGGATAGTCTAGAATGTCTCCGTGAGATTGTCGAAGAGGATTTCATTAACAAACCTCTTGATAGTGAAATTAGGTTTGCTTGCCTCCGGGCCAAACGATCTCAAGAGTTGCTAGAATGTGTAATTGCCACATGTCCCAAATCCTTAACCTTAGGTGCAAAGGCAAAGCTGTGATGCCTTGTTCTATGCCTAGTGCCAAGCAGGAAATCCATTCTATGCCCAGTCTTAAGAAACACTAATGTGCCTTCAAGTAGTTCTGATTCCAGATATGTTAGTGCTAAGAAAGTGAACATTAGTGTGCCTGCAAAAAGCTCAAATCACAGTCTTAAAGTATACACTAATGTGCCTTCTAGTACTTCGGATCCTTGCATCAAGTCAGTGAATGCAAAAATTAGATCAACCAACTAATGTTCCATTCCTCTACAGAGTAATCAGGACTTTAAAGCGAAAGTGTCAAAGTCTCAAGACAACACAAGGAATGATAGGACCTTGCAAGCTAAGAATGTGCATTGAAAGAGAGTAGAAGACCAATCTAGGAACTTTAAGCTTGAGTTGAATAAAACGAATCGTGTTGATTCTAGTATTAGCCTTAGGCGCATCATTAATTCAAATTCTGATACTATTTGCAAACCTTGTAATGATGTCTGCTTGAATTCTGTCGCTAATCATGAATGTGGTGTGAATGCTTTGTCTAATGGTCAAATGCCCGCTTAAAATTGTTAATGCTAATAATCGTGCAAATAAGGCAAAAAGGCAAAACGAAGATTGTTAGAAAACAAGGGAAACCCACAGAAGAACTTTTATAAAGATAGGTTATTATTGGATACCTTTTGGCCATAAGAATAATCGCTTTGTTCTCAAACTGCTAAGATTATGCCCACTAGAAAATGGATGCCTACCGGTAGAACTATTCCCTTAAGAAGTAAACATACTTTGAATAGGTCAAATACGCACACCAAAGATTGCATCTATTCCCAATGATTCCATTGCTTCTACTTCTGATATGGATGTTTCGTCGATGTGGGTGTTCCACCATCTGTTACTAACCAAGTGGAACCCATTCTTGCATGGGGATCCCAATTATCCGCTTATCCATTCTTGTCTGTGTTCAACTGCAGATCGTTCAAATCGTCTGGGTACCGGACTCAGCCGTTCCAAGCATATGACCGAGACCGTCGCTCATGCGTGGAGCAAATTCATCGATCAGAGATTCGGTAATGATCATTTTCGTGCAATTATGGGTTATGGTGATTATGTTGTTGGTGATAGTGTTATCTCTAGAGTATATGTGGAAGGTTTGGTCATAATATGTTCTCTCGTTGGTCAATTTCGATTCGATCTAGAAGTAGCCTCAGAAAACATACCGCTGTTAGAGAGATCTTAATGGTAAGGAACTGTTAAAAGGAACTCGTGGTTCAAATCTTTACACCATCTC
This sequence comes from Chrysanthemum makinoi, assembly GCA_910596185.1. Taxonomy (NCBI): domain Eukaryota; kingdom Viridiplantae; phylum Streptophyta; class Magnoliopsida; order Asterales; family Asteraceae; genus Chrysanthemum; species Chrysanthemum makinoi. Next base: position 139,408,805 of record OU343216.1, read on the forward strand.
TATCGATGATATGATGAAGTCTTCTCCAATTTGCTTGCTGTCAAAGGCTTCAAAACAAAGTCATGGTTATGGCATCGACGTCTCAATCACTTGAACTTCGCGGACCATCAATCTCCGTAAGAAAGGACTTAGTTGTAGGCCGACTAAAGTATGAAAAGGATCATCTTTGTTCAGGATGTCAATTGGGAAAAAGCAAGAAGTATGCCCATAAACCCAAACCTACTAACTCTCAAGTTCTTCTCATACAATTCATATGGATTTATGTGGACCAATGAGTATATCTTTGGGAAGAAATATGTGTTAGTTATAGTTGATGATTACTCTAGATTCACTTGGGTCAAGTTCTTAAGGACAAAGGATGAAACTCCAGATATCATCATCAAACTATCAAATGTACAGTTTCGACTTAACAAAACCGCCGTAATTATCCGGACAGATAATGGAACTGAGTTTGTTAACAAACAACTTAGTGAATTCTATGAAAGCATTGGAATCACCCATCAAAGAAGTGTTCCACGAACTCCTCAACAGAACGGTGTAGTTGAAAGACGAATCGAACTCTTGTAGAAGCCGCCAACAAATGATTTACTCAAAAGTTCCAATGTTTCTCCGTCAAGCTATTGCCACTCGCATGCTACACACAAAATCGTTCCCCAATACACTGTTCATGGAAAACTCCATATGACCTTGTCCACAACAGAAAACCTAATCTCTCTTTCCTTCTTGTGGGTGTTTGCATTGTGTTATCCAACTAATGAGGGTCAAGACTTAGGGAAACTTAGGGCTAAAGTGACATTGGAGTATTTGTAGGATATGCACCAAACAAAAGGGATACCGAATCTATAACAAAAGAACCCGAAATATCATGGAAACCATTCACGTTACGCTTTGATGAGTCGACCGTCAAATGGCTCCTGGACACCCACCAGACCCGCGACTTCAAAAGAATCCCATTGGTTCATCCCTTGTTCCAAACTCTTCTCAAGAAACTCCATATGTACCTCCATCTCAAGATGATTTAAAGAAATTGTTTGATCCTATGTTTGATGAACTGATGATCAATTACTAATGAGGTGTTGATCCCTACAAAGAAGATGCTCATATTCCTCGTGAATGAAGTCAATCCTTCAGCCTCAATATCTTTAAGTCAAGAAGCACTGCCTGCCGATCCTTCGCCTCATCAACAAATCATCATTCTTCAAATGTACATCATGGAAATGTTTCTCGCATCAATGATGAAGTTAATCCCTTTGCTACTCCTGAAGATGCTCCATTTGAAAACATATTTGCTACTCCCGAATCATCATCAACCATCTTCTTCGGAGACATCGACTCAGCTACCTCAGTGCCTCAACAACTGCCACATGAACACCTTAGAAAATGGACTCACGATCATCCATTAGACAACATCATTGGAAATCCTCTCGCCTCGTGATCAACCCGAAACAACTTGCAACCAATGCCTTATGGTGTTTCTTCAACTCCGTACTATCTAAGATCGAACCAAAAGATGTTAAAACCGCCATGAATGAAGATAACTGGTTCAATGCCATGCAAGATGAAATTCATGAGTTTGATCGACTTGATGTATGGGAGTTAGTACCGCTCCGTGATGCTATGATATTGCTCTAAAATGGATCTTCAAAGTGAAACTTGATGAGCATGGTGATGTGTTGAAAACAAGGCTCGATTTGTTGCTAAAGGATACCGTCAAGAGGAGGGTATAGACTTTGAAGAATCTTTTGCTCCATTTGCCGAATCGAGGCAATCAATCTTTTGGCTAATGCCGCTAGTAAGAACATGGTAGTATATCGATGGATGTGAAGACGGCATTGAACGGAGATCTTAAAGAAGTCGCCTACGCCAACCCGGGATTTGTGAATCAAGAGCATCCTACTCATGTATATCGCTTGAAGAAGGCTCTTTACGGTTTAAAGCAAGCTCCAAGGGCATGGTATGATACACTGTCAAAGTTTCTTCTATCACCGGATTCAAGAAAGGAGCAATTGATCCTACATTGTTCACCGAAGTCGCAAACATTTAACTCATGTTCAAATTTATGTTGATGATATTATTTTTGCCTCGACGGACCCAATGGAATGTGATCGTTTTTCAAATGAAATGAGTTCAAAGTTTCAAATGTCAATGATGGGACAAATGTTCTTGGGATTACAATTTTCACAAAGTCCCAGAGGCATTTTCATAAATCAATCTAAATATGCAACAGAGATTTTAAAGAAATTTGGATTTGATTCAAGTGACCTTGTTGACACCCCCATGATTGATCGAACCAAACTAGATGAGGACCACTCAGGATCATGATTGACCAAACAAAATATCGTAGTATGATTGGATCCCCGATGTACCTCAGCCTAGTAGACCGTACATCTTGTTCGCCGTTTGCATGTGTGCTAGATACCAGGCTAAGCCTACTAAAAAGCACCTTGAAGCTTAAACGTCTTTCGGATTCCAAGGAACCATCAATATGGGACTATGGTACCCAAGGACCCGGTATGTCACTAACGCCTATGCATGCCGATCATGCAGTTGTCAAGATACACGCGAAGTACATCCGAGGTTTCGTTTTGGGTGATAAGCTCGTGAGTTGGTCTTCAAAGAAGCAAATGAGTACTTCTATTTCCTCTACAGAGGTTGAATACATAGCCATGTCATCTTGTTGTGCTCAAATCTTATGGATGAGATCTCAATTATCTCACTATGGCTTTGTATTCAACAAAATCCTCTCAGACTGTGATAATAAAAGTGCTATTGCTCTCTCATGCAACAACGCTCAACACTCAAGAGCAAAGCATATCGACATTCGACATCATTTCATCAGGAACAAGTGGAAAAAGGTGTGGTGGAACTATATTTTGTGAGGTCTCAATATCGCTAGCGCAGACATCTTCACCACAGCTCTTCCAAGAGAACGTTTTGAGTTTATTCTTCCACGCCTTGGCTTGAAAAGCCTTCAACCGAAACACTCAAACGCCTTCGTGAGGAAGACGAGGAGTAAAGGTCTATCTTCATCTATCTCTTGTAAATATTTATTCAAAAATCAAAATACAAAATTATAAAACCCTCAAAAATCAAATAGAAAATTATAAAAAACCTTCAAAATCCATAAAAATGAAAATTCAAAATCTTCAAAAAATATTGTCAATTTGTCATGTTTTTTTGGTTCGATAATATCTACGGTCTTTGTGCTGTCATTCAAAGAATGACACGGGACTTTAGATGTTGTTCAATTCTAAAAAATCAAAAATCAAAAAAATATTTTTGGGAGAAAGAGAAAAAATGGTTTATTGTCATTTTCAGGCAATAACCCGTTTTAAAAGAAAGAACAGAGCCATGTTTTACCATGTTTTCAAATTCCATGCTCGGATTCTATAAACATTTATCTGCTGAAAACTAAATGCTTTGAAAAATAACTCTGTCTCTATTTTTGATAATCATCTGGACTTATTTGTCAAAATATCCATCTCTCAATCAACAACCTATGTCATTGATTGAGGGGAGAATGATTTCAATTAAATTAAAAAGTTATTTGGCATTAAATTGTTTTCAAAAGATGTACATGCATGTTTTATCAATGGAGTTTAAAGTCTTAAATCCGATCCTTATCGCTAAAACGCTTTCATAAACAAGTCACAATTCTCCTTAAAAGCTTTCAAAATCAATTTAAATCTATAAGAGATCACAAATCTCAAATGATTTGATAATTGTGATCGGGGAGAATGTGTGATTTAAATTGATTTAAACCGATAATTGGTAAATGGTTTTATAAGAATGTACATGATGTCCTCCCCGCATGTGACAAACGATTTCAAATTTTCCATGCACATGTTGAGGGGAGCATCTATCTTAAACCTATGATTTGAAACGTGATCATTTATCTCAATGTGCAGTTTCCCTCTAGTATGTGTAAAACTCCTTTCAAACCCACAGATAAAAATCAAATCATCCTTATGCTTTATCTACTTGATTTGATTTGGGAAGTGATGTTGATATCTTTTAGAAAATGGTAATCAAAGAAGTTAATTCTTTCTCTTGCCTCCGGTGCAAAACATTTCAAATACTTGATGCACATGTTGAGGGGAGTTCGTTCTAAAAAATATCAAAAACAATTCAAGTACAAAATGCTTTGATAATATATCACAAGTATCCGGATTGATTTTCAAATGGTTTTCAATTGGTTCCAATGGCAGATGAACAATACCAAATAGACCACCAACTTATTATTATGTATGGTGATATAAGGATGATAAGGTTAGGTATTTGTTCCCATGATCCGCTGAACCGAGGGATCTACCAGTGAACTATCCACTAGTTAGGGTAGAGTTCTTAGGTAGGATGATAAAAGGAGAAAAATGAGATATGGGAAGATGGATCGAGACTGAGCTAGTACATGGAATAAACCCAACAAGGTTCTAGCTATGAAGTCTCGTAAGCACCAGGGGTTGAAGAATTTAAAAGAATTGAATGAGAAAAGGGTGAAAACAAATAGCCCTCCATTTATTCAACCTTAGGGCGTAAAACCGTTCAATTCATATGCTAATGATGGTAACATCGGTATTGAAGACAAGACGTCATGGACCCAAAGGACGACTGCACTTCAACTTTATAAACCACTCAAGTTCCTCTTAAAAGGACTTGTTTCATTCTCACGGGGAACCGATACATTATCTATCGACTTCCTCTTTGAGATTGTTGATATTGAAGGTGGAGACCCTCTCCCTAGTCTCCGCACGGATCCAAATATGCAAAATTGAGTCTAGAGCCACGAGATCATCAATAAATCTCATTAGGACACTTTCAATGAAGACTCTGTTTCACACAATGTGGAAAGAGAGATTATATCTTGAGTCCTACGCATTATCCTTGTGGTATTGCCGAACATCCGAAAGTGATGTGTTTACACATTCACAATGAAGATGGAAAGCCTTCTGGAGCCAACATCTAACAAGCTCCCGGTAGGTGGCATGTGAGATCTATTATATGGATCAAATGTGACAACAATCAGTAAACAATGGGGCTTATCAATTTTTGAATCAATCCCGTTCAGTTATGGATTGACGGATACCTTTGAAAAACCGGTCTTTGTGCTTAAAAGCTCTTTTCATTAGCACGTCGACCGTGTACTAATTTTTCAAATCAAAAGGTGTTTTATGATTGATAATTGATTTTCATTAAAACCTTCGTTATATTGCAAAAACAATTTCTATTGAGCAATACTCTATTGTTTTTCAAATCTCTTTTCATCAATCATGGACAAATTCGCTGGTTCACTCACCCGGTTGTCTTCTTTGAGACGTTCCGTTTGAGAACAATTTAGAGCAAATGTAAAACCTGTCAAGGAAATTCTTCGAATTATTATACCTCATCACAAGTATTTAACGATCAACGGGAACCGTGGGCCATGTACCTCAATTCAACGAAAGTGATCAAAGACACTTTCGTGCGATTTATTGCTAATTGTTGTATGCAGGTACGCCCGACGCTTGGTGCAAAAGAATGACCAATCCCATAGCGCATGCTCACTTAACACATTCATCTCAAAAGAAATCATGATTAGTGCATCAATGACTCGGATATTTTCACTCCATGCTTCTCTACTGCCGCCAATATCATGAATCAACAAAGCTTCCGCTACTCGATGAGAAGATATCATGATCCGTAATGAGCATGTCGTCCAAGTCACAACATCACATAATACCAACACCACAATGGATGTCATGAGATTTTGATTGCCGATGATCTCAAAAGCGGCTCAAATTATTATCACGTGGATCAAGAAAAGACCTCCACTTGAATTAACCAAACATGCAATGTGAAGAATCAATGACTACGAGCAAAGTACTACATCAAGAATGCAAGATCAATTGTTAATGTAATATCCGATTGTATTCAATGTAATTTTAGTATATGATTGAGGACCTCCTTTAGAGATTGTTAGGAATTAGAAATTCAAGGTATTAAAGAGTCGGTCACCTCAAGTATATGTAATCGTTAGAAAGCTCGTAGTCATAGTTATTTTAAGTTAAGTAGTATTTAGTTAAGTAACACCGTGGAGGACCTGACGTCTTTACCCATCGTATGCCCGATCCACGTACCTGTGTGGCGATTATGTAAGACTATATATATACTCTCTACCTTCCAAGGTAGAGAGTTGGAGCTCATAATAATATCTTTCACTTTCTCTCACTAAGTTCCCTAAACCTCTAACTTTCTCTCTCTAGAATTCCATCTATATGCTACTTTGTGTTATGGTTTGATGTGTATGTGAAAAGTTATATCTTACAGAAGAGATTTTGATTAGTCGTTCTTTGAGTCAGTGTTGATTCTGCTTATCCGATTCACTTCATCAAGTTATGATAAAAAGGGGAAAAGAAAAAGAAACTTATACGCATGGACTACAATCAATATTGGGCCGAAATCTATCACTGGGCTAACAATACCGGGGTACTTTCAATAATATTTTACTACGAAATATTCGAAGATACCTTCGCAAATTGTATTATGGATATAATGCTAAATCAAGTAGTTGCTCATGTGTCCTTTTAGATATCTAAACTTTTTTTAGCATCAAGCATATAGTGTAGTTTTAGCATCAACCATATGGAGGCGTTTGTTTGAAGGGTATAAGAATCAAACAATGACATTCATACTCATTTCAAGTGTTTGGTTGGAGATTTATTGCTAAAGTATACTTCAACAATCATAGATGCAAACTAATAAGAAGTGGTGTCTTTTGTTAACCATTTCTGTGATACCCGCATATCTTATTTCCACCACAAAAATAATGAAAATAGAGCGTTTGGATGGACCCTACTAAATATGATACCGATACTTAAAATTTTAAATCAAAAAAAAAAAATAATGGAATTGATATCCCCAATCTTATACATCCCTCTAATCAAAACTATATCTTTAGTAATTCTGTGATTCTGGATAGCATAAACAATAAATTTAATATAGAGTACTTAATTCTTATTTCTTTTTCTTTTTTTTCTTTATATCATATATATATATATATATATATATATATATATATATATATATATATAGGTAAAGTTAAAATAAAAAAGACAAATATCAAGAAAAGAATAAAAGATTTGTTTTTTAAATTCTCCAAAAATTCTCAAAAAATTCCACAAGATCGGTATGTTGGTGCATAAAACTTTGTGAAAACATTTTTAATTTTGAGTTTTGATACACGCTTTTAATGCACAAAACGAATTTGATACAAAAAATTTTGATGCACAAAATTTTCAACTTGTTTTTGTTAGATGCTAATGTTATTTTGATGAAAAAGTCAAAAGAAGTTGGGTGCAAAACCAATTTTGATGCACAAAAACCATTTAATGCTAAAACATATTTTTTTCAAAAATTTTCAAAAATATCCACTTTTAGAAAGAAAAAAAATTCACAACTTTTTCATGCACCATCATACCCGATCTTGTGAATTTTGTTTTGGAATTTTTCGAGAAATTTTTTTGAAAAAAAAATCTTTTTATCTTTTTACGGATATTTGTCTTTTTATTTGATCTTTATCATATATATATATATATAGAGGGAGGTTAACGTGGAATAGTTGCATGTAGTAGGAAGAATAGGAAGCAATCTGGATCGTCGGATGTATCAATATTGATCAAATTAAATTAATTTATGAAAATGGCATTTTCGTAATTTGCTTGAAATTAATGGCATATTTGACAACACACTTTGTAATTAATCAATGCCACACCTGTGCATTGCTTTCTTGGATTTCCAAACCCCTTTTGACATTTTAAAATTATTTTGCATGATTTGGTTTCAAATTTATATCTTTATTCACAAAAATCATTGTTTAATCCTCTAATATATAAAATCAAATTCAATATTTGTTATTGACGCAAACCGATAAGCAAGAATAATTGTGATACATGTTCGAAACTTTGTTACTTAATAAACTACTCAATTTATTTGTGATACATATTAGAAACTTTAATACAAATAAACTACTCAATTCAATAGAGACTTTGATCATGTACACATAAATTTATTAAAGATCTGTGATTCACTAGTAATTAAAGTTAAATATACTGGATACACCACAAGCTACACTATTGATACACGAATATTAAAGTTAATAAACATTTCAGGATTTGTTATACAATTTATTATTGATACTTTCATACAACACTCATGTACAAATCAACACTTAACAATAATGAGACATGCATATTAACAAATATTGATTAATACACAATGATACAGGTACACTTCAAGAATTAAAAACCAAAAACTATAATGACTATGAATCATTAATACCTGCGATCGGAACATACATTAACTAAAAAAAGCACCTACGATAATGAATTGGTACACATAAAAAAGTAGTCACTAACTCCAAATATAATAATAAAGAACTATATTTGCATCCTATGATCACAAAAACTTCACCAAAAAGCTTGCCGGAAAATCGAAGAAGATACCCATGAAAGTCGCAAATCTCGCCATTAAATGATCACAAAAAACTTCAAACAAGAAAGCTTGTCGGAGAATCAAAGAAGATAACCATGAATGTCGAAGATCTCGCCATTAAATACTCTTATAAAACATCTGACGGTTCCAAATCTACCATTAAAGTCGCAACATGTAGAAAATAAACATCACATCGATGGTGATAAAACAAGATATATTATCATGACCACGCATTATTACACATTTGATGGAATAGATACAATATCAAGACCAAAGTTAGGTTCCACTCGTAGAAAGATACAATATTAGGACCATGTTTTAAAAAATCCACGTGCATAAGGTTTCTTCTAATGAGGTGTTGCTATTGATGGGTACCATAGGATAAAGCGAGATCTGCTAAGAAGAATATACTAGTAGTGCAGAGATGGAGAGGATGTTGACAAGTTTTCATGAGAGTTCCAAGGAAATCGAAAAGTGGTGTATCACGAAGTGGTGTTTTTGTAGTTATTAAAGAGAGAAACAAGGAAAAATGAATTACCCAAAACACCCTTCTATTTTAGTTTTCGCTTTTGTTTGAAGTTAAAACTACAAAACTACCACATGTCAACTATTCATTGGCTTCTTAACTTCCTACAATAAGAACTATCTTATTTGAACCTCAACTCATATATATATATATATATATATATATATATATATATATATATATATATATATATATATATATATATATATATATATCTAAGTCCTTAATTCCATCCACCTCTAATCCGAGCGATAACCAAACTTAGTATGATTCAATCGTAAATTAACACTCTAAGTAAGGTCTCACAAAGACAACAATAATGAATATCACTACAAGAACATTAAGAAATAAAGGCATATGTTAATAAACTTATTGGCTTACAACCGATTTTTAAAACGTATAACGAAATACTTTTATTATTATTATTTCTTTTTTCTTTTTTTTTAATAATTAAGCATCATATTAGAAAATCATAGGATTTACAAGAAATCATATTATTATTATTATTATTATTTTATAAAAACATCACTTCATTAGAAAATCAAATGAATTTTAAAAAAAATTAATGAGAAGCCAAGACATTAGTTGAGCACCCGCTCCTTTCTGAATACAAAAACTTATTATTATTATTAGAAAATGTTACGTTTGTCCCTATGGTATACCCCAAATAATCAACTTTTTAGTCCCTAAGTCATTTTCTTTTTATTACACCACTGATATCTATTTTTGAAACCTTGCACGATTTAGTCCCCTATTTGATGGGCGCAGTTAAGTCACACATAAGTTTTATACTGCTAGTCCTTCAAGTAATAATTTTTGCACCATATCCTTATTTTTAAAAATATATGTTTTCCCCGTAAGTCCCTCCGCTATCAATAGTTATCACTGCTTTTTTATGTTTTTGTCCGCTTTACTGCTACTGCTTTTATCCGCTTCTTCGCTTTTATCCGTTTCCCCTTTTTTTCGCTTTTCATCCGCTTTTTACGCTTTTATCCCTTTTCGCCTGCTTTATATGTTTTCGGCCCTGCTTTTTTAATACGCTTTGTCCGCTTATCCGCTTTTGTCGGCTTTATCCGCTGACCGCTTACGCTTTTAATCCGCTGGGCCCGCTTTTTTTTACGCTTTTTATCCTGTTTTATCCGCTGCTCGCTATTTATGTTAGGTCACCATATTAGTAACACAAGCATCAATATGTAGAAATAGAGAAGAGAAGAGATCGGTTGAACAAATACACACACACACATACACGTATGATATGAAGAATGGTTATGCGCGTGAGAAGGAAAGGAATGAATTGAACAACCAACCTCAAAGGGTATTACAAAAATATTTATAGGAGAGGGAGCTAGGGCAACACTCCTAGTCCCTTCCTTTCCTTATTGACTAGGCCTAGGCTTATGGGCTTCTACATGTTTCCAAGGCTTAATAACAAATATAAAGGCCATATTAAGCTAACTATTACATATGAATCACTAACACTTGAATAAGGTTTAGAAGTGATTCCAACAATCTCCCCCTAAGTGTTGGTGATGAGTGAAAGAGTGATAAACGATGTAGGTGCTGATGTAATAGTAGCTTTGACGCCTTCTGACATTCTTCTTTCTTGTGAGAAGAAGTGTCTTGATTCGAACAATCTCCCCAGTAGAGAAATTGTTTCCTTTGAAGTATTCTCTTGACGCCATCATTTTGTTCTTTTTGTTCTTTGCTCTTTGAAAGTGATAGTATGTTGTTGTTGTTCCAGATCGTCGCCTTTCACGTCGTTCTCACGTTTCTTCAACATGCTCACACACTCTTTTGACGCTGGATTTCAGTAGCTGATGAAGTTCTCTTTAGTCTTTAAACTTTGTAGATTCTTTGACTTGACGAAGAATCATTCTGACTTTGTGTTGCCTTTTGAGTGAACTTCCATTAGTGATGTTGTTGGTATGAGCATGTGAAGAATCTGCAGACGATCATCTTCCCAGAGCTTCCTATGAAGTAAACATAAGAAAGGTTAGTAATGCGAATTCCGCACTTATAAGTTTGAACTTCGAGAGTGTTAACAAAGATAGTGTGAAAACACAACTCTAATTCTACAAGGGCCGCTCCTCAACCGGAGTCCCACAAGTGAGATAACACGATGTACCAAGACCTACGACAGATGAGCCGAGGTACACCTAAGCATCACCTCCTCACGATCAGACCGCTTGAGACCACTAAGCGTAATCCATGGGAGTTACCAAGTGACCGTCGCCTAGTGCTGATTCCCCGGCAGAGTTTCCATTCAATCACTAAGGATCACAAAAGTGAACCTCTCATAAATGTTCTCGACAGATTGCTAGGATCTGTAGAAACTCGATAACGTACCATCATGTTCTTATTGTTGAAAGACAAGTGATGAAATGTCAAGTGTACCTATGAGATCTTTTGATGAATCTCGTGGCTCTAGACTCAATAGTGCGTTTTGGTTTCCCTAACCGAGACTAGGGAGAGGTCTCTTCTTCAATACTCAAGAATCTCTAAGAGAAAGCCGATAGTTTGCGTAGGGTTCCCGCTGGAGAATGAAACAAGCTTTTTGGGAGAAACTTGAGTGGCTAAGAAGGTTTAGTGCATGCGCCACGGGTCCATGACACTTTTATCTTCTCATACCGGTCATATGTGACAACCAAGCATATATGAATGAACCCTGCAGGTTCTGCCTCTAAGTTGAATAACTGAGGGGCTTTCTTTTCACCCTTTGCTTTTTCTTTTTAATTCTTCAACTCCTTCTTTCTCCGATTCTCATTTTCTCCTTTTATAATCATACCTAAGGACTTCTAATTCTAACTATTGGTAGTGTCCTTGCAGATCCTCCGGCTCAAGGGATCATAGGACGGTTATTCATAATCTTAATCACCTTATAACTCCATTGCCATAAAACCATTTTCATGAAAATCTCTCAAAGTGTTTGTAAATGAAAACATGTTTGAACACTTCAAGAGTTTTAGATTTTTAGAAATACTCCCCCTCAACATGTGCTTAAGAGTTTTGATGAAATCGACAAAGGAGGAAAGAGCGCGCACTTTTGAATTGATCGACTCAAGATAGACAATCCCTTGCGAGACACGATTACGCTGCATAGTTAAAGAGATACATTGTCGCTTTTTAGGTGAAAACTAGCTCTAATAACTACCTTGAATATGTGGACAACCCCGAGAGGTTGTCAAACCACAAGTTCATGTCTACATCAAGAGCTCATGGGTACAATTTACTTGATAAGTCTTGAAGACAAATATTTTCAATGTATGACTGCTCGTATCCTCATAATTCATGGGTCAAGTCTTTTCACACGAGGATTCATAGCAAAAACACAACATATTTCTTATCACATAATTTTTCTCCCCTTAAAAAATGGCATATAAATGTTATTTTTGAAGAAATGTTTAGAATAAATATGACCATTTTGAGTTTTGTGGGAAGATTACACAAAGAACAATTTGTGAACAAAATATTATAAGTCAAATACTCCCTTCAAGTGTGATATAAACGGTTAGGGTTTTGAAAATCATAAGGGAAAGTACTTGTTCTTTTGAGCAAAACCTTTGAAAAGTGAAAGGTTTGATAAGTTTTACTCAAAAGTAAGAAGCTTTCGCTCCTTTTATAAGGATTGTGGCATCAAGCATACCACAGGTCCTTTCATTACAAGAACGGGTTGTACATTGTTATGTGTGCACAAACCATTGTCAATTATGTAATCACACATCCAAATTAATATGAAATAGGAAGGTTTAAGGGGTACCAGAATTTCAGTTGTTCCGCAATAACTCCAGAATGTAATATGCTGATAGCTCGTGAGATTAATGCGAGTACGACCACATACGTAAACTCTCCAACATTCCGAAATGGGTCCCTTCAAATAACCTTTCATCAATCCTGCTGATGATCTCTTTACATCCCGGCTTTCCTTAGAAGTCCATCTCTGGTGACCCAATCCTGTCTCGCTTTTAACCTGTATAAGCAGCCCATCTCTGACATGCTTCAATGTTGAATCTCCAACTTATGAAGCTCATTACACGCCATCAGCATTTGCGATGGAGTGCACTCGTAGACTACTCCAAAGGGTTTGCCGATGAGAATTGAGGAGATGGTTATGTCGTGAAGTTCTAGCTAGGTCCTGGGTGAAGTTGACACAGTCCGACAATTTGACTCAACAGCAAGTTGCAAATCTTCTACACGCCTGGATCACTATGCTTCGATGAAGATGAGCAAGGACTTGATGTATTCGCTTGAATTTCAATGAGAATTGTCTCATTCTTCCGCAAGATACGATCTTCAATATCATTGAGAGACAAATTCTGAAAGTCCGCTTCACTGCAAGTACCTTTCGCCTTGTCGCTTGACCCATTAATATGCTTGAGAAAGGTGTAATCCCATTTGGACGTAAAGAGCAACATGCTTACCAAAGAATCATCCCTTGATTTCGTATACACTTCATGTTGATTTACTTAACCTCGCAACTTGTAGTAGATTCGTCGGCTGCTCCGCCAATGGTGAATCCTGCATACAAGCATTGAGGTCATAATCTTCCACTCGTTGTTGAACAAGTGGGTAGCCTTTTCCTCATAGCTATGCATTGGAGTAAATGGCTGCCGAACGGAAGTGTCGATGTAGCTTCATTTGTCACATCGCTACCATGTAAGAAATTCCATGTCATTGTTGAAGAAGTATCGAAAGGAATCTTAGGTTGTTTCCGTCAACCAATGGTAGGTAGGGGTTTGGTCCAATCAGGTAGTATGGAGCTATTCTTTGTGGGTGTGAAGTCGATGTTTGCTTCTGGGTTGAGCCAATCAATGTTGTTGACATGGCTCGCGTGCTATGTTTTCAAGGTGATATTCAACTTCATAGCACTTTCCGAAATGCTTTGAGTATTTGAAAGGCTTCATTCTTGATTCGCTTCAACTCTAATTTCGCCATCTTCTTCACTTGAAATTTTATTGTAGTAACTTAGCATGCTCCAATGTACTACCTCCTACCATATCTTGGTCATCAAGGCGGGTGTAGCAAAGAACAAGTGTGGAAAACCATTCATATTCGGTGTCATCAGTCGCTAGCTATGAAACGACATCAGCCTTAGCTCTCTTCTTCTTCTTAGGCCTGTATGAGGATGCCGGTTCCTTTGTTGTGCTGGGAGAGGTGGGTTGTTGTGGGGTCGGGATTTCATCGCCACCACCAATACTCAAAGTGATCACCGGCTCGAAGTCCGTGGTAACTCGAATCCCGAGGTTTTTCAAGAGAAGAGCGAGGAGGAGATCGCGGGTTGAGCTGGGTCCTTGGGGTGGAGGTTGCATTGAAGATGATTCACCAGCTTTCTGACGCTTAGGCTCATCATTCTTATCCTTATCCTTATCATCATCGCCTCGGACGCTTAGGCCTTTGAGCTTCTTCCCTGTAATGATTTGAGTTGGTATTCCAAAGAAATGCTTCAAACAATTTACCTTCGAGGAAATAAATGTTGCGCATCATTTAGACATTTGAGCTACGAGCCTGCTAACCAATTCAAAGATCTCGAATATTATGGGATCAACTGGGTTGATGTTGACATGCATTGGTGTTGATCTCATAGTTTGATTGGCCAAATGTAATAGATTCGGATAGAGTTGTTTGGTAAACATCTCCTTTGTAACTCCATGAACGATGTCAAGAAGGACCTTGTAACCTTGATCATCTCGCTCATTTCCCTTGAGGATCACGCCCATGAACTCTGGATGTACTCCCTTGCAACTTGCATCTTTGTCATTCTCGGCATGAAGATATGACTCCGGTCACGAGAAAATCGCCTTTTGTAAAGCACGCCTTTCTTCCCACCCGCTTTGATGCTTTTAACAATTCTTGTCTTAGCTTCGAGAGATCCAAGATGTCGTGGCTTCTTCACCGATTGATGTTTGGTTGATCGGATGGTGGTGGTGAAGAATGAGAGGATGAGTCTAATGATGAAGAGACATGAGGAGGCTCGGGGTCCTTAGGTGGTTCAGGTTTCCTTAGAACGGTGGGACTGCTCTGAAGAAATTGATCATAAGCTCTTTTATTCCGCGACTTAGCCATCTGGCTGTTTCATCAGCAGGAGTTTTCGGCCTATCCTTTCTCTTCCATCAAGTGCTGGTCGAACCTCAATCTTCCTTGTTGTTGTTCACAGGGTGATGGTAGCACCAGCCTCTTTATCGGGTTGATTAACCGCATCGCAGAACTGTGTGGTTGAGTACCACCACTTGACTCCTCCAGGCCACAAGTTTGATCTAATGCTTCTGCAAGATGTTTATGTCCGAAAGTTCCTTCCTTCCTTTGATATTCCTTTTGCTCATCTATTGGTTCTTCTTCTTCGTGAGCTCTCATCATGTTCAATCAGAGTCTTCCCTTTACCTTTGTCACCGGTGGATGGGAGGTTTGAAGCACATTTAGTAACGCCTGCAGCTTAGCAATACCTCTTTGTCCGATTCCAGTCCGTTTTCATCCACTAGCTTCTTGGCGGTTTAGGCTTAGGAGGGGAATAGGAACACCTTCAAGAAGGAACTTCCTTTAGTGAGGTTTCCTTAGGGAACTCTTTGACTTCTCTCTCAGGCTTGCAACACACCGACTCTTTTCGGGTTTTCCCCGTAGGTGTACCGTAATTTATCATCGAGAGAACCAACTTTACCTTAATCAACCGCTACAGATACCTTTTGTATGAGTAAAGCCGCTTGATTGCATCAGAGAGAAGTGATCCGTAGCACAAAGACCTTGTTTCTTTGTTGTTGATTCCTTAAACTGATCAAGTTAGAGTAGGTCTGCATAATATGTCGCGGATTGTTGGGGTCATTGAGTCTCTTGAGGATATCAGGATTAAGTCCAAGAGCTCTTTGGATCAACAGCTTTGTATATATCCGATATAAGGATCTTGGAGCCAAGCTTGAGGAATGTCATCATGTCGTCCCCATATCGAGCTTCGACTTCAATGTTCTTCATGTTGACCAAAGCCCAAAATATTTGCAGTTCCATGAGCTTGGGATGCTATAGCCACCGTCACTACTTTAAACAGATTTGGTGATGATGATGTAGAGTTCTCACGGTTGAGGAATATTCTTAAGATCCACATGTGAATGCTTAGTGATTACCTCAGTAGCTTCACATAACCAATATTGATCGTGAAACAGAGAACAATCTCTTCGGGCTGAAAGGCATTGAGTTCGTTGGCTCGATGATCGAATGAGAAGAACACCCGTAAGTCTCAAGTGTGATGGTGACTTGTTTGTCATTGAGAGTCATCGCCACAACATTTTGTCCTTTGATCTTTTGCATTGGTTCCAACCCATGAATGTAGATCTCAGCATCGAAAGGCATGTTGAGAGCATGTTCCCGATAAGGGATGATTCTTCGTAATATCCACAAAGCAATCAAGCAAGAAGACTCGAAGGTGAGAGTTTCAAAATCAACCCGAAGGTTGTTCTTTCCAATCTTCATTGATAACCATTAGGGAAGATATCAAGAATCTGTGAGAACATTTGGTGCATCCACATTTCAGATTGAGCGCCCATGTCGCGGATCTCAAATATATTTAGCCAAAATAACCAACATATCGAAAGACATTATGTTAGTCAATAGATGGTTTTATTGTCTAATTATTGAGTGAGTTATGTTAATGATTGTTACGAGTCCAATGTCACTTGTTTGTCTAATAGTCCAATGACGTCGTGATAAGTTTCGTGAGTTAATTAACTTTAAGTTTTAAAGTCCATGTTATCACTTATTTTTCACACAACATATTAAACGTTGAAGCTTATTAGTGACATTATTGGTTTCGTGGCGTTATGATTTATTTATTTACAAATTTGCACGCCAGAATTCATAATAAAGGTTAAACAAGGCTTAGCGAAATGGCAAGCTTATGCGCAAAACAGAGAGGTATACGCCAGAACGCTTTATGCGTAGGATCCTGACTTACGCCGCAAGAAATATTACGCGTAGGAAAAGGGACCTTATGCGTGAGAGCTTACGCGCGAAGCGCGATATAAAACCTTACGCTGTAAGGCTTACTCGTAAGAGTAGACCTTGCGCGTAGAGGTCATCACCGTTTACGCATATCCTTCACAGGATACGCCATAGTCCTCTGTAGAACCTTACGCTGCACGCTTACGCGTAAGATTACTCTACGCATAACCTTCACGCTGCGAAGGTGATCCTTATACGCGTAGATTGCTAATAACCTTGATTCTGAATTTCACGCAGAATAAAACCCGAAATAAGTTAATCATAGAACCAATTATTAACACATACATTCAATATTCATCAGATCAAGCATGAAGAACTCATCAAACATTTACGCCAGTAAAACCTTATGCGTGAAACCTAAAACCCTAAGGTTTAATTATTACGAGTAAGAGATTTAGCCATAGGATTTGCACCAAAATGATTCCGTAAGTCTAAGAAGCTTATTAAGTTGTCTTATCCAAGTTTTAACATCAAATAGGTCATGAATCAAGAATACCCAAATCAGATGAACATAAACCCTAGTTTCCAATTTATGAATCATTAGTGTTTCTGTACTGGCCTAAATATGATCAATTCAACTTGAAAACAACCTCATACAACAATCTTTATCACCAAAAACGCTCACATATGAAAACCCCAAACTAACGTATGAACCCTAATTTTCAAAATCAATCAATTCGTTTGTCGGGTATGTTTTATGATCAAATAGTTTCAGATGTTATATGAACGCTTTGACACTATCATTTTAACCATAACACACACACATGATTATGTGTTCATACGCTTATGCGTAGAACACAAAATCACTATATCTCACGCTTTAACCGTTAGATTTGTAAAAGATTCAAAACCATTGTTTGTAAATACGTTAAGATTATGAAACCACTTACAAATTGAAGATCAAGAACTCGGATTTGCAGATTGAATTTTAGGCGTAGGATTGGTTAGGTTGAATAATAAATGTGATGAGTAAATGATGTTAGGTGGGTATTTTTATTAAAAATAACTTTAAGCTTTTGACAGTTTTAGTCCCTCCACCTTAACTATTTTTATCCAATGCCCATAACTTCCAATTTGGTTACCAAACGAAGGATATTTGGAAAGAATTTTGACTACCCTTAACTTAAGAAATAATGAAAGTTTAAGAATTTTAGTCCCAGGAGTGTCGAGAAACTTAAATGTGACCATCATTAATTGAAGAAACAACCGGGATAAGGTAACATGCAAGTACAAGGTTTTATGAAACTAAAAAATTTGCTTCTCCCTCAACACTTGATCGAAAAAATATCAATTTTGAAAGATTTGAGTGTTGACGGAAGGATTGTACTTGCAATGTTAAAAGAAATATAGAAAGAAGAATATTTTTGTTGTTTTATCTGATTTTATAATTTTGTATTTTGTTTTTGAAAATATTTACAAAAGAGGTTTTGGTGTTTGACAAGTTTTAAGAATGTTTTAAAAGTTCATCCAGTTCCTCTTGAGTCAAACACCGCATACCAATCCTGTGGACCAACTCATTAAACCTAGCAGGAGGCAAGGCTTTGGTGAGAAGATCCGCCAATTGGTATTCAAGACTCCACAAAATATAATTCAACAAGCACTGCTCCACGCGGGTCCTTGATGAAATGATATCGAAGATCGATGTGCTTTGATTTCGAATGTTGAACTGAGTTGCACGAGATCGCAATAGCACTCGATTGTCGCAGATAACGGGATTCTATCAAATACATAACCATAGTCTTGAAGTTGTGTTCTCATCCAAATGACTTGAGCACAACACGCCACATGGCTACATATTCTCGCTTCGCTGAGGACAATGATGTACAATCCCGCTTCTTCGATTGCCATGACAATTTATCACCAAGAAATTGTAAAGCTCCCCAAGTACTTTTTCGTGAATCTAAGCATCCTCGCGGATCACGCTCAAAAGCTATTAGTTCAAAACCGTAATCCTTCGGATACCGCATTCCCAAATTAATGGTTCCCTTGATGTATCTGAGGATTCTTTTAGCCTCGTAGAGGTGGGTTTCAGCTTGGTCTCGACCGATAACGGAGCAAAGATAGACAAAAAAACAATATCGTCCGCTAGCTTAGATACATGAGAGACCCAATGATACTACGGTATTTATGGTGGTCCACCAATTTCCCATGTAAATCAGGATCTAGCTTCTTGGTATGAGCCATTGGTGTGGCATAGGTGTCACAGCTTTGCATTCCAAATTTGTTTAACAATTCAAGGGCATATTTGGACTGACTCAAGAAAATACCACGGGTGATTGATGAACTTGCATTCCAAGGAAGAATGTGAGTTCACCCATCATTGACATTTCAAAATGTTTTGTCATAAGTTTTGCAAAAGCATTTGAGTATTTTAAATGTGTTGACCCAAAAATGATGTCATCCACATAGATTTGAACGATTAAGATGTGAGCCCCGTGATATTGTATTAAGAGTGTAGGGTCGACCAACTTTTGTAAAATTATTGGCAATAAGAAGGATGATAACTTATCGTACTCACGCCCAGGGCTTTTGTTTGAGATCGCAGAGCTTCTTCATTGTAGACATGATTAGGAACTCGATCAATGAATCCTTTCCGCTGGCTTACATAGACCGCTTTCTTTCGTTGTCCATTGAGAAAAGCGCTTTTGACATCCATTTGAAAGACCGTGATGTTCTTGTGAAATGCCGTAGAAAAATCCAATGTTCCAGACGCAACCGGAGCAAATGATTCTTCAAAGTCAATACCTCTCCCCGCCGTTTATAACCCTTAGCCACCGGACGACTTGTTTCGATGACACGCCCTTCAAAGATCCAATTTGTTCTTCCAAATCCATTTTAGACCAATGACGAGACCCCTGTTGGTTTTTCAACCGCCTTCCACTTCAAGACGTTTGAATTGGTTGAGTTCTTCTTGCATGGATTCAATCCCATGTCTTTTGTCATTGGCCTTTAATGTTTTTTAGGCCAAGTATTGAGCATAAATGCAATGTTCACCGTCTGTGTGAAGACGTTGTCTTGTTACGACCCGTTGATTCGGGTTGCCAATTATGTTTCTCAAGAGGATGGTCTTTTGTCCAACGAGCATGTGGAGGGTTGATGTTGGTATACATTGTGCAGATTATGAGGGTTCAAATGGTTTGTTGATGATTCCAAGATCGTGCGCAAGCAGCCATTAGCAAACGGGTTAAAGAACGCGATTTGGATCAAAACTCGTGTGGGGCCATTAGAACATCATCACCGGTTCATCGCCGTTGATGCAATTTTGTTCAACTGTGTTGTAGAGTCAACTCGGTGGTGCTTCAATAGTAGTTGTTGTAGGCAGTGTATCGTATAAGAGTAGTATCGCTGAGTACCGAAACAACGGATACACCTGAGCACGCTCATCAATATCGCCACCAACAAATGAGCAAATAGCTTCCATTTGTTGACAGTAAGTCGGGGCTTGATTCAACTGATGATATTTGAAGTTTGCTGTTGTGACCGGTTCCAAGCTGTCATACTCGTAAGCCATTTCAAGAAGTTCATCAAATTGGCATGAATCGCTTCCATAACTTGTTTTGTATGATCTTCTGTGATCCTAACCTTTTAGAATTCTCAAAGTATCCAATAAAGACTCCAATGTCAGCTTTGGCTTTGAGCTTTCCAAAGTCATCAATATCATTATTCGGATAGCAAAGGGATCCAAATACATGAAAGTGTTTAAGATTCGTTTTCGTCGTATAGAAGCTCAAATGGTGTTTTGTTGTATGCTTTGTGATCATTGAACTGGCTTTGAGTATAGCATGCAGCTTGATACAGCCTTCTCCCCTTAAGTAACTGAAGTTTAGCATTAATTAACATTGTTTTGCAGCCTTCTACTAACGCTCGTTTCATAGATCTTCAACAACTCCGCTTTGTTCCAGTGTGTGTCCTACAATAATATTTGATTTATTCCCACTTTCTCATAAAATTCTCGGAGTTTGGTTTACAAATCTGGCCTTTTATTCTGCTCTCGATTTGGCGCAGACGGCACCCAATGAACTTGAATTTCGTGGAGAAAATGATCTGCGGGAGCTTGGTCCTTGTCAAGAAAGTAGACCCAAGTCCATCTTCGAAGTAATAATAACAATTACCGTGATGTAGTTTTGCCACAATCGCCTCAAGAGACGATCGGGCCACACAAATCCATGTGAAGAAGATGAAGCACATGCCGAGCCGTGGTTCCACCTTTGAAAGTACGAAAGTGCTTTTCCTC
>OU343216.1:139430110-139473376 GCA_910596185.1 Chrysanthemum makinoi
GATCTACTCCACGTCCGGATTTGTTATATTCATCACTTTGATATAGTACGTCATCCTTAAATAATTATCTATATTACATATAATGCACGAATTCGTTTCACTTTTAATTTTAAGACGTATAAGAAATTAAACATAGTTTACAACACTTTAATACACATAATTTCAGAATTACAACAAAGTAAGCATATTGTACAACAAAATAAAGCGTGGTGTCATTTTAAGACCAAAATTCTATCAAACAACATTAATCTTATTAAAAACAATTCCAAAAGCACATTCAATCATTTAAGACAATACATAGTACAACGACCCGATTTTTGATTTGACAAAATAAACATGATGTAATTTTAGACTACAACATTAATATTATTAAAATGGTCGATGTTATTAATGACTATAATGACTACTACTACAGAAAAGCGTAGTATACAACATTTAATGCTTGCATAATTTTTGAGGGCGTAATAGCAAAATGAGTGTGCAATAACACCACACATTAATACTATTTAATGTAGTCGATTATTTAACTGGTCAATAAATCTGATTATTAAAACACCCTTAGAGGAGTATTATGTTAGAAAGGGATGAAAACTACTTGGCGGCATTGCTATTTATAGCCAAATGGACCGAGGGCGTCCACGGACTGGACCCCTTAAAGGGTTTCAGCGTGTCTTTTAGTCTGCCGGTCAGGCGATCCAGATATCAAATCTTGTATAAAGTCAACTCTATCTAAGTAAGATTGTGCAAGATATGAAGAGTACAAATCATCACAAAATATCTAATGAAATCTTCCATGATTTCCATGATGCATCACATGATGTCATATGTTGTATTTCTATTTTTAGAAATATGCAAGTACTTAAGTAGTGTTTGGTTTTAAGAACCTAACACATTCTAAAACTACTATCATACATAATGATTAGAGTTATATCAAGATGTTACTAATCATAAATGTAAATGCTTGAATGATGAATATATTGTTTGAAAAGCTTGTTTTAATATCTATTAAACTTGACAAGCTTTAAGCTTTTATACAAATAAAATTTACTTTTGTCGTTAACAAAACTTAGGTAAAGATCAAAAATATAAATAACGTTTAATGGCGATATTTGTATTAACAATCTCCCCCTTTTTGTTGAGGACAAAATATAAATTATATTTTTATAAAAGATACAAAGTTTGTGCAAGAGTTATAAAAATATTAGTTTTAGAACTTGAAAAGATAATGCAAGTGTATGATGTTTGACTATTTATGAAAGTCAAAGTATGCAGTTGACTTTTTAAGAAAAGTCAAAATGTAATCAAGTTCTATATTTTCTCCCCCTTTTTGTCTCAACAAAAGTAAGAAGCGTCTTGAGGAATGTAAGAGCGAGCCATTATCTCCCCACTGATCAAAGCTCCCCCTAAATTGGGTGCGTAATGGGAAGATACATGGATTGTGAAAATAAAAGCTACAAAAAAAATGTTAGTAATAATGATCATTCACAAGCATTTCCAAACACTATGTAAAAGCACCAACTATAATAAAACACACCATTCATTAGTTAAAATTTTCATGAATAAAGATCATGAAATGGGAACACAATGATGTGTTTTAGTACAAGAAGAAAAGAAAAGAAAATAATCCTAAGAAGAGAAAAATAGAAATGCTAAACTATGACCATCCTAATTTGATGGGATGGATGAAGGCGTTGAGGCTCCAAGGATATGATTGAGGATGAACCTCATTTCTTCTTGAAAGTCAGGGACCATAACCGGTCCTATCAGCGGTTTGGGCCGTTTGCTCACAAGTTGAGCAACCATGCCTAGGGGGTAGTATGTTTGGGAGGTTGTGGTGGTGGAATGGTAGATGTGTTGGTGTTGGTGGAAATGTTTGGGGTGGTCATGATGGAGCAAGCAAAACTTTTGCATTTGCATTGTCTCATCAGTGAGAGTCCACCATGCCTTTGAATTGGTGGAGGTTGTGGAGTTTCGTTTGAATCTCCTCTCTAGTGGGATTGGCATCCCACATACACTCCTCAATGTCCTCAAGATGAGGGACATTGATGTGGAAGTGAATGATCCCCATACAAAGGACCATGAATGTCTTTGTGAATGGGGTGGAAGAGAAAGGTTTAGGCCCTAATGGGGCGTTTGGGTCAAAGGATGACTGAGGTGACTCATGAGCCATCCGCTCATCAGGCAAATGATGGCAATGGTGGTGGATGATTTGGCCTAGGAGGCAAGTCATCCAAGTCCTCGGATTTGGTGAAGGTGAGGTGGAGGGAAAATAACTCCATAGGAATGAGTTGGAGACCTTGGTGAAGGTGGTGAGGGTGTTTTGGATGTTTGGATGGGTCTTGGGTGGAGGTGAAGTTTGTGTTTTTGTTGGTGGTGGAGTGGTGATCACAATGTGTGATTGAGTAGGTGTGGCTAGGGTAAGGTTTGTATCATCTCGGATGGGAGATGAGATTGTGAGTGGAGACTTCGGATGAGGAGCTAAGGGTAACAAAGCAACAAGGCCTCACACTAATTCTAGCGGTCTTCTTGCAAGGTTTTGGAGATGATTTTGTCATTTTTGACTTTGGTTTTGTCTTTGCTAGATGATAGTAAGAATGAAGAAGGTGTGAGGATGATCATGGTAAAACCTCTCAATTTATAGAAGTGAAAAATCATGGAGAAATGTGTTTGATTTGATGTTAAGCCATTGAAGAGATGAGGTTCCTAATGATTTGGAAGTGGGTTGAATGCTAGTCATATCACCCAAGTCAAGCCATTCAAGAGAGATGGAGTGAAGAAGAAAAGATTTGCAATAAATGTGTTCTAGTGAGTGGAATTTCCTAATATTGGATCATACCCGCGGTTTGAAGGTACCAAAAAATTTGGTTCCTTCCTTTATGCAAAAGGGCTCCTTGGGTGGATTTTCAAATTTTTGAATTTTGGTGGGAAATGGATTTCTTATATACCTAAGTGAATTATACTAGTTCTAATAAGGTATAAGCAAGTTAGGATTGATTTATAAGCATTGGATGGTAATTTGGAATCACGAAATAGTCGAAATTGAGAAAGTTACCTGAAGGATCCACGGCACCAAAACTTACACGGTAGGAACCCTAAAAGGGTGCCATCTGGTCCCTTTGCAGTCTGCAGTGATACCAATTTACATAACGGCGGTACCAAATTTATGGTTATGGGTGCGTCCGTGAAGTCTTGAGAAAAATGGGCGAGTTAGTTTTTAGGTGTCGGGGACTTTTCGAAACACGAAATTCTTCTCAAAACATGTTATAC
Organism: Chrysanthemum makinoi; assembly: GCA_910596185.1. Taxonomy (NCBI): domain Eukaryota; kingdom Viridiplantae; phylum Streptophyta; class Magnoliopsida; order Asterales; family Asteraceae; genus Chrysanthemum; species Chrysanthemum makinoi. The sequence continues at coordinate 139,433,378 of OU343216.1, forward strand.
TAAACATTTCTAGTTAGGAAAAGTAGATAACATATATATAAACATAGTGGAGCATATATTTTGAGCAAGGCTTTTTGATTTTCACATTATAGTGAAAATGGGTAAAATTTGATAGCATACTTGCGCTATCCCCTGCATAGAAATTGTTAGCATTCACCATTGTTTCAGTTATATTATCATCCTACATAATAAAACAACAAATTGTATCAAACATGCGATAATGCATTGTTCCAAAAACTCCTTAAAATTACCCTTATTTGTCCAACTTCTTGTAAATCTTGTTCATCATCCTACCAAGGCACTTGAACATTCCCTTAGTTTGCTTGAACTCGGCTGATTCATTCTCTATTTCGGGAAGAGACGCATAATACTCATGAGGCGGAAGGCGAGAGCTTGGAAGACCATCCTCCGAGCTATTTGATGATGATGATGATGGAGTTGGAGGTTTTGCTCTCTTGCCTTTGTCTTAGCAACTCGTGCATCACTCAAAGGTACAAAGATGTGAGGGATGAGCTCATAGTGAAGGTGCATCCCTTTTGGGGTTGGTGGAATTGGTGCAAAGTTTCTATAGAGACGGGTGAGAAGCATCCCGTATGGAAGAAACGATCCTTGAGTTGGAATATCAATCATTCTCCTAGCGATTTAGTAAGCTAAATTGAATGGTTGACGGGTGGACAAGTTGTAGAGCAGATGACAAAGGCAAGCGTTAATGTGATCCCTATTTCCTATGGTGCTAATGGCGTTGGCTCTAAGTAGCTCCTCCCATTTCTTAAATTCGAGCTTAAGTTCATTTAGCTCCATTCCATATGGATCTCGGTTTACCTCTTTCCCTGGTGTTCGGGTTGTATCACCCTTTGGGTTAAAAGGTGTTCACGGATGACATCCTTGTCGGCCAAAGCGGGTTTGGTAGGGTAGAAGCGGTCATTGATTGCATGAGTGGTGACCACTTATCAGTGTAGACACAAGTTCCTTGGTTGGGAATTCCTAGCACTTGAGCAAAGTTGGCTAAGGTGATGGTGTAGTCGTTTTGATTGATTCTAAACCTAAGACAAAATTCATCATCGTCTTCATCATTAAAGCCGGTCACACTAGCATAGAATTCTAACACAAACCTAGGACAAATTGGTTCATCGATGTCAAGAAGACAATCGAATTGAATGGCGGCTAGTTCTTCACGAAGGTTGGTGTTTTCAAGGAAGGATGAGTGAATGGTTCTACCCTCATGGAAATACCTTGATTCTAGACCCTAAATATTTCTACTTGTTCCTTGGTAAGTCCTTTGGTTTTGTGGTGTTTGGGAATGTAGTTAAGGGTGTCTTTGTGATCATAGAATCTTGCGGCTACCATGGTTATTCCTAAGGACAAGAGTTAATATGTTAAAAATGAGAATAAGTTTTAACGTTTTTGGTTCTAGTGTGTGCCTATATGAAAACAATTTGGAGTTGCGGTTATCTCGACTCATTTTATGCACTAAAATGGTTTTAGTGGGGTGTTTGGCAAATACCATGAGATAACCCAAAATGCTCCTAATTCAATGTGGCTTCATTTGAATATACCCAGAAATGCATATTAGTTATGCAATACCTTTAGTATTCAAGAGCATGCAAGTGATGAAAATTTAACGTTTCTATTTGTATTAGCAATGAAAAAATGTTTTCCTACAAGTGAGAAGCTTTTCAAAACTTTTGACATGGGGTGTTTGGTTGTTTGAATAGGGCCTTATATTCATTATCTATCAATTAGTGGGAAGCATGATTTGTTTATGCAATATGATAATGTAGTACCTAATTTTAATGACTAGTTATGCAATTTGCCAATTGAATTCATATTTGGTATAAAAGCATACATAAAACCCATGTAATGATTTGTGATAGTTTTGTGCATAAATAAGAATCCTAGACTTAGAATTAAGAGATGAAATGTAGTTAGGATACTTACAATGATGTTATCTTGAGTGATTAGTGAGTGGGAAGATGACAATAATGAGCTTGGTTTAAGTTTTACGAGTTTTGGTAAAGTGGGTTTGAGGAAGAGGATGATTTGTATATAGCGGTTTTGCTTACGTAGACACCACGGACCGGCGGCACCAAAAATTTGGTTCGTCTTTGTTGTCGTTTGGTGCGGGCTCTAGATAGCAATACAAGAAATTTGTTTAGTTTTGTCTATTCTAATGTTTTGGGCTATGTTTATCCTACATGTTTGGTTCCATTAACCTAAACCAAGTCTAAGAAGATTAAAGGGTTCTCGTTTAGAGGCTTAGTTAAGATATTAGTCGCAATGTTGTCTTGAGGATACTTTCTCGATTGAAATGTTTCCTTTTTGAACATTGTGCGCGAAAAGTGATGGTGATTTCAATATGCTTTGTACGAGCATGTTGAAAGGGATTCTTGCTGAGATCGATGGCTCCTTTGTTGTGCAAAAGTATCACAATGTTGTTGAGATGAATTCCGTAATCTACTAGAGCTTGCTTCATCCAAAGAGCTTGTTGACATGCTTTTCTGGCGAGGCGTTATACTTTCGGACAAGTGGTTGAGATGGCTAAGCCGTTTGTTTCTTTGCAAACCATGAGGTGAGACAATGTACGACAAAAGTGCAAATACCACTTGTACTTTTTCTATCAACATAATCACCCGGCATGATCAGAATTGGCATACACTATGGTTTCTACACCCGTTCCTTTGGGATACCATAATCCTAAACACGTTGTTCCCTTAATGTATCTAAAATCCTTTTTAAGGCTTCTAAGTGTGATGCCTTTGGGTTTTCTTGAAGCGAGCACATAGACAAACACTAAACATAATGTCGGTCTACTAGCCGTAAGATAGAGTAGACTACCAATCATTCCTCTATATTTAGTGTTATCTACGGATTCACCTTCTTCGTCCTTGGTGAGTTTAGTGTCCGAGGACATGGGTGTGTTAGTTGGTTTGGAATCTTCAAGACCAAATTTCTTAAGCATGTCTTTTATATATTTAGATTGGTTAAAGAATATGCCATCTTCTACTTGTTTTATTTGAAGTCCTAGAAAGAAATTTAACTCACCCATCATACTCATTTCAAACTGCATTCGTGCATGATTTTAGTGAAATCATCACATAATTCTTGACAAGTTGATCCGAATATAATGTCATCAACGTATATTTGAACAATGATAATATGTGATTCCTTTTCTTGGTAAAAAGAGTATTATCTACTAATCCCATAGTATATTTGTTATCAATAAGGAAAGTCTTAAGTCGGATTAGGTACCAAGCTTTTGGTGCTTGCTTAAGACCATACAATGCTTTCTTTGAGTTTGAAGACATGATGTGGTTTCTCAAAGTCGGTAAAACCGGGAGGTTGAGCAACATACACTTCATCGTTAATAAACCCATTAAGGAAGGCACTTTTAACATCCATTTGAAATAATTTAAAATCATAGGCACATGCATAAGCAAGCAATATTCTAATAGACTCAAGCCTAGATACCGGTGCATAAGTTTCATCATAATCAATCCCTCTTGTTGATTATAACCTTGCGCTACAAGCCTAGCTTTGTTTCTAGATACTATCCCATTTTCATCCATTTTATTTTGAAAAACCCATTTTGTTCCAATTATAGTTTGATCTTTAGGTTTTGGAACTAATTTCCAAACATCATTTCTAACGAATTGGTTTAATTCTTCTTGCATGGCAATAACCCATGATTCATCTTTTATTGCTTCATTTATGGTTTTGGGTTCAATGGTGGATACAAAAAAATAATTACTTTGATTTTGGGCTTGTGACCTTAAGGTTCTTTGATTAAGTTGTCCTATGACTTTTCTAAAGGATGACTTTTAGATTCTTTGATGTTGACAATTTCTTTATTTAATGGTTCATCTTCCTTGTTATTATTAATTATTTCTTGACCTTCTATCATTTGACTTTCAACTAAGTCATCATCTACCAAAGGTGATGTCTTAGAGGGAGTGGACTTTCGTCGAATGTTATGTTCAACGATTCCTCGACTATCATTGTTTCTTTGTTTAGGACAATGTAAGCTTTACTAGTTTGAGAGTAACCAAGAAATACACCTTCATAAGACTTTGGGTCAAACTTGGTGAGATAATCCTTAGTATTAAGAATAAAGCATTTACAACCAAAGACTCTAAAATATCCTAACGTTGGCTTTTTTACCTTTATAGATTTCATATGGTGTTTTGTTTAAAAAGGTATTAATTAAGACTCTATTCAAAATATATGTAGAAGTGTCATGAAGCGTTACACCAAAACTTTTGAGGGATGTTTTGTTCATTAAGTATTGTTCTACTCATTTCTTGAATTGTTCTATTTTTACGTTCTACTACTCCATTAGATTGAGGTGTTTGATGAGTGTCTAAATACTCATCATTTTTATACCAGTTAGACTGCAAAAACATCTGAAAACACTCAGAAATGCTTCAAAATGATAAAAATATCACAAACAAGTGTTTTATATGTTTTAAATGCAAAAACACCAAAATCTGGTGAAAAACATTATCAAGTTTTACATAATTGGCGCTTTTTAGTCCCCAAGTTTTCAAAAAGTTGTAAAAATTAGTCCCTAGTAATTCAAAACTTGTAAATGTCATTTTAAGGTCCATGAGATTCAAAGTTGTCAAACAAACCCTTTAAAAGTTCAAAATATTGCAAAATGGCAGCTTTAGTCCCTCAAGTTTGGAAAATGTCAAATATAGTCCTTGGTTAATTTAAAAAAAATGAAAATTATCAAATTTAACCTTGTACTATTTATAAATGACAAGAATGGTCCTTATGATAAACTTTGGAGAAAATTACAAGTTAGGCTCTTAAAGTTTCAAAGTTGACAATTTTAGTCCTTGGACTTATAAAAATGGAATTTTATGAAACATTTGTCCTTGTACTAACCATATTTGGCAGGTTTAGTCCTTATTATAACTTTGGAAATGTTACAGGATCAGTCCCTATACTTTCAAGAATTACAACTTTAGTCCTTGTGTAGTTACTAAACCAAACGGATACCCTTTATTAAAAACACAAGTCCAAATCCAAACTAAACCCAGCTGTGGCCCAATCTCCCCAAGCCCAAAACCAACCACCCGTTATTAATAACCCGGTCAACATAAGTCAAACAACCAAGAACCAGCGTCCTCGCGTTCATACGTTCTTCTCATCTCCACACAGGTCCACTCCATGGTCACCACCTTCACCACCACTGTCTTCTACCTTTGGCTCTCTACTAGCACCCTCCACCTTGCAAGCCAACTCATTACCTGTTTAATGCAAAAAACCCGTTCTATGACTTTTCCCCAAAAGTGCCATACTTACGAATGTGATGAATTCTAATAGTCAATGGTTCAAATATCTGGGAAAGATTGAGTGTCGGCAAAAGGTTGAAAAAGATCCAATATAAAAGGAGGAGCAGAATATAGAAGTAGTAGTGTGTAATTTAGTTTTAGCTTATGTAGTTTTTAAGTTTAAGTTTTTCATTTTCAAGTTTAAGCTTTCAAAGGGTTTTGTAATATTATTTGAAATATCAATAACTCATTTTCAGTTTAGAATTTCAAGTCTTATATAAGAATTGAGTTTATGAATAGTTCATTGTCTAAATTTTTAAAATCCTTAATTGTTATTATTAATTGTTTCTAAGAAATCTAAAAGCTCTTATTTGCTCTTTGAAAAGCTTGCATAAGTTTGAGGATACAAAAGAAAATAATTTTACTAATTAACGTAAGAATTTCCAAAAATACCAATAAAATAGCTTGAAAATAAAAAAATCATGGGCATGATGATCAAGACTGATTAATAGCTGAGCTGGAATTGGATTGTTCTTGGTTTAGAGCTTAGTGGTGAGCATATAGGAATGATCTTGTGTACTTTCCTCTATTTTGTGCCTTAATATATATTGTAAGCCAATTACTTAAATTTTACATTTCTTAGTAATAGTGCTTAAATATTGTTAATTCGATTTTATCTGTCTCAATTTAGTTAATATTATTGTTATAAATGGATTCCTTGATTTAAAACTTTGTTTTAGTACCAAGAATCTTAAAAAGCGTTTAAGTTAAATGGTGTTTGGATATGCTTGTTAGATTATATTAGGGATTAGCTGGGGATTGTACTTATTTGTTATGTGTCACAATAGCATCTTCTAGTTCAATTAAACATTAAAATCTAGTCCTTGCCTTATAAAAAGTCAAAACCTCATGTAATTGCACTTAGTTCGATGTATTTGGGGATTTTGTTTGCTAAATTCATTTACATGCTTAAAAGCATTTATCATAGACATAGATAATCTCATTTGAAATTATAACACAATCGGTTTATAAAATCAAATCACAAAGTTCAAATAAGTCAAAGCGCTTCATGGCGAAAGTCAAAATTTTTCCAAATCACAGTTTTGAATAAACTTTAGAATTTCATTGTGAGTTTATTATTAGGATTTAGCTTAAATGCTTTTGGGATAGTAAACTTTAACTGCTCAACTAAAATATAAAAATAGTAGCTCACTTTCACTTAGCTTAATAAGTCCTTATTCAGTAGCTTCTTTTGACCCCCATCTCTGAAATGATGCCCTGCACCACCACAACAGTGTGCATCACCACCACTTTGGTAGATTCTGAGCCACACCAGTGGACCCCAAGTGGTTCTTGGTTCCAAATCACTCACCACCCGGTGACTATCGAATTTCAGCCAAAGGTTTTGAGCTTAAGCTCTGTGGACCCACTCCTAGATAAGCCTTAATGTTGTCCCATTTTACGAAATAAGCTAGTTTTGATTTGCTTAATTCTTAGCTTATTTGCTTTTGAAGTTTAGGATAGTTGGAATAGGTTAGTATTAAGTTAATATAGCATACCCTAGCTTATGTGTTAATTGGTGGTCATTTATATGGCTTTTAGCTTATTTTGAAGTACTTATTTTATAAGCTAATCCACTACAGTTGATTTTTCATCATAAGCATAAGTTTTTATATTTTTATAAGCTTAGAATAATATTTTAACATTTTCCTTAATTTTCAGATTTTTCCATCCTTTGTTTTTCTATTTTTTCTTTATTTTAAATAGTTTTTAATTCTTTTTAAATAGCATTTAATACAAATAAATTATAAAAAAGCTTAGAAAAAATATGTTTTCTATTTTTTCCTAGATTAAGATAAATATAAAAGCCTAAAGTATTTTCCATAATTTTCTTGGTTTAAATATTATTTTCTAGCATTTTAATTAGTTTTAAATAGTATTAAATTAATAATAAATACATAAAAAGTCTAAAAATATATTTTCAGTTTTAAAATAAGTTTTATCATATTTTAGATTTTTCCAAAATATAATTTCATTTTTCTAGGTTAATCTTGTATTTTCTTGTATTTTTGGGTGGCATTTTAAATACTTAATAAATAGTTTTTAATTATGTAATTAAATAAATAGTTGTAAAAACAATTTTCTTTTTCTAATAATTTTCTTTTATTATTAGGATTGTAAAAATGTCATTTTCATATTTATAGGCCTTTTATTTCTTTAAACTCACGTTTTATTTTTTGTGCGTTCGTAATTTTTATTTAAGCGTGCGTTTTATGAACTTTAGCGTTGCTCGACTTTAAAAATAGTGACAGCTTTTATTTAATATCTTTTATCTTTTATTTCTTTTAATTTGCATTTAAATTACATTTTAATTTGTAGATCTTTCCTTTAGGTAATTATCCATCAAGAACCTTCACGATCAATATCCTTAGTAGTCATTCTATCATCGAGTTGTTTAAACACCAATTTGTTCATCCTCCGTGGGACTTATTGACCGAGGGGAAACACTATATTCCTCGTCTTAAATTGCATTTTGTATGCGGCAGCTTTAAACTTCTTACGATTACCATTCACAGTGGCGGCTTGCGTGAGTAAGCGAAATTTGTTTTCAGTATGGTCGGTGTTCGTGAAGCGGAAAATTTATGTGTTATACATTTTGTATCACAAAGTTTCCAAATTGAGTTTCATTGTCAAATTCCGACCATGATCCGTTAGGATCGACGATTTGACACCTAGAAGATTATGAATTTTCTTGCTAAGTATTTCAAATTTATCAAAAGCTTCATTTTGGTTTCAAAATAACGCCAAGTAAACCTTGAATAATCATCTACTATGACCTAAGTGTATAAGTTGCCTCCATAGCTTCTTATAGCGGATGGTCCAAACAAGTCCTTATGTAATAATTCTAGACACTTAGATGTGGACACCATATTTTTAGATTTGTGACTACTATGTGTTTGTTACACCAATTTTACCCAAGCGTCGCCAAAAGTGTTGGTCGCCAAGTTTTGGTAAATTCCTAACCAATTCTTTTGAAGATAGGTTTTGTATAAGTCTTATATTAGCGTGACCTAAACGTCTATGCCAAAGAGATGAGCTATCGTCTAATGTTGTTAGGAAAAGTTTGTCATTATATGTTTTATCTATTTTCATGACGTATATGTTATTTTTCCTAACTCCTTTAGCTATGGTGATACCCTCTTTTAGTATTTTACTACCATTTTCATCAAATAGTACTTTATACTTTTTATCACATAGTTGGCTAATACTAAGTAGATTAAATCCTAACCTATCCACATGAGCAACATTTTCAATAGTTAGGGAGTTATGAGCAATCGTACATTTGCTAATAATTTTGCTTTTGAGATTACTACCAAAGGTGACATTACCTCCGTCATACTCTTGGTATGATGAGAAGAAACTTTTGTTGCCCGTCATGTGTCGTGAGCAACCACTATCTTTTATCCATTCATCAGGTTCCAATCAAACTTTCAAGCATACCTAAGAAGCAAATAACTCAAGCATTTGGTCCCCAATATCTCATGGGTCCATTTGGGTTACACATACCATTTATTTGATTCATGTATGGAAACGATGGGTAGGAGTTCCATGGCATGTAATCTGGAGTTTGATATGGTCTAGAGAAGTTTTGATTCCAACCATTGTGTTGGTAGTAGTGGGTTATGCGTTGTGGTTGCTCTTAGGAAGAAAGGCGTTTGGCAAAGGTTTTATATCGTTGTTGAGTAGTTTTGATCTAAATTCATTTTGACAAGTCCTACTCACGAAGTAACAGCAATGGTTTTAGTTTAATAAAATTATTGGTTTTCTTTGTTATTTTAACAAATTCAGTACGGTCCGTATTGCGAACATTACGTTGTTTGAAAGTACCCGGCACCATTTTGTTGGACGGAACCCTTATTTTGGTTCCGTCTGGTCCGTGTTATCTGCATGCAATTTTGGCGAATGTTCGTCCTTTTTGGCCGTTTTATTTTGACTCTTTGGAATTAATACTTCATTAAAACCTAGCCCATTCATGTCTCGTGGTGTTTTATGAATTTTAACTATTTCATGACGGAAGCGATGTTCTTGTTATACCTTTTAAATTTAGAATTGTTTTCGATTAAAACATCTTGTGTGAGTTTTAGTTTTTCTATTTCAAGTTTAAGCTATTGACATGATTTACAATCATCGTCATTTGCTTTTCCTTTTTCTAGTCGTTTTGCTTTTCTTTTAACTCATAAACTTCATTTTCCAAAAATTCCTTTTGGGTTTTTTAAAATTTATTTTTAGTTATGATTTTTAGACTTAGCTCACACAATTGATTATATTGTTTTTGCAAAGTGTCATCATCAATAGAAGAATAAGAAGAGTCGGAAAGTACCTCATTTGACTCATGTGCCATTAGAGCGATCTCTTCCTTGCTTGATTCTTCATCGTCTTCACTATCACTCCAAGCACCACTTACAAAAGCTCGTTGAGTTTTGCTTTTAGGTGGCTTGGGACATTCTCCTATGAGGTGACTTGCATCACCACATCTAAAACATTTTCTTTCACCTTTACCCTTCTTGTCATCCCGATCTTTTGGGAATGGCTTCTTTTCTTCTCGAGGTTGTCTTACGAACTTTCCTCTTCTTCTAAAGAACTTCTTAAAATCTCTACCGGCCATGGCATATTCCTCATCTTCACTACCGGGGCAAGATTCGTCATCATCACTTGATTCCGCTTTTGCTTTTAGAGCAACGGTTTGATCTTCTCCCTTTTTCCTTTGATGATCTCCGAATCTTTCTCCATCACCATTCCGTGTACTTTGAGGTTACCGATCAACTCGTCTAGTGACATTATTGAGATCTTTTGATTCCTCAATGGCGGTCACTTTAGCTCTCCATTTGGGATGGAGTGCTCTAAGAAATTTCGTGACAAAGTTCTTACTACGAAAAGATTCATCAAGTGCTTTAAGTGATGTAATAATAGTGTTAAAGCGAGCAAAGCCACAATCAATGGTTTCATCTTAGGGATAACAAATTGTTCATATTGTTGAACAAGAAGATCAATTTTGTTATCCTTGACTTGTGAATTACCTTGATGTGTAACAATTAAAGATTCCCAAATATCTTTGGCGGTTTCACACATAAAAATTCTTTCATATTCTTTTCTAGGTAAAGCATTATAAAGCATCATTTTAGCTTCATTATTTTTAGCAACTAGTTTCTTTTGTTCATCAGCGAAAATATCCTTTGTTGTAGAACTAAAACCTCCTTTAACAATAATAAACCAAAGATCTATATCTTTTGATTTTACATATGTTTCAAACGGTTTTCAATAGATAAATCCATTGGTTTAAAAGAGTGGTGGTCTTTGCATAGATTGCCCTTCTTTAAAGTTTTCAGAATCCATGGATCGTTTCAAGTTTATAAAATACAAGTTATTTTAGAAATTCTTGAGCAAGGAGGCTCTGGTACCAATTGTAGAAAACTAGAAGGGGGGTTGAATAGTTTACCAATTAAAACTTTGTTTTGAAACTTATTGTAAAGATCAATTGATATTGATCTTAGATATGTTAATGAAATATGCAAGCAATATGTAAGGAGTAAATAAGGAAAGAAATGATCAAACCACAACAAGTTGTTTATAGTGGTTCGGTCTACAAGGACTCTTTTTCCTTGCCCTACTCCACTCCTCGAGTCTCATACTCGAGAGTTTAACTTCACTAGTCAACAAGCTCCTTTCACCGGCGGAGAAAACCTTTACACTTCGCTTACACTATTTCCGACACTAAGCTAGATGTCGAGTTCTTTCCAAGGGTACAACCACTCCCACACAAAATGTATTTTGAGGACTAAAATACTAACCACTCACACTCACAAGATTATGATGGTTTAATACAACAATGAAGTATGAATCAACACAAGATCATACAACACTAAACAAACAAGACTTCCAACTTCGCGTTTGAAGCTTGAATGTGACTTGATCTTCTTTGCTACAAAAGAGATCACTAATATGATATGAAACTGAGTTAGAAAGGTTAGAGAGAAGATATGTATGAGAGTATGTTAGAAAGGGATGAAAAACTACTTGGCTTGGCATTGCTATTTATAGCCAAAATGGACAGAAGCGTCCACGGACCGCGGAACCCTTAAAAGGGTTCCGCCCGTGTACCATTTAATACCGCCGGTCCGGCAGTCAAGATATCAAATCTTTGCTAAAGTCAACTCTATCTAAGTGAGATTGTGCAAGATATGAAGAGTACAAATCCACACAAAATATCTAATGAAATCTTCCAATGATTTCCATGATGCATCACATGATGTCATATGTTGTATTTCTATTTTTAGAAATATGCAAGTACATAAGTAGTGTTTGGTTTTAAGAACCTAACACATTCTAAAAACTACTATCATACATAATGATTAGAGTCATATCAAGATGTTACTAATCATAAATGTAAATGCTTGAATGATGAATATATTGTTTGAAAAAAGCTTGTTTTAATATCTATTAAACTTGACAAGCTTTAAGCTTTTATACAAATTAAATTTACTTTTGTCGTTAACAAAACTTAGGTAAAGATCAAAAATATAAATAACGTTTAATGACGATATTTGTATTAACAATCTCCCCCTTTTTGTTGAGGACAAAATATAAATTTTATTTTTATAAAAGATACAAAGTTTGTGCAAGAGTTATAAAAATATTAGTTTGAGAACTTGAAAAGAGAAAGATAATGCAAGTGTATGATGTTTGACTATTTATGAAAGTCAAAGTGTTCACTAGTTGATGTATGATGTTGACTTTTGAGAGAAAGAGTCAAAGTATGCGTTGACTTTTAAGAAAAGTCAAAAATGTAATCAAGTTCTATATTTTCTCCCCCCCTTTTTGTCTCAACAAAAGAAGAGGCTTGAATGTAATGAGCCGAGCCATTATCTTCCCTTGATCAAAGCTTCCCCTAAATTGGGTGCTTAATGGGAAGATACATGGATTGTGAAAATAAAAGCTACAAAAAATGTTAGTAATAATGATCATTCACAAGCATTTCCAAACACTATGTAAAAGCACCAACACTATAATAAAAACACTATTCATTAGTTAAAATTTTCATGAATAAAGATCATGAAATGGGAACACAATGATGTGTTTTAGTACAAGAAAGAAGTAAAATAAAATAATCCTAAGAAGAAAAAACTAGAAATGCTAAACTATGACCATCCTAATTTGATGGTGGATGAGAGAAGCGTTGAGGCTCAAGGATATGATTAAGGATGAACCTCATTTCTTCTTGAAAGTCAAGGACCATAACCCGGGTCCTATCAGCGGTTTGGGCCGTTTGCTCACAAGTTGAGCAACCATGCCTAGGGGGTAGTATGTTTGGGGAGGTTGTGGTGGTGGAATGGTAGATGTGTTGGTGTTGGTGGAAATGTTTGGGGTGGTCATGATGGAAGCAAGCAAAGCACTTTGCATTTGCATTGTCTCACTCAAGTGAGAGTCCACCATGCCTTTGAATTGGTGGAGGTTGTGGAGTTCCGTTTGAATCTCCTCTCTAGTGGGATTGGCATCCCACATACACTCCTCAATGTCCTCAAGATGAGGGACATTGATGTGGAGAGTGAATGATCCCCATACAAAGGACCATGAATGTCTTTGTGAATGGGGTGGAAGAGAAGAGGTTTAGGCCCTAATGGGGCGTTTGGGTCAAGGAATGACCGAGGTGACTCATGAGCCATCCGCTCAATTGAGCCAAATGATGGCAATGGTGGTGGATGATTTGGCCTAGGAGGCAAGTCATCCAAGTCCTCAGAAAGGATTTGGTGAAGTTGGTGGAGTGGAAAATAACTCCATGGGAATGAGAGTTGGAGACCTTGGTGAAGGTGTTTTGGATGTTTGGATGGGTGCGGGTGGAGGTGAAGTTGGTGTTTTTGTTGGTGGTGGAGTGGTGATCACAATGTGTGATTGAGTAGGTGTAGCTAAGGTAAGGTTTGTATCATCTAGGATGGGAGATGAGATTGTGAGTGGAGAAGACTCGGATGAGGAGCTAAGGTGAACGAAGCAACAAGGCCTCACACTAATTCTAGCGGTCTTCTTGCAAGGTTTTGGAGATGATTTTGTCATTTTTGACTTTGGTTTTGTCTTTGCTAGATGATAGTAAGAATGAAGAAGGTGTGAGGATGATCATGGTAAAACCTCTCAATTTATAGAAGTGAAAAATCATGGAGAAATGTGTTTGATTTGATGTTAAACCATTGAAGAGATGAGGTTCCTAATGATTTGGAAGTGGGTTGAATGCTAGTCATATCACCCAAGTCAAGCCATTCAAGAGATATGGAGTGAAGAAGAAAAGATTTGCAATAAATGTGTTCTAGTGAGTGGAATTTCCTAATATTCAGATAACCTACGGATTTGAAGGTACCAAAAATTTGGTTCCTTCCTTTATGCAAAGGGCTCCTTGGGTGGATTTTTCAAATTTTTGAATTTTGGTGGGAAATGGATTTCTTATATTCCTAAGTGAATTATACTAGTTCTAATAAGGTATAAGCTATTTAGGATTGATTTATAAGCATTGGATGGTAATTTGGAATCACGAAAGTAAAATTGAGAAAGTTACACGAAGGATCCACGGCACCAAAACTTTTACAGTAGGAACCCTAAAAAGGGTGCCGTCACGGTCGCCAATGCAGGTATGCGGTACCAATTTACATAACGGACGGTACCAAATTTATGGTGCCGTCGATCCGTAGTCTTGAGAAAAATGGACAGAGTTATTCGTTTTAGGTGTCGGGGACTTTTCGAAACACGAAATTCTTCTCAAAACATGTTATACTAAACATTTCTAGTTAGGAAAAGCAATAATATATATATAAACATAGTGGATCATGTATTTTGAGCAAGGCTTTTTGATTTTCACATTATAGTGAAAATGGGTAAAATGTGATAGCATACTTGCGCTATCCCTCTGCATGAAATTGTTAGCATTCACCATTGTTTCAGTTAATATTATCATCCTACATAATAAAAAAGAACGAAATAGTATCAAACATTAATGATAATGCATTGTTCCAAACACTCCTTAAAATTACCCTTATTTGTCTAACTTCTTGTAAATCTTGTTCATCATCCGACCAAGGCACTTGAACATTCCCTTAGTTTGCTTGAACTCCGCTGATTCATTCTCTATTTCGGAAAGAGACGCATAATACTCATGAGGTGGAAGACGAGAGCTTGGAAGACCATCCTCGGAGCTATTTGATGATGATGATGATGGAGTTGGAGGTTTTGCTCTCTTGCCTTTTGTCTTAGCAACTCGTCATCACTCAAGGTACAAAGATGTGAAGGATGAGCTCATAGTGAAGGTGCATCCCTTTTGGTGTTGGTGGAATTGGTGCAAAGTTTCTATAGAGGCGGGTGAGGAGCATCCCGTATGGAAGAGCAACCGATCCTTGAGTTGGAATATCAATCATTCTCCTAGCGATGTAGTAAGCTAAATTGAATGGTTGACGGGTTGACAAGTTGTAGAGCATATGACAAAGGCAAGCGTTAATGTGATCCCTATTTCCTATGGTGCTAATGGCGTTGGCTCTAAGTAGCTCCTCCCATTTCTTAAATTAGGGCTTAAGTTCATTTAGCTCCATTCCATATGGATCTCGGTTTACCTCCTTTCCCTTTCGGGTAACTTGGGTTGTATCACCCTTTTGGTTAAAAAGGTTCTGGATGACATCCTTTCGGCTAAACGGGTTTGGTAGGGTAGAGAGCGGTCATTGATGCATCAAGGCGGTGAGTGACCATTTATCAGTAGAACAAGTTCCTCGGTTTGGAATTCCTAGCACTTGAGCAAAGTTGGCTAAGGTGATGGTGTAGTCGTTTTGATTGATTCTAAACCTAAGACAAAATTCATCATCGTCTTCATCATTAAGCCGGTCACACTAGCATAGAATTCTAACACAAACCTAGGACAAATTGGTTCATCGATGTCAAGAAGACAATCGAATTGAATGGTGGCTAGTTCTTCACGAAGGTTGGTGTTTTCAAGGAAGGATGAGTGAATGGTTCTACCCTCATGGAAATACCTTGATTCTAGACCCCTAAATATTTCTACTTGTTCCTTGGTAAGTCCTTTGGTTTTGTGGTGTTTGGGAATGTAGTTAAGGGTGTCTTTGTGATCATAGAATCTTGCGGCTACCATGGTTATTCCTAAGGACAAGAGTTAATATGTTAAAAATGAGAATAAGTTTTAACGTTTTTTGGTTCTAGTGTGTGCCTATATGAAAACAATTTGGAGTTGCGGTTATCTCGACTCATTTTATGCACAAAATGGTTTTAGTGGGGTGTTTGGCAAATACCATGAGATAACACAAATGCTCCTAATTCAATGTGGCTTCATTTGAATATACCGGGAATGCATATTAGTTATGCAATACCTTTAGTATTCAAGAGCATGCAAGTGATGAAAATTTAACGTTTCTATTTGTATTAGCAATGAAAAAATTGTTTTCCTACAAGTGAGAAGCTTTTCAAAACTTTTGACATGGGGTGTTTGGTTGTTTGAATAGGGCCTTTATGATTATCTAAATTAGTCATCATTTTTGTACAATATAAATGTAAAATCAATGAAAACAGTTTGAGAAGAATCAAAATGATCAAAATATCACAAATCAGTGTTTTATGTGTTTTAAATGCAAAAATACCAAATCCGGATGGAGTATAAAGTTTGCAAAATTAGGTTTAGTTACAGATGTTATCAAAAAGTATTGTCAAAAAAGCAGTCCAAGTATATCAAAATTAAAGAAAAATGTTTTTAAAAGGTGATAGGTTTAAAAGTTGTTAAAACAAACCCTTGAAGTTTAAAATTTGCAAAATTACAACTTTGGTCCCTCCGAGCTTATTATCCAAAAATAGTCTTGGAATTTGAAATTGTAAGATTGGTCATATACTTTTAGAACTTGTCACTTTTATCCTTAACCAGCTTTTGAGAAATGGCGGCATAGGTCCCTCAATTTTGATTTACCACGTATGGTCTTATGGTTATTAAACCTTTAAATCCATTTTGAACATTGTCTAAAGCCAAAGTGACCCACTTAACTCAATTTTGGACCCCACTGTCAAGCTTTGCTTTTGACCCCTGGCATTAATAATCCCAGTCAACCCAAATGGTCAAATAAACACAATTGGTAGCCAAAGCTTTCTTCTCACTGCCTATCACTTTGCTCACCCCTAGCACAACCATTCCCCACTCCTCTAATATCACTTTCCATGTCTCCTCCACCTCCCACACAGTACAAAATCATTAAATGCATCAACCCTCATCTCCTCAACCCCTCCCGGTACATTTATAAAACATTTCCGCCAAAAATGGAATGAAGGCCATGATCACATTTTCTAACATCCAAGGGTGAGGATTTATGGTGGGATTCACTTAGAAGAGAGGAGAGAGACGAAACTTGGAGCTATAAAAAGAAAGAAAGAAGCAACTTTGAAGTAGTTAGTTTTTAATTTTTCTTAAATGTGGTTTTAAATTAATGTTCTAGTTTTAGCCTAAATGTTGTAGTTTTCAGTTTATTTGTATCATCTTTAAGTTTAAATATCATTGTATTGTACTTTTGAGAATCAATTTCAAGTTTGGTTTAAGTTCCAAGTTTTTTAGTTAACTGTTGAAAGCTATTTTTCAAATTTTTTGTATTAAAGCTTCCAAGTATTAGCTTTGTGTTAGCTTAAATAAGCTCATTTAAGCTTATCATAGCTTTTGCAAACTTATATTTCATTTTTCAGTAAAATTGTCTCGCATGGTCCAGCGAGAGTCCAAGCTGGCCAAGAATGGATTTGGTGATGATGTGGGATGATCTGAGGTGGATATGGGTTGGATTAGAGTAGCATAGAGTAGTTATGGGTTTGGTTTTAGCTTACAACACCGGTTGGACCGGTTGTAAGTAATTTTCTCATTTTCCAATTTCATGTCCAAAGGTGCAGGTTTTGTTGGTACTAGTATACGTGATCATGAGTAGTTCTAACTTGTTTTCTTAAAGTTGTTTTTAGGTCCCAAGTAACTTAGTTTGATCAAAATCTTAAAATTTGAATCATGGCTTACCCATTTTCACTATCATGTCAGGCTTACTTAAGGGGTGTTTGGATTTGTTGTTATCACTATATTTAAGGTTGTTTGTAGCCTTGTTCTTGGTTGATACATATTACATTAGGATAATATAACTCATTTAGGTCATAAAACTAGTGCTTGTTTGTAAAAAGTCAAAATTAGTCTTAATCTCAACTTGAGTGGTAAGCATTGAATTTTTAAATTGCAAATCTCACCATAGTAGCTTAAAACTTAGTACTTCAGTTTAAAATCATCTTAATATAGCTTATTATAACATATTAAGTCCATAGAATCAGTTACAAGTTCATAAAAGTCAAAGTACTAGTGTAATAAAAAAGTCAAAATTTCTAAATACCGTTTTGGACCAACTTTGGAATTTTTATTGTGTGCTCATTATTAAGATTTAGCTTAATCGCTTTTGGGGAATTGTATTTAGCTGCTAAAATAAATGAGAAAAATACTAGTTTAATCTTATCTGACTTCTAGAGTGCTTAATTCATAACTTCTTTTTGACTACCCTTTAGAAGAAGTGTCACATTGCCAACAGTGTGTATTTTGGCTTATTTACATTGCTTATTTTCAAGTTATAATTGCTTTTTCAGTTTACATATTGAAGCATTTAAAGTTAATTAGTCTATTCCTAGTTTCCATTTGCTTATTTGGTAGCCCATTAAGCCTATTTAGCTTAAAACTTATGCTTATTTCCTTTTTTGTCCCCTTTGTTGGAATTTTTACTAAGCTTATTCTAGAAACTATTAATTTGGTTTTAGAAAAGTGTTAGTTATAAAATTTGCTTATTTAGTTACATTGCTTAATAAGTTTGAAAAGAAAATCGAAAAAAAAATAAAAAGGCAAAAGGGGCTGGCGAGATTGAGACTTCGGTACCTCTGCTGCTACAAGTCCAGCTCAACACACAACATACAAACCAACTTCGCCCTTGGTCTTTGTTAGTTTTAACTTGCAAATTAATCCCATAAGGACTCTTTGGCAGTTTTGAAGCCATAAGCCAATTTTAGCTTATTTAGTGCTTATTTTCTAAAGCAACCTCCAAGTTTTTTATTTTTCTTAAGACCAGCATTGTTTAAAGTATTTTTGTGATTTTTCAGATTTTTCTTCAAAATAAACGATATTTTTAATTAATTGTTGATTATTAAAAGAATGAGTATTTAATTAAATGGCAAATAATTTAAAAGAGTGAAAAAATACGGCTTTCTAAAATTTTCTTTTATCATATAGTAAGTAAAAAAATTGTTTTACACTTGTAGGACTTTTTATTTCATAAAATTTCACGCGTTTTGTCTTAGCATCCATTTGTAATTTTTATAAATAACGTCGTTTCTATTTTAAGAGAAACATTTTTAGATGTATTTTGAGTTTCGTTTTAGTTAAAATATAGTTTATTTAAGTCATTTTATTTTATAAATCACAAAACATGTGTAAAAATAGTGATAGCGTTTATTTAATATATTTTATCTTTTATCTTTTTCAATTTTTCTTAATTTGCATTTTAGAAAATTTCAATTTATTAACTTTTGTTGGTGGTATCCATCCAAATCTTTAAGTCACTATCATTAGTGATTATTCTATCGTGATCTAGTGTTTTGCACCATTGAGTCTCCGTGGGACTTAGCGACCCGGGGAATTCATTGTATTCTCGGACCATTGCATTAGGTGCTTGAAGCATTTTAAGTTTGTTACGATTGCCATTCACAAGTGGAGGCTTAGTGATAAGACTTGGCGGTTGACACAAACTCATTATATATTTCATTATCTATCAATAAGTGGGAAGCATGATTTGTTTATGCAATATGATAATGTAGTACCTAATTTCAATGACTATTTATGCAATTTGCCAATTGAATTCATGGTTGTGCCAAAAGCTACATAAAACCCCATGTAATGATTTGCTGATAGTTTGTGCATAAATAAGAATCCTAGACTTCAGAAATTAAGAGATGAAATGTAGTTAGGATACTTACAATGATGTTATCTTCGGTGATTAGTGAGTTGGAAGATGACAATAATGAGCTTGGTTTAAGTTTTACCGCGTTTTGGTAAGTGGGTTTTGAGGAAGAGGATGATTTGTATATACTTGAGTTTTGCCTTACTGTAGACACCACGGACGGGACGGTCCTGCCAAAAATTTGGATTCCGTCTTTGTTGTGGATTTGGTGCGATGGCTACGATACTTGGTACAAGACAAATTTGTTAAGTTTTGACTATTCTAATATTTTTTTTGGGCTATGTTTATCTACATGTTTGGTTCCATTAACCTAAACCAAGTATAAGAAGATTAAAGGTTCTGATTTAGAGGCTTAGTTAAGATATGCGGCAATGTTGTCTTGGGAGGATACTTTCTCGATTGAAATGTTTCCTTTTTGAACATTGTCGCGAAGAAAGTGATGGCAGGATTTCAATATGCTTTATGCGAGCATGTTGAGCGAGTTCTTGCGAGATCGATGGCTCCTTTGTTGTCGCCAAAGTATCACAATGTTGTTGAGATGGTCCGAAGTAATCTCACGAGAGCTTGCTTCATCAAAGAGCTTGTTGACATGCTTTTTCGGTGAGGCGTACTACGCCGATGGTTGAGATAGCCAGGCCGTTTGCTTCTTTATGAAACCATGAGGTGAACAATGTCCAACAAAGTGCAAATACCACTTGTACTTTTCTATCGACATAGTGATAGTGTCTAAATACTCATCATTTTGATTTCCTTCTACTTGCAAAAGCAGTCAAAACACTCACGAAAGTCTCAAAAAGGAAGCAGGAAAAATATTTAGACTGTATTTTTATGCAATAATGTCAAAATCTAGTCCCTGGTTATTCAAAACAAGTTAATTTTTCATAAAAGGCCCTCGAGTTTTCAAGTTGTCAAATTAGCCTTATAAAAATTTATTTATAAAATGGCAACTTTAGTCCACGAAATTTCAAAGATTGACAGAAATAACCCGGGACATTTTTAAATTTGAAAATTATTATTTTTGGTCCTTGGGAAAATTAAACTTGTCAAAAGTGGTCCTTATAATAAACTTTGCAAAATTACAGTTTGGTCCCTCAAGTTTGGTGAATTACAAAAATGGTCCTTGTTGTATTACCAAGTCCACCCAAACCAGTCATTGAGTTACCCACTACCATTTGAACCCCCCTCCTTCACCCAGTAATAAAAGCGACCCACCTTTTCTTCCCCAAATACTTTTCCATCTCTTTTTCCCTCTTCCCCATCTTACGCTTCTTTCTCTTCAACCCAAAACACTCAACCTCAAAGCATCCCTTTACCCATCTGCATCAAAACCCAAAACCACATATCCCTTTTACCTTATCCCCAATTCCCAAAACCCCTCCCACAGTTCCCTCACTTTCCAGGATGCCCTTTGTGGCAATCCTGGCTAAAAGAACTCAATGGATGGCTGGATATGCTCTCTACTTGTACCTACTTGTTGGGCCGGTGGGATTAAGCTCAAAAGAAACCTGAGGTTGCTTAGGCACATTTTACCTCACCTGAAGAAACACAAGAAGTGAAGAGTGAGACCATGAAGCCCTAGATAATTGTGGTATAAAAACTCCTTTGTAGCCATTTATATAGAGCACCCTTTTTCTTAGTTTTAAAATTAATTGTCATTTTGTTTTGTAATGAAATTTCCAGTTAATGAAAAAGTTATTTTTTATATATTGAATTCTTTGTTTTTAGAGTTAGTATTGTTTATTATCAATCCTTGTTAGTTAAATCTAGCTTTCATAAGAAGTTCTCAAAGTTCTTGAATTAAGTCATGTCAAGAAAGAAATTTTTCACCCATAAGTAGTGTTTGGGTCTAAGCGTTAAATGGTCAAAAGCATTGGTTTTTAACCCGTTTGACTCCTAAAGTCAAACCTTTTTTAGTATAACAAGCAGTTAAACAAGCTTGAATTGTTTTGGAAAAGTTTAGTTGGAACTAAAAAAGAGGTTTTACATTTTACATTTGCAGTTACAACGGCTGACCCATTTGTGCAATTTCTAAACATATTATTTCTCTTACAAGGTTCCAAAAGAATGTTTTGCTTAACTTTGTAGTCCCAACTCGGTGTGTGTTAGTTTTGAATCATGTAGTCTAGTTAGATTAGCTCTTGAAATCACACTTTTGAAGAAAAAAAAAAAAAAAAAAGTGCATCGACATCTTGAGCAGTCGAGATGCGATCTCGGCTTATTTTCAAAAATTTAATAAGCGGCTTATCCTTGAGTCAACTTTGTTTTTTTTCTTGAATCTATCTTTGGTCTAACTTTTATTGTTGTAGTTTTTGCTAACATGGAAGACCTTATCTAGGCTTAAAATTAAGCCTCAGCGAGCTGTTAGACACATTTTTAAGCACGCAAGTCACGACGAGGTCACATCCTTTTATCATAGCTTATCGGTGGGTTGTTGGCTTATTTAGGAGCTGTAAGAGCTTTTTTAGATAATATAAATTAGGTTCTTGAGGATAAAGCAGTTTGTTCCCCATAGTGCTTATTTAGCCTTGTGCTTATGTTTCCAAGTTTTAGCATTGGTTCTAGATTAGTTGGTAGCCTAAAATTTGCTTTTCCCCCTTCATTCCCGGTTTGCTTTTTGATTGTTTTAGCTTATTTCATTTTAGTGGACTTAATATTTTGGCTATTTGGCTCCATGGTTTGCTTATTGACTCCTTTTTTCATGCACAATTTTTGCTTAACAAACTAGTAAAGGGGTGCTTGTTAAAATCACAATCCAAGCTTGACTTATCCAAAACAAAATTAAGACATAAATTTGTTTCCGGCCTTTGAAGATTTTTTTTTCAAAAGTAAAGTTTTAACAAAGTTTTTAGTAACTCTAAGCTTTTTCCGGTTTATCAAAAAAATTAATTGCTTGTTTCCCGGTATTTGTGGTAAAGTATCCAACACATGAAGGAAATAGTACATTTGACTTATTCAAAGTTTTTCATTAAGAAAGTTTTTTGTAAAAGTGCTCATTTTGGTTGCATCTTGAAGTTTTGAAAAGCAAAATTGAAAAAAAATAAAATAAAATAAGTTTCAAAAGTGGGAGTGAGGATTGAACACAGGTCTCCTGTATCAGCAATGAAACACCTGTCCAACATCACTCCATTTCCAAACCCTTGGGACTTGTCTCATTATTTGTTTTGCCACAATCAAATATATAACTTCAGTTCTTAGGTAGTTGGAAGCATTAACTTTCTAGCTTATTAAGTAGCTTATTTCAATGCAAGGATTACGGTTTCTTAATTTTCTTAGATCAAGCATTAATCAAAATTACTTTCTGTGAATTTTTGATTTTTTCTTAAATAGTTTAGTATTTTTAATTAATTAATTAGATTAAAATAGTTTTAATTAAGTAGTAGTGTTTAAAAAGTCAAAAATGAGGGTCTTTTTCTAAAATTATTTTTAGTCAAATAGGCATTAGGAAAGGTGATTTCACACCGTAGCCCTTAAATTGCAAAAATTTTCGTTTATGGCTCGGGGTGTTTCAGGTTTTATGTTTTACGTTTTAGCACCCCTAGGACTTAGTGTAGCTTCGTTTTATCATTCCTTAGGCTTAGTAATAGATAATTTGTAGTTTATTAGGGTTCCCTTGCCTTAAATTACCTTCCGTTAATTAATTTGGCAAGCAATTCAAATCAAACAAATCATCAAAACCAATTCAAGTTTAAATTGTCACAAAACTGAACGAATCACTTCCATTCACACCTCGTTGGGACCACGATCCCGGAAAGAACTTTTCCGTTATCACTTTATCACACCGTGAGTTTTGATACGTTAACCTTTTTCCTAAAGAAGTTTAATTTAGCCGAATTTCACGGTTAATTTGAAATACGTTGACAATGTGCAAATACCACTCACTTTTTCTAATCGACATAGTCACCGGCATGATCCGAGTGGCATACACTATGGTTTCTACACCCGTTCCTTTGGGATACCATAATCCTAAACACGTTGTTCCCTTAATGTATCTAAAAATCCTTTTTAGGGCTTCTAAGTGTGATGCCTTTGGGTTTTCTTGGAAGCGAGCACATAGACAAACACTAAACATAATGTCGGGTCTACTAGCCGTAAGATAGAGTAGGCTACCAATCATTCCTCTATATTTAGTGTTATCTACGGATTCACCTTCCTCATCCTTGGTTAGTTTAGTGTCCGAGGACATGGGTGTCTTAGTTGGTTTGGAATCTTCAAGACCAAATTTCCTAAGCATGTCTTTTATATATTTAGATTGGTTAAAGAATATGCCATCTTCTAGTTGTTTAATTTGAAGTCCTAGAAAAAATTTAACTCACCCATCATACTCATTTCAAACTCGTCGTGCATGATTTTAGAGAAATCATCATATAATTCTTGACAAGTTGATCCGAATATAATGTCATCAACGTATATTTGAACAATGATAATATGTGATTCCTTTTCTTGGTAAAAAGAGTATTATCTACTAATCCCATAGTATATTTGTTATCAATAATGAAAGTCTTAAGTCGGTCGTACCAAGCTTTTGGTGCTTGCTTAAGACCATACAATGCTTTCTTGAGTTTGAAGACATGATGTGGTTTCTCAAAGTCGGTGAAACCGGGAGGTTGAGCAACATACACTTCTTCGTTAATAAACCCATTAAGAAAGGCACTTTTAACATCCATTTGAAATAATTTAAAATCATAGGCACATGCATAAGCAAGCAATATTCTAATAGACTCAAGCCTAGCTACCGGTGCATAAGTTTCATCATAATCAATCCCTCTTGTTGATTATAACCTTGCGCTACAAGCCTAGCTTTGTTTCTAGATACTATCCCATTTTCATCCATTTTATTTTGAAAAACCCATTTTGTTCCAATTATAGTTTGATCTTTAGGTTTTGGAACTAATTTCCAAACATCATTTCTAACGAATTGGTTTAATTCTTCTTGAATGGCAATAACCCATGATTCATCTTTTATTGCTTCATTTATGGTTTTTGGTTCAATGGTGGATACAAAACAAAAATAATTACTTTGATTTTGGGCTTGTGACCTTAAGGTTCTTTGATTAAGTTGTCCTATGACTTTTTCTAAAGGATGACTTTTAGATTCTTTGATGTTGACAATTTCTTTATTTAATGGTTCATCTTCCTTGTTATTATTAATTATTTCTTGACCTTCTATCATTTGACTTTCAACTAAGTCATCATCTACCAAAGGTGATGTCTTAGAGGGAGGTGGACTTTCGTCGAATGTTATGTTCAACGATTCCTCGACTATCATTGTTTCTTTGTTTAGGACAATGTAAGCTTTACTAGTTTGAGAGTAACCAAGAAATACACCTTCATAAGACTTTGGGTCAAACTTGGTGAGATAATCCTTAGTATTAAGAATAAAGCATTTACAACCAAAGACTCTAAAATATCCTAACGTTGGCTTTTTACCTTTATAAAGTTCATATGGTGTTTTGTTTAAGAAAGGACGTATTAAGACTCTATTCAAAATATATGTAGAAGTGTCAACGGCGTTACACCAAAACTTTTGAGGAATGTTTTGTTCATTAAGCATTGTTCTACTCATTTCTTGAATTGTTTTTTATTACGTTCTACTACTACATTTGATTGAGGTGTTCGTGGAGCGGAAAAGTTATGTGTTATACCATTTGTATCACAAAAGTTTCCAAATTGAGTTTCGTTGTCAAATTCCAGACCATGATCCGTACGGATCGACACAATTTTGACACCTAGAAGATTTTGAATTTTCTTGCTAAGTATTTCAAATTTATCAAAAGCTTCATTTTTGGTTTTCAAAAACAACGTCCAAGTAAACCTTGAGTAATCATCTACTATGATCAAAGTGTATAAGTTGCCTCCATAGCTTCTTATAGCGGTTGGTCCAAACAAGTCCATATGTAGTAATTCTAGACACTTAGATGTGGACACCATATTTTAGATTTGTGACTACTATGTGTTTGTTTACCAATTTTGCAAGCGTCGCAAAAGTGTTGGTCATATTTAAGTTTTGGTAAATTCCTAACCAATTCTTTTGAAGATAGGTTTTGTATAAGTCTCATATTAGCGTGACCTAAGTGTCTATGCCAAAGAGATGAGCTATCATCTAATGTTGTTAGGCAAAGTTTGTCATTATATGTTTTATCTATTTTCATGACGTATATGTTATTTTTCCTAACTCCTTTAGCTATGGTGATACCATCTTTTAGTATTTTACTACCATTTTCATCAAATAGTACTTTATACTTTTTATCACATAGTTGGCTAATACTAAGTAGATTAAATCCTAACCTATCCACATGAGCAACATTTTCAATAGTTAGGGAGTTATGAGCAATCGTACCTTTGCCAATAATTTTGCTTTTGAGATTGCTACCAAAGGTGACATTACCTCCGTCATACTCTTGGTATGATGAGAAGAGACTTTTGTTGCCCGTCATGTGTCGTGAGCATCCACTATCTTTTATCCATTCATCGGGTTCCAATCCAACTTTCAAGCATACCTAAGAAGCAAATAACTCAAGCATTTGGTCCCCAATATCTCATGGGTCCATTTGGGTTAAACATACCATTTATTTGATTCATGTATGGAAATGATGGGTAAGAGTTCCATGGCATGTAATCTGGAGTTTGATATGGTCTAGGAAAGTTTTGATTCCAACCATTGTGTTGGTAGTTGGGTTGTACGTTGTGGTTGCTCTTAGGAAAGGCGCGTTTGGCAAAAGGAGTTTTATATCGTTGTTGAGTAGTTTTTGATCTAAATTCATTTTTGACAAGTCCTACTCTGAAGTAACATTTGGTTTTAGTTTAATACTATTATTGGTTTTCTTTGTTATTTTAACAAATTCATACGGTCCGTATTAGAACATTCATTTCTTTGAAGTACCCACGGCACCATTTTACAACGAACGGAACCCTTATTTTGGTTCGTGGTCCGTGTTGTCTTCGCAGCAATTTTGAGAGAATGTTCGTCCTTTTCGGCCGTTTTATTTTGACTCTTTGGAATTAATACTTCATTAAAACCTAGCCCATTCATGTCACCTGGTGTTTTATGGATTTTAACTATTTCATCGGCAAGAGCGATGTTCTTGTTAAACCTTTTAAATTTAGAATTGTTTTCGATTAAAACATCTTGTGTGAGCTTTAGTTTTTCTATTTCAAGTTTAAGCTCTTGACATGATTTACAATCATCGTCATTTGCTTTCCCTTTTTCTAGTCGTTTTGCTTTTTCTTTTAACTCATAAACTTCATTTTCCAAAATTCCTTTTTGGTTTTTAAAAATTTATTTTTAGTTATGATTTTTAGACTTAGCTCACACAATTGATTATATTGTTTTTGCAAAGTGTCATCATCAAAAGAAGAATAAGAAGAGTCGGAAAGTACCTCATTTGACTCATGTGCCATTAGAGCGATCTCTTCCTTGCTTGATTCTTCATCGTCTTCACTATCACTCCAAGCACCACTTACAAAAGCTCGTTGAGTTTTGCTTTTAGTTGGCTTGGGACATTCTCCTATGAGGTGACTTGCATCACCACATCTAAAACATTTTCTTTCACCTTTACCCTTCTTGTCATCCCGATCTTTTCGGAATGGCTTCTTTTCTTCTCGAGGTTGTCTTACGAACTTTCCTCTTCTTCTAAAGAACTTCTTAAAATCTCTAACGGCCATGGCATATTCCTCATCTTCACTACGGACAAGATTAGTCATCATCACTTGATTCCGCTTTTGCTTTTAGAGCAACGTTTGATCTTCTCCTCTCCGAATCTTTCTTCATCACCATTTCGTGTACTTTGAGGTTACCGATCAACTCGTCTAGTGACATTATTGAGAGATCTTTTGATTCCTCAATGGCGGTCACTTTAGCTCTCCATTTGGGATGGAGTGCTCTAAGAAATTTCGTGACAAAGTTCTTACTACGAAAAGATTCATCAAGTGCTTTAAGTGATGTAATAATAGTGTTAAAGCGAGCAAAGCCACAATCAATGGTTTCATCTTCGGGAATAACAAATTGTTCATTTTGTTGAACAAGAAGATCAATTTTGTTATCCTTGACTTGTGAATTACCTTGATGTGTAACAATTAAAGATTCCCAAATATCTTTGGCGGTTTCACACATAAAAATTCTTTCATATTCTTTTCTAGGTAAAGCATTATAAAGCATCATTTTAGCTTCATTATTTTTAGCAACTAGTTTCTTTTGTTCATCAACGAAAATATCTTTTGTTGTAGAACTAAAATCCCATTTAACAATAATAAACCAAAGATCTATATCTTTTGATTTTACATATGTTTCAAAACGGTTTTTCCAATAGATAAATCCATTGGTTTCAAAGAGTGGTGGTCTTTGCATAGATTGCCCTTCTTTAAAGTTTTGAGAATCCATGGATCGTTTCAAGTTTATAAAATACAAGTTATTTTAGAAATTCTTGAGCAACGAGGCTCGGGTACCAATTGTAGAAAACTAGAAGGGGGTTGAATAGTTTACCAATTAAAAACTTTGTTTTGAAACTTATTGTAAAGATCAATTGATATTGATCTTAGATATGTTAATGAAATATGCAAGCAATATGTAAGGAGTAAATAAGGAAAGAAATGATCAAACCACAACAAGTTGTTTATAGTGGTTCGGTCTACAAGGACTCTTTTTCCTTGCCCTACTCCACTCCTCGAGTCTCACACTCGAGTGTTTAACTTCACTAGTCAACAAGCTCCTTTCACGGCGGAAAACCTTTACACTCCGCTTACACTATTTCCGACACTAAGCTAGATGTCGAGTTCTTTCCAAGGGTACACCTACTCCCACACACAATGTATTTTGAGGACTAAAATACTAACCACTCACACTCACAAGATTATGATGGTTTAATACAACAATGAAGTATGAATCAACACAAGATCATACAACACTAAACAAACAAGACTTCCAACTTCTCGTTTGAAGCTTGAATGTGACTTGATCTTCTTTGCTACAAAAGAGATCACTAATATGATATGAAACTGAGTTAGAAAGGTTAGAGAAGATATGTATGAGAGTATGTTAGAAAGGATAAAAAACTACTTGGCTTGGCATTGCTATTTATAGCCAAAGTGGACAGGAGCGTCCACGGACCGCGGAACCCTTAAAAGGGTTCCGCCCGTGTACCATTTTGGTACCGCCGGTCTGACAGTCAAGATATCAAATCTTTGCTAAAGTCAACTCTATCTAAGTGAGATTGTGCAAGATATGAAGAGTACAAATCCACACAAAATATCTAATGAAATCTTCCAATGATTTCCATGATGCATCACATGATGTCATATGTTGTATTTCTATTTTTAGAAATATGCAAGTACTAAAGTAGTGTTTGGTTTTAAGAACCTAACACATTCTAAAACTACTATCATACATAATGATTAGAGTCATATCAAGATGTTACTAATCATAAATGTAAATGCTTGAATGATGAATATATTGTTTGAAAAAGCTTGTTTTAATATCTATTAAACTTGACAAGCTTTAAGCTTTATACAAATTAAATTTACTTTTGTCGTTAACAAAACTTAGGTAAAGATCAAAAATATAAATAACGTTTAATGATGATATTTGTATTAACAAACAGTTATAGGCCACTTTGCGATCTTCCCAACTATTTGGAAATGGACCAAAGAAATTAGATTAAAGCTTATGTTTATGCAGCCTATCTCACGATTAGCGTCTATAAGGTTGTAGCTTCAAATACTCCCAAGCTCCCATGTAGAAATATTTGCCGGACACACATTGTGTTTGTCAGTTTGAATCTTCATCATATATTGTGCTTCTTCAAGTTGAACTTAAGCTTAACGCACCACTTGCCCTTGTACATAAAGTCTATCAACAACCTACTTTGCTTTTTATCTTTGGCGTGTAAGGAATGTGTAAAGGAGGAGTTTGCCCATATACCACTTCATAAGGAGTTGTGCCAATTGCATTGTGAAAGTTAGTGTTATCCCAATGTTCGCTAGTGCTTGCCCAATCCTTAGGTTTCTCACAGGTGATGCACCTCAAATAGGTTCCAAACACTTGTTAACAATTTCGTTTTGACCATCAGGTTTGTGGATGGTAGGCAGAGGACATTCTCAACTAAACTTGCATCATTTTAAACAAGGATAGCCAAAATGCACTCATAAAGATCTTGTATGTGTCATTGATAATTGTCTTTGGAAGGCTATGTAACTTGTATATAGGTGAATGATGGGTAAAAAATGAGCACACTTAGACAATCTATCCACCAATACTAACAAAGCACTTTTTCCTTATGACATTTGTAAAGACTCTATGAAATCCATTGAAATGTCACGCCAATATTATTTGGTCTGCAAAGTTTTAAATGACCAAGGTATGCATGCAGAGATCGAGGTTTGTTCCTTTGGCACACATCCGTGATTTTGACCCATTCTTTTACCATTTTCCTTAAGCCCTTCCAATAAAAAATAAGTTTTAAGTAGATCACAAAAGTGTCTAGATATCCAGTCTTAGTCACCATCAACATATGCCCAAACAAGTCATCTTCGCAGAGGGAAAAGAAATAGATTGAAATAAGTACACGCTTCCATAAAACATGACTTCAAACCCAAATAAGTAATAAAGAATAATCCAAGTAGTCACAGTTGATATGCATTGAAAACTCTAGTGTAAAAATTTACCTCGTGAATTTGTAAGACCAAGATACCTCTTTGCCAAATGTTATATCAAAAATTTACACAATGTATTAAAAAATGCATCGGATAATATATGCATTTCAGCCCATTAATTTATGATATAACTTTGGGGCAAAAAATTTATACTTGTGATATAGCAATAAGCCTGATAAAAGCCCAAACATCAATCTAATCAGAACCCGATCCAACCCAACACTTACAAATGATATAACCGGAAGTATAAACCCTAAATCTCATTGCAGCATAACCCCTAAATACACACATATCATATAACCGGTATTAATCATTTTGCTTAATTTTATATAAATAGTATGTGGAAAAGCATCTTTAATAGAGGTTATATAAAAAAGCTCAAATCTTTAAGTGATTTATCAAGTTTAAGAAACAACCCATTAGTCCTAACCCCTTATACTCAAAAGGGTATTTGTCAAAATAGGGTTTTAGGCCATACCAATGTTGGAAATTTAAGAAATTTAAGGAATCTAGGTTCTTTAGTGGATAATTTAAGGTTTTTAGATGTGGGGTATAAGGGTTATGCTAGTTCGGCTGCGGCCGAAGAGATTATTTCGACGGAAGAGGAAGACAGTGACGAGGTTCGCGAAATGGTGCAGCATTTGAATAAGGAGATTAAGTCGGTTAGATGAAGGGAGGTCGGTTAATGGAATTGGTCAAGGGAAGTATAATGCACTTAGGAAAAGGCAGATTAAGATTGAGACGGAAGCGTGGGAGAATGCGGCGAAAGAGTATCAGGAGCTTTTGGTGGATATGTGTGAGCAGAAACTTGCGCCGAATTTGCCTTATGTGAAGTCGTTGTTTTGGGTGGTTTGAGCGTTGAAGAATGCGATTAGTGGTGAGCAGGATTTGTGTAAGGAAGGGAAGAATAGAGGAGCGTATGCGCCTCAGTTTGATCAGTTGCCTGCGGATATGATGACCATTATTACTATGCATAAGTTGATGGGGTTGTTGATGACGGGTGGTGGTCAAGGTGGTGCTAGAGTCGTTCAGGCTGCTCTTCATATTGGTGAAGCCATTGAGCATGAGGTTGGTTTATTTATAGTGTTATTATAACTACAGTGTTATGATTTTATATTTTCGTAGGATTTTATAATAAAATCACATGTGTTTCAGCAACTTTTAGATTATTTGACCCTTAAATAATCGTACACTTATAATCGCTTTCCTGTAACCAAACGAAAACTGAATATAAGCGGCACAAAGGGACAATAATCAGAAATCACTTTCTCGCAATGCCAAATACGGTTTGAGCTGCTGGCAAAAACCATGATAGCCTCCGCAGACATTATTATCACGTGTTTTTTTTTCCTGATAATCAGGCAAGAATACACAGATTCATGGAAAAATCAAAACGAAAGGCTTCATTAAACGAGAGCCCTGTTGATGACTCGGAAGCAGTGGAAGCAGCGAATGCCGAGCAACAAATGCAGAAATTAAGGAAAAAGGTAAATGTTTTAGTAAAAAAGAAAAAGTTGCAGCAAGTAAGGCATATTGTGAAACAGCAAGATAATTTACAGCCATGGGGACAGGATGTACAAGTTAAGGTTAGTACCCTTTTGACAAATAATATGATTAATGTCAATAGCAAATTTCATTTTCATGATTAAGTTACAGTTTTAATGTCTGTTCTTTCCAGGTTGGTTCTCGTTTAATTCAGTTGTTAATGGAGACCGCATATATACAACCTCCTGTTGACCAGTTTGAAGATTGTCCTCCTGATATTCGACCTGCATTTGTACATACTCTTAAAACTGTGGAAACACCGTAAGTAAGGCCTTGTTTATGCTTCTGTAATTGTTATCTGTTTCATTTCTTGTAACTGATTCCTAATTATGTGTGTTTATAGGAGAGCAGCAGAGATACGGAGTTATTGAATGTGATCCCCTTGTGCAGGGACTCGAGAAAAGTGTAAGTAATTAACTTTTAAAACATTTATATATATATATATATATGTATGTATATCTATTTTTTATTATTTTTCTTAATTTTTATTTAAAACTCAGGCTATGCACGTGGTGATTCCGTATATGCCGATGCTGCTCCCACCAGTTAATTGGACGGGTATGCCTTGTGCTTATTTTATTGACTAACATAATAGGTTACAACCCGTCCGATGGACGGCTTCCATATATTTGGATCTGAAATGGCATCATATTAGCTCCTTAAAATGATTTTGATATTGTGAATGTGTTAAGTAAATCATTGTTGGTTTCGATATTATAAAGTTTGATTTGTAATCAGGATTAAAATGGGTATAGGACTTAAGGAAAGATAATGACGATGAATCCATATATACTCATATCAACAACATATTTATAATCTAATAATGAAGAAAAAGTGAATAAATGTTGAATGATTATCATTGCGACAAATACAAATTTCACATGCATCCTCAAATGTTCTTAAGACTCTTCCAACATTTCATATTCAATGTTGAATCATATGATTCTCTAGCGATTTGATGCATTTATTATGTACCGATGAGTGCTACATTTTATTTGAATCAGAGTTGCAGGCAATAGTTGGTATTGTCGCACACTTTTATGTTTTGTTTCTATTTTGTACGATAATTATTGCAACAAACTCAATCACTAACATCATAAAATGATTTGATGAGTTTTGAACACATAATTACATACATCTGGCACCTTCCTCTTATTGAAAATTCACAGGTCTAATTTCCATGACTGTAAAAACATATTAGTTGGAAAATCATTTACCTCACTTTCCTTTTTTCAAAGTTGTTACCAACTCCTATTATGTGTCGCGGCATAACTGTGCTTCTAGTAATTACTACACAACACGTTAAAAATGTTAGGGCAAATCTTTTCTTTTACATTTGCCGTAATCATTTTATGGTTAAACTAATAATATGAGGAAGCGAAGATACACCATCTTCAGAATTCAAATTAACTCTCCAGCGACTAAAACTTACAACTCAAAATTTTGTGAACACGCGATAACCTTGCTAATTTTAAACATGCATTTCTTTATTATTAAATTGTCCCATTTCACAATTTCACATAAATTGGGCGAAGTGCCTACTTTACTTTACAACCTAATAACATAATTTGGTGGATTGGATCAACACAAGAGACAAAATTGTGTCAAGAACGGGTGAAGATGATAAAATTTAAAACATGTACAACTCCAAATTATAAATTAGACTTTCTCCCCTTTTACATAATAAGGGTTCAGTTAAAATAAACTGATCTAAAATATTCAGATAAATATTAGATTAAAAGTCTAATTAGGATTCCGTGTGCATACTAATAAGCACTTTAGGGGGTGTTTGGGATTGCTTATTTAAACTACTTGTCTACTACAATTATGGGCAGGTTCCAACCTCCATGACTCTAATATTACAAGCACTTTTAGCTTGGGATGTTTGCCTGCTTGAAAAATTAGCTTGTACAGCCTGTTCAAGTGTAATCATGTAAAAGGTTTTTGCAAAACACTCAAAACCAGGAACATAAGTTAAAGGGGCATTTGCATATATGCTCAACAGATGTTTTAGATAAATCACATAAGTATCGCATCCCCCAATTTTGATTCAACAATCAACATATATTAACACCTGTTCATTTCATCAAGTGCAAACTTGTGACATGGTTTCTTAACCCATTATATTAAACCAAACACTTAGTAATAATGAGCATCAACCAAGCACCACCATAATGTCACTTAAAGCTAATAATGAGCAGAGAGCACTAATCTGGTTGCATTTAACTTACCACACGATTCCACAAAATGCCAACTTACCCGTTCGATCCATTGAAGATAACTAAACCCTGTGACCCATTAAAGATAAAAAGAAAAAACCTGAATCTACCCATCCATACAAAGGAAAAAAAAGGTTTAATTGTGATGATCTCATATTCACATATGACTATAGTTTTAAGCACCACGAGCTCTTAGTTTGGTCCAAAAATGTTAATACAACATCACCTTAGTAAGCAGCCTCCTTTTTCAGAACTTTGGTCTTTTCTTTCAATGGACTCTGATTTTCGTAAGATTATCATGAGAACCAAGAAAAAAGGCAATGGACCTAATAGACCAAAGTGATATAGATGAAGTAATAAAAACAAATAAAAATTAGATGACCATTTATAAACTACAAGGCTTGGTAGTTGGTTCCAATGATAGTATGATACGAACCAACACCATAAGGGGGAAAAGTATAAAACACTGTCATTGTGGGTTGATCTCTATCAACATGTATTTAGTCTAGATACACTGGGGATTCTAGGTGTCTCTAATAGTCTAAACGACTGGATACGAAGGCTCCAACTTGAGGACCTGTAAAATTACATACTATTTGGCTATACATGTATGTAACATTAGTTGTTCTTCATGTATATATACATGCAAACTGTAAAGTTTCCGCATAGTACATGTTTCTCTATTTCTCTTACTTTTCACTTTGGTTTTGGTGTTGGGATTCTTAATCGGCTAGGCTTTCAAACTAAACCAGAACACCGCTTTTTTGCTTTCACCAATTGAGTACTCACATATCAAAAGTGATGAGAATGAGATACCCCAAACCAAATAATATGCCACTAAACTTTTGCAATTCCAAATTTCCAACATTGAAACCCCTTACAAAGCAAAATATATAGCAAACCCTAAGATACATATGAGGGAAAACAATACTACTGTGAAGGAAAATTTCTAGCATTAGTTACTTTTTGTGTTGGAAGAGGGTAATAGAGTGCGGGAGTATACAGTTTAGGCAATGATATACAATTATCTTGTTCAGGAATGAAGAATAGAAAAAATCTTGATTTAACTTATCAGTTTCTGTCCATCCCTGCTGCTACAAAGGAGTCCCTTTCCTCCCCGCCCTATTGGTTATAAGTGTATCTTTTTCTTTTTCTGCTATGATCATCACACCTTTTTTTTTTTTTTCAATTCGATTTTGTATGATTTTGTACTTTCAATAACAGTTATGTATTCATCAGCCTGTCAGGACACAACTTTCAGTAATTATCATATAATTATGTTACAGCTCACAATTGTAAAACTTATTATTAACAACTAAATAAAAATACAAACTTACCCTATGGTAGCATTGGACATTTCACATGTACTCTCCCTGAGTGCTTCTGAATCACATAATTAACAGACTTCAAGATGCACAAATATGACGACTTACCCTTGGTTCTCGGTTTCTTCTTGAAGTCATTTATAATTGAATCGGGTTTCAAATGAAAGTGTAATGAATAAGAAAAGAGAAACAAGATAAATGAAAGTAAATAAATTTTATACTTACTTGAAGCATCAACGGTTTAATTGTTGCAATGGAACGTGGGTGGTTTTTGTATACAAAGGGAACAAAAGCGGGAAGATAATTACAGAGAAGTCGACATGTCATTAAAACCTGAGGCATGCTTAAATTTTGACAATACTCTTTTAATATCCTGTTTTAATGAAATAATAGATTTATGTTAGTTTTTATGGTAGAAGAGTAATATGTTTCACCTACTTATTTGTCTTCTATTTTGCAGTTACAACAGAGGAGGCTACTTGTATCTACCATCCTATATAATGCGCACACATGGAGCAAAACAACAACGTGATGTAGTTAAACGAACTCCAAAGAAGCAATTAGAACCTGTTTTTGGGGTGGGCACATATTTTGTTTGATCTTTTAATATGTAACTTCCATTTCCCATTTCTAATTTTTATATTTTATTTCAGGCTTAATACACTTGGTGCTACAAAATGGAGTAAATAAGAAAAGTCCTTGGTGTTGTAGATAGAATCTGGGCTAGCGGAGGACGTCTTGCCGATTTAGTTGACCGTGATGACGTGAGTTTACCTTATTTCAAAAATCAATTTCAGGAATAAAACCATGTTTCTCCCTCCCTAGAGATAAATGATAAAATGAATACACAGGTTCCTTTACCTGAAGAACCGAATACAGAAGATGAAACCGAATTAAAAAAATGGAAATGGAAAATGAAAACCGTACGAAAGAAAACAGAGAGAGGCCTTCACAGCGATGTGATATTGAATTAAAACTTGCTGTAAGTATTTTTATATATATGTAATGCAAAAAATAAATAAATAAATAAATAAAAAATTATCTTGAACAAGTTACATTCTAATTTAATTTTTCAAAAATCAGGTGGCGAGAAAAATGAAGGATGAAGAAGGCTTTTCCTACCCACACAATCTTCATGTTCGAGTTGATGCATACCCTATGCACCCGTATTTAAATCATTTAGGGTCTGATTTATGTCGAGGTGTGCTTGAGTTTGCTGAGGGAAAACCACTTGGACAATCAGGTTTACGGTGGCTGAAAATACATCTAGCAAATGTACTTGGTGGTGGTGTAGATAAGTTATCTCATGAGGGTCGGTTGGCGTTTGCGGAGAAACATGTGGATAATATATTCGATTCTTCAGATCGACCTCTTGAAGGAAAACGGTGGTGGTTACGTGCAGAGGATCCGTTTCAATGTTTGGCTACATGTATGAATTTAGCTGAAGCTTTAAGAAGTTCTTCACCCGAGACTACTTTGTCATACATGCCTGTTCATCAGGTGAACTATTTTCGGTTTTGTATAAAATAATGTGTAAGAAGTTAATT
This sequence comes from Chrysanthemum makinoi, assembly GCA_910596185.1. Classification (NCBI taxonomy): domain Eukaryota; kingdom Viridiplantae; phylum Streptophyta; class Magnoliopsida; order Asterales; family Asteraceae; genus Chrysanthemum; species Chrysanthemum makinoi. The sequence goes on from OU343216.1 coordinate 139,469,976, forward strand.
TGTGTAATTACTTTATTTAAGTTGTGGATATTCTGGTTTGAAACTTTTTAGGATGGTTCGTGTAATGGGTTACAACATTATGCTGCACTTGGGAGGGACAAGGTATGATCTTCACTCTTTACTCATTGTAAAATTTTCAATTGGTCTGTAGATGTTTATAGTTTAAGGAGCAACTGAAGACATGTTATCTATTTACTTTTAAGTTTAAGGCTCATTTTTCAAATAGAACCTTAGGGTTTTTGGATGCGCCTTTTTGAGAGTGATTATGTTGGTTGTAGGAGATATATATTATGTGGGTCCATTGAAATATTTATAATTAGATATTGAATGTTTGGCAATTTATGTTTTTATAAAATTTGACAAGTAAAATAGAAACTATTGCATTTTCTTGTGGAAATGGACTCAAGTCTCAAGTTAAGTTTAAGGAATGGTAAAAGGTAATTTTATTTTAGCCTTTGATAATCAGTTCTGTTGTAGCGGGTATGAAACTATAACTATTTGACCTTTATTGTGATTTTAAGCTTATACAATCCAAATCCACACACCCATTTAAGTATATCAGTTGGATCTTACAATCACGCTTGAATTTTTCACTCATGCAGTTAGGAGCGGTTGCAGTCAATCTAGTTGAAGGAGATAAGCCAGCTGATGTCTACTCAGGGATTGCTACTAGGTTACCTCTTACCCATTTTCCTGTCATGTTATATTTTTTTAATAATTACTGATTCTTAAAACCTTTCAAGGTCGATATTAATATGAAAATTTTGCTGAATCAGAGTGATTGAAATTATGGGAGAGAGATGGGGGACCCAACAACTGATCCAAATGCTAAGCATGCACGAATGTTAGTCGACCAGGTATATATTCATGAAATTATGAGTTAAAATGTTATTTTTTCTGGTAATATCTATATATTTTGACTTGTTTATGTTGCGAATGGCATGCTTAGGTGGACAGGAAGTTAGTTAAGCAAACAGTGATGACGTCAGTGTATGGTGTCACATATATTGGTGCTCGTGACCAAATTAAAAGAAGGTTAAAGGAGCGTTGTGCCATTGAAGATGATGCAGAGTTATTTGCTGCTTCTTGTTATGCTGCAAAAGTATGTAAATATGGATGTCTAGCAGTTGGTCGATATTATCTAATTTGCCAGTTTTTGACTTTGTAAATAATACTCTCTTTTGCAGACCACATTAACTGCTTTGGGGGAAATGTTTGAAGCTGCACGAAGTATTATGACTTGGCTTGGTGATTGTGCAAAGGTATATACAATTTTTATTCGTGTCAACTTAGTATGTTTAGTATTTGATTATCTTTTCCAAATTGGTGTTTGTTTCTGTAGGTTATAGCTATGAAAAACAATCCTGTACAATGGACTACTCCTCTTGGACTTCCTGTTGTACAGCCCTACCGCAAATTAGGAAGACACCTTGTGAGCTTTTTTATGGTCATAAAGTCATACCTCTGTAATTTGACTTTCGCTGATTATAATTTCTCATTAATTTTTTTTGTTCCTTATGAATGCAGATAAACTGATAAAGACATCTCTTCAAGTATTTACATTACAAAGAGAACTGATAAAGTTATGGTTAGCGACAAAGAACGGCTTTCCTCCAAATTTTGTCCACTCTCTTGATGGTTCCCATATGATGATGACGGCTCTTGCTTGTAAAGAGGCTGGTTTAAGTTTTGCAGGTTGACTAGTGTTTGACTCTTGTACATTCCCATGTTTTGTAAAGAATATATCTCATTGTGTTATATAAATATGTTGCTGCAGGAGTACACGACTCCTTTTGGACACATGCGTCTGACGTTGATGAGATGAATAGGATCCTTAGAGAAAAGTTTGTTGAACTTTACGAGGCACCCATTCTAGAAAATGTAAGTACTTCGAGTTGAATTACTGTTTTGCCCTTTAGGTTTCTTTGATTTTATAGCCATTTATCAGCGTTTTTTTGAGGTGGGGTTTTTTATGCCAGCTGTTGGAGAGTTTCCAGAAGTCTTTCCCGAAACTGGAATTTCCACGTTGCCGAAAGGGGCGATTTTGACCTTAAGGAGGTTTTGAAGTCCACATATTTCTTCAATTAAGACTAACCATATTTTTCAAGGCTGCAAATTCGTTGTTATGGCTGGCTTTGTGGTTGCTGATTGAGTGCAACAAAGTTCACGATATCGCTCCCTTTTGGAGGCTCAACCTCAACCAGATCAATGCACATGTCTGTAAATTATGTGATATCTTGCGTTTTTATAGCATAAAACTTGGTTCACTCAAAGCCTGATCAAATGAAGCTACTACTCAAGGCTAAGGTCACATCACACTGAATTCTCGTGAATATCAAGGGCAGCTGATGAGTGGTTTGAAGTCTGGCTCGTTTTTGTCTGTTAGATGTAAACTAATTCATATACAATTCTTAATTACTTGGACTCTAGTTCTAGCTATTTTTTGGTGTTAGTCCCGTTGTTCATCCAGTGGTATGAGCTAATAAGAAGATAGGAAATTATAGAGTTCCAAGGGTATGTCCTTGAAGAACAATACTGTTATATTGACTTTTTTGTACTGTAAGCGCCAACTTTTTCAAGTTTATGAAGATGAGTAGTAGTTTTGCATTATGAAAGAAATACAAAAATATGTATATATCAACAAGTCAAGGATTTACTGCTGGAATAGAAGTTATTTGTCCACTCGAGTTTACAAACATTTCAAGATAACGGATATTGCAGTTGTAGCACAAACCGTAAAATAAATTGTGCTGATATCATGGAATAGTGCTCCATTTGATGAGCCGATGTCGCTATGATATTGTCAAGCAAGTGAATGTATATTTGACCTTTACTTATATGGTTGGAACTTGTTTAGGAAAACATGAAAGTAGTCATATTATTAAGAACTGATCTTTTTTTTGAACGAAACTCAGAACTGTTCATAAACCAATGTTTTCTTATAAAATTCCAATATGCAAACAATATCATATAATTATAACATCTATATTACAAATTTTGAGCTCAAATGAGGCTCTTTACACTTAACAAAAAACCATACAACACAGAATCAATTTATACAAAATTTGGCTCCATCTTCAACATAAAACCTGAATTGGGTCGTCTCAAATCAATCAGCAGGAGATGATTTTCGTTGAACACAAACGCGATTGGTTGTCTCAAATCAAGCAGTAGGAGACGGCTTTTTCTTGAATAAGGCATATGCATCACTATATATGGCTATCACATGTGCAAAGACAGCTAAACCAAACATCAAAACAGCCAACATCTTATCTCTTCTCGTAGCTATTCCATGAACATCTCTAAAAACACACAAATAACACATTAATTAATAAACCAGCTCTGCATAAAACAGAACATACATCTATATAGAAAAAAAGATATTTGCTACGTACTTTATA
>OU343216.1:139473476-139534708 GCA_910596185.1 Chrysanthemum makinoi
TGAATTTACGAAAACCGTCGTAAATATTTATATATAACAATTTATATACAAAATAAATTGAAAACATCGGGTAAACTAATAATATAATTTTTTTATAGTCTTAAAATGAGTATAAAAATATATCAGGATAATTTTTGGAAGTGTCGGATCAAATATTCAAAATAAATGATTACGCGATAGCGTTTATTTAATAGGAAAATATACGTTTATGAAATATGCAAACCCATGCATGAACTAATATGAAAATGACGTTACTAATGATATGTAGACTAAATCTAGTCTATATGAAATATCCTCAATGATTTTTCATGAATTCACAGCTAAACCCTTACGGTTACGTGAATTTGATACTCGTAAACCTAGTTTACGAAAAATGATGAATATTAAATCATGAATAGTTATTTTTCTCCGAGAATGAATAGTGTTCCGTGAATAGTAAAAATTTGAAATAACCTCTCAAAATATCAAATTGACTTCAAAAATGATGAATAGTAACCGAAGAATAGTAAATTCCCGAGATGAATAGTAATATTTTCAAAGTTTGTAAAATGACCTGAAATTACGATTTGTCACAACTTATTATTAAGCATAAGCATTTTGTAACATAAGAAAATCAATGGAAATACATGCTTAATGAGACCAAGAATCCTTACAGTGGGTGAGGTGTTTGTGTCGACCAAGAAAGGAAGAAGCCAAGATTTCTAACCCAAAGTGCTTCCAAAGGTTTACCCCAAAAATTACACCAAGACTTAACCAATTTCCCAAGACTCCTTGCTTACCAAGAGAATGTATGAAGAGTTTTTAGTGAAGTTTGTAAATGTGTGTTTGAGTCTAATTGTTCGACTGAATTTAAACACCAAAAAGGGAATCACAAAGTGGTGCTTGGTTCATTGGGTAAATGCATGCCTAGTTCTTTCATTTCTAAAAACCATGTAATGTTAGGCAAAGTACTTGCTTTGAATATTTTTGAAAGAAATGGTGTGTCGCTCGATGGGTTATAAAGCAGAGAAAAGAATGCCCATGTGGTCTAATGGATATTAGTAGGTTTTGTTCTTTTAGCTTAATTGTCCATGTAATTGAGTTCAAAGCCTCTTTTCACAATATACTAAGTAACCACATGATATAGACGAGTTGAAATGGGCGGCAAACAAAAATAATTAAGGCGGATAAATGTTGTTCCCCGTTCACTATCGTTTAAAAGCAGTTTAAGAATATAAAACAAGTTATTAGTGAACAATGACTGAAATTAACATAAATAAAACATACAAAGTAATTTTCAACATCATATTCTTTATTAGAAATTAATCAAAAAGAATACGTTACCCAAGTACTTATGAACAAGACTTGGGATTGAAATGACAAAGTTTGGTGACTCCTCTCTAAGCTCAGGTTAAGTCTGAGCACAACTCTTATAACCCACCGAGATATCTCAGGGATTAAGTTGTATTTGGAGGAGTGAAAAGATGGCTTGTGTGTATGTGTGTTTTTACAATTCACAAGCTTAACCTTTTCACTCCATCTCTTATGCTATTTATACATGTATGAGTTTTAACTCTTTCCTAAGTGACAAACTGACATCTTACAGAAGACAAAATACTAATGCATTTTGTCTCTGTTTACAAAGTCTATTCTAGGTAAGAGACAAGACTACTTTCCTAAGGTCAGTGATGACACTGAAGCCCGATCTTTTGCCATTCAGGGAAAGTTGAATTTGGTTGATAAGGACTTCATCTTATCTGATTTAAACTTATCCAGCCTTGTCCCGCTTATTCTTCAGTCTTTACATCCTTCAATCTTCTACTTCAGTTTGTCTTCAGTGTAAGTAGTTGGAGAGGAGTCTTAGGGATTCAGTGAGTTATTGTCATCACTCACTGAATCCATCATCTTCTTCTGGACTCAGTCTTCACCCTTAAAGATCCGTCTTACTTGAGTGGAGAGACTTCTTCATCGCTCATACCGAGTATCCGAAGATGACTCACTGAGAGACTATGCACTCGGTGACACTGTTAGTGTTTTAACGGACTAAATACTTGGGCTATTTTCTATTCAAGTCCTAGATTAAGGGGTTTGGGTATTTATTGAACCCAACAGTCTCCCCTATTTGGATATACAAATAGCCTAAGTGTTTGATCAGTGTAAGTGAGCAAAAGGCTTCTTCTTACATTGAATGTACTAATGAATACAATCAGGAACACTGAGTAATTTAATAAAAACATACATCTTTTATTGATCAGATTACATGGCTCCTATCACTAGTAGAAAAACATAAATCAAAATGGTCAGTCGGATGGATTCCCAAGTGCTTCAAGCTTGACTTTCTTTGTGATCGTGTTCCCTGTCAGGGATGTTCTCTTATCTTGGCATTTAAGTCAGCACAAAACTTGATATTTGCAGGAGACTGAATTTGAGAAGCCACTGGTATGTAGCTTAGCATTGTTGCCACTCCAGCTTTATCAATATCGCTCCACCTTTGGAACGCTGAGTTTCCATATTCATCAATGAAAAAAGCCTCTTCGAGCTTTTCAATCACCAAAATTAACAAACTTAACACCTTCGAGCTGCTCTCTGTTTGCATTGAAACCAGCACCTTTATCTCAGGCGGAACTCAACTCTTCCTTTTGCCGTGGATGGTTGTGTTTGAGATCCTTGAGGTGCGTTAAAGGCGGCTGAATCCCCAGGTAGTCTGGTGTGCTTCCTCAGTCTTTCATATCTTTTACGAACAGCATCTTCATCAGCTCCTTAACCACCATATTTTGCTTCTTTTCTATTATTGGACCGAGTTCATCGAGTTCAGTGATCCCAAAGTCAGTGAATTTTAGGGGATCATGAACCTCGAAATGTCTTTTATCATCCCCCCTTAGACGTTCATTGCCAGTGGTTTGGATCTGGGGATGATTTTGACATCAGTGATCTTCTCAGGCAGTCTTCTGCTTGACATTGTCCAATTATAGTGATCAATCCTTGCTTCCCTGATGTCTGCAGTTCTTTTGTTCTTTTCTTCCAACTTCTTTTTCATTTCAGCCATTTCTTTGCTGAGCATCCTTGAACTTCTCTCATTCCTGCTGACCCTTTTCAAGTTTCTTAGCATCTATTCCGAGGTTTTCGGCTTCCTCGGCAACTACTGTACAGTGCTTCTCTCTGTTTTTCTTTCCTCTTAGAAGTTTCTTTCTCCTTTCCTCCTTAGCAAGGTATGAACTTAGCTTTGTGTGGTGTGGCAGGTACTCAGTGTTGCCAATCTTAAAGGAATCTTCGCAGGCTCGGGTGGTGTTCTCATTATGCCTTTCCTTTGTCTGGCCTGAAGAAGAAGATGCTACCGTGGGCGCGTTGTTGTTGTTATTGGTGTGATCACCGTCATTGCCATTGTTGTTGTTGTTGGTGGTGGTGGTACGATGAGATGGGTATTCTGAGACTGGGTGGTGATGATGAGATTAGAGCTACAGATCTGGTGGTGTTGTTGCCCCTCGTGTGAAGAGGAGTTTCTTCAGCATATTCTCCCTCAACTTGCGAGGCGTCGAGCCGAGGCAAAGTTGGTGTTGTCCGAGGGGGCTGAGCTGCTTGACCCTTGAAGGCCTGATAAATTTCAGAGATCATAGCCTTGATATATGAAGTGTTGGTTTGAATACCAGTGACTTTTGCTTCCAAATTTTCCTGAGAAACTTCCAGAGCGGATCATTCGGGCCCGAGATTCCAGGCCAGGGAAGAAGATGCCCGAGACAAAGTAGCCACACAGTATTCCGAGTCCAATGTAGCTTGAAGAGACGGATGAAGATTGAAGACCCTGAACATTTGCAGATTTAAGCATTTCGACCAGTTCAGTGAGGCTGGAGGATTGTTTCAAGTAAGCCTCGTAGCCTTCAGACTTGAGAGTTGAGCGTCGGGTCTTCTTTGACAAATTCCCTGATTCCATCTATCTTTGTGCCTACACCACGAAGGTGCACGAGCAATTTAGCCAAGTTTTTGTCGGTTTGTGAAGATTGTCATACATCAAATCCACAGTGCTCATGAACATTTTCATCAAAGGCTGTACTTCGCCTTTAGATTAGCATATATAGCGCGGCAGACCTCAGTGTTGTTCCCACAATGTTTCAGTGACCGGATATAGCTTCCTTGAAGCTTTGGTGATCCATGAACAAAGCCTCTCGGTGAGTGGAAGAACATTATCAAATCTTTTGAACTCATAGTGGAGGAAGATGAGTCATCATTGTCGGCTGGAATGGTGATTCAAGATGCTCCTGTGGATCGGATGAGATTCTTGTTCAAATTGAACCTCGACGTCCACTTCTTCCTGCCGATAAAATTTCATCATCACGTCATCAAGTTCATCTTCAAAGAATAGTATTCGGTAACATCGCCAACGATCAACAAGGGGTTGGTGATAGGTTCCATATCAATGGGTGGTATATTTCCTCTCGAGTCTTTGTCCCCCGTTGACCCCTCACACGGTGGGCGTTTCCGGTGTCTTCTCGGAGTCGGATTGGTTTTGGGTTCCATATCGGCGGGTTATTCCTGTCCCTCCGAGTCTTTGTCCCCCTGAGACCCCTGAGACACTGATGGGTTTTTCCCAATGCCTTTAGCAGTGTCGATGAAGGTGATATCCCTATCGGCGGGTTGTTTAATTCCCTCGAGTCTTTGGGATCATTCAGTGCCCTCGGACAAAGGATTTGATTTGCTAATGTCATCACGGGGCTTGTGGAAGGCGCACCCTACCACGGTTGTATGTTTCCTCTGGATCTTGGGGAGTAGTAGTTTAGACCAAGGGCACTGATTGTGATTTATCGTGTCCTCGTTGTCCCTGGGTAGTTGTTGCTTGGTCTCCCCAGTGGGTGGCAGGTCAGGCTTGGGTTTTCTTTGCCTTTTGGCCAAGGTGTTCCTGAAGCCTCAGGGCCCCGAGACTTGGGTTTGGTCTTAGTCCCAGTCTGAGACTTCCCCTTTCTCTTTTAGGGCAGGGGTTAGGAGACACTGAATCTCTCTCTGGTTGTTTACAGCAACCATATGGGCCGTCAATACAATATCAGTGACTTGGGATGGGTCCTTTTGAAAATTAGATTGAGTCAGGGTACTAGGTAAAGAATTATGTTTGTACTCCTGAGGATAATTACAACCCAGTAACCTTTGTAGGCACATGAGACAAACCTAGGTACGAAACGTATTTACGCCTAGTTTTGCTCAGAAGCTTGGTTCGAGATCACTATAAATGATCTCTCCCATGTCGACATGACCCCATTCATCAAGCGGAGCCATCATCAATCAATAGAGTTAACTTGTTCAGTGGATGAGTGATTCCCGCCGAGGACCTAAATCACAAAAGTGAACAGGATCCTCCAAGCCACAGAAAATGAACTCTTGGTGACTGGGGTTACCAAAAAGTTTGGATCTAAAGCTATTTGTTTTAACCCATCCTTAACTGTCGAGGGTTCAGGATGGGCAACATAGACTCCATTGTTGTAATCTAACCCTGTTGAAGTACAAAAAGTTTTATAATCCAGGGTTAGTGACTGTTCCCCATTTAAAAGACTGAACTTAATGAGATACTTTCTGAGAGGTCGTAGGTCAGTCTCATTAGTTGAGGGTGTCGGGTCATAGGCCGTGGTTGTAGCCCAAAACTCCCTAAGGAGGTTTTGGTACGAAATTGAGGGACATTTAACAAAGACCGTTTTTAGTGGGCAGTTAAACAAAAATTTCATAATGTCTTTGTAGGTCGGGACGTTTCAGGATATTCAAAGTTGCCTATGACATTATTAGTTTTAAATTCAACATTTGTAAGATCCCTACCCACTGAGAAGCAAACTGGAGAGATTGTGTACTTGCCATTTCCATAAAAATTTTAGGGTTTTGAGAAGAATAATTTGACAAGAACAATCAAAGAGTTTTTAGATCTCTCAAGTTTGTGATGAAAAACTTTTGTAAATGTTTACAAAGGAGGTTTTTCATAAAGGGATTTGAAGAGTTTGAAGCGCACACAATTTTTTGAGTTTGAGAAAAGATTTTAGCAGAGTTTTGTTACAAAAACAATTTGTGTGTGTGTTTGTAGTTAAGAAGGGGGTATTTATAGAGTGGTGATAGGGGTAAAATGTGCATAAATGGGAATTTGTAAAGTCAGTTTGTGAAAACGTTTTGAATTTCCACATTTAATGCCACCACTCCACTACCCGCAGTAAAATCCCGGTTTTCAAGGGAATAGTTGTAGTGCACAGTAAAAGTGCACGTTTGCAGTAATAAAATATCAATAAGATATTTCATGTGAGAGGAGGCATTTAATGCCAAGTGGGTATTAGGCAAGTTTGTGAGGGACCCTTGATATGGTTGACAGTAAGACAAAGAGACATAAATTCCTATATTAAATTGGCATACTTACCAACCTATGACATTTAAGTAACTGATACTTAGATCATTTAGTTACTCATTCAATGCTCAATATTAACTGTCAGGGTCCCTGAATGAGTCTTACTCATTCAATGAGAGGTTGTATTGTGGGTTTCGTTCAGGGAGGAGGAACCATTTCAGAGAACTTCGAGATTGGTTTTGATGCCCGACTTTCAATGTCAAGCATTCCCAATTCAGCTTCGGTCTCCGAAGGTAGGTTCATCCAGGGTTTGGTGAAGATATCAGCCAGTTGATATTCAGTAGGGATGAAATGGAGTTCTATATCTCCTTTCATTATGTGGTCCCTGATGAAGTGATATCTGATATCAATGTGTTTGGTTCTTTGATGAAGGACGAGGTTGTTGGAGATTGCAATTGCACTGGTGTTGTCACAGAAGATGGGTACCATTTTGTAATGGATGTCATAGTCACTTAGTTGACTTTTCATCCATAAAACATTGGTACAAGATCCCGCGCAGCCACATACTCAGCTTCAGCTGAAGACATAGCCATTGATTGTTGCTTTTTAGCACTCCAACAAACCAATTTTCCTCCAAGAAATTGACGGACCCGAGGTACTTTTTCGTCCATGTTGCAGGCCAGCATAATCGAATCGAGTAACCTTTGAGATCAAACCCTAAGCACTTTGGATAATAGAGTCCAAGGTTTGGGGTTCCCTTCAGGTACCTGCGTATTCTTTTGGCTGCAGAGTGGGATTCTTTGGGATTGGACTAATATCTTGCTATTAGGCGACTGAGAATTGTATGTGGTCTAGTAGCATTAGATACATCGATGAGCCAACAATCCCTCTCGAAATGGGTTGGATTGACTGATTTGCCGTGAGATCGGTCCAAGGTTGTTAGGAGGGACCATTGGTGTCTTCACTGAGGCACAGTCAGAAATATCATATTTCTTCAAGAGATTTCAGGTGTACTTCTCTTGACTGATGGAGATTCCTTTATCAGTTTGCCTGATTTGTAGTCCAAGGAAGTATGTGAGTTCACCCATCATGCTCATTTCAAACTTCTTAGTAATCAATTTTTCAAACTGTTTGCAAAGTTTGTAGTTTGTTGAGCCAAAGATGATGTCATTAACATACACTTGGACCAATATCACATCCCGTTTTGTTCTATAGACAAACAGTGTGTTGTCAATCTTTCCTCTGACAAACTTGTTTTGTATCAGGAAGGCTGAGAGAGTTTCATATCCTAGGAGCTTGTTTAAGTCCATAAAGGGCTTTGTCAAGTTTGCAGACATAGTCAGGGAATTCACTACTCTCAAAGCCTAGAGGTTGCTGAACATACACATCTTCCTTGAGATCACCATTTAAGAATGCACTTTTAACATCAATTTGGTAGACCCTGAAGTTCATATATGTTGCATATGCAAGGAAGATCCTGATGGCTTCCATTCTTGCAACAGGAGCAAATGTCTCATCATAGTCAATGCCTTCTTGTTGACTGTAACCTTTGGCTACTAGTCTGGCTTGGTTTTTAATGACAGTGCCTTTTTCATCAGTTTGTTTCGAAAACCCACTTCATTCTTATGACTACAACATCCTAAGGACATTTGATCAAGGTCATGACCTTGTTTTTATCAAACTGTTGCAGTTCTTCTTGCATAGCTGAACCCAGCTTGGGTGTTTTAGAGCCTCGGTGACACTTTTGGGTTCTATTTCTGATAGGTGATCAGCATATAGACATTCATTGTGAAGCCTGCAGTTAATTTAGCGTACCATGCTTCTAGTGAGCATGCCCTCAGTGGGTTCACCAATAATATTTACAAGTTCAATGTCCTGAGATTTTGTCCACTTACTTTGTGGTCTAGGATATGAGCTTGAAGAGGTCACTGGAGACTCAGGAGTGAGTTCAGTTTCAGGAGCAACAGAGTCATTTAGAGCATCTGTTGAGATGTCATGTTCAGGTTGGGGTTCTTGAATCACAAGTTCCTGAACATTTGGTTCAGTATTACCTATCCCAGTGGGGACTAATTGATTATCAATGAATTCACTGATAGTTGGTTGGGGAAGGTTGTGAGGTAAGACATAATATGAGATGTCAGCATCAGCTTGATATGAGGAATTGAATTCAGTGTTTTACTCATCAGGAGGATATCTTGATGAGTTATCAATTCCTATTTCCTCCACAGAGGTGTTGGTAAACCTAATGCTTTCAGAACTCTCATCAAAGGTGACATGAAAGGTTTCCTCAACTTGTTGTCTCCTTGTGTTAAAAACCCGGGCTTTGGAGATCATTGAGTAGCCTAAGAAATATCCATCATCAGCTTTTGCATCAAACTTGCCTAGATGATCCTTGTGGTTATGAATGAACACAGGACATCCAAACACATGAAAATAGCTGATGTCGGAAGTCTACCTTGAAGATCTCATATGGGGTTTTGTTATGTATTTTGACAATGATTGACCTGTTTTGAGTGTAATAGGCGCTTTTGACTGCTTCGCCCGTCAAAATGTTTTGAGAGAGCTGAGCCATTTAACATGGTTCTAGCAGCCTCAATGAGAGTTCTGTTTTCCTTTTAGCGACCTCATTTTGTTCAGGGGTATAAGGAGATGAGAAATTTGAGAATTCCTTTTCATCACGAAACTCTCAAGCTCTTGATTTATGAACTCAGTACCATTGTCAGGCTTCGATTTGTTTACTTGTAATGTCATTCTCGGTTTTCAATCTTTCTGATGAATGGCATTATTGTATTGTCTGCCGACTCTTTTGGAAAGAAAGTATACCCAAATGTGTCTTGAGAACTCATCAACAATGACAAGTGTATACTTCTCTTGCTGGATTGATCTGGGGACGACAGGTCCAAAGACATCCATGTGCAGGAGGTGAAGGCAGCTTTTGATGGAGAAATTTTGTTTGGTTTTGAATGATGCTCTGTGGTGTTTACCTTTTTCACAGGCAGTGCATGGTTTGTCTTTTGCAAAGACCAGTGATGGTAAGCCAAGGACCTTGTTTTGTTTTGCCAAGTTGTTGAGATTTTTGAAGTTTAAGTGTGAGAGTCTCTTATGCCACAGCCAGTTGATAGTTTCAGTGGCTTTAGTAAAGAGACAAGTTCCATCTTGGGAGAGTGTTGACATGTCTAACACATAAACATCATCTCCTAGGAGCTACCAATACAACTTCCTTATTGGCATTGAAAATGATACCTTGTTTGTCATTGAATTGCACAATGTACTTAGCATCACATAGTTGGCTGACACAATCGATGAGATTGTATTTTAAACCATTGACATAAGCTATTCTAGAGAAAACTATTCCATTGCAGTTTACTGAACCATAACCTTTAGTGGGACATGATGAGTTATCACAAAATACTACTTTGGGTCCTGGTTCCTCTACATACTTGTGCAGATACTCCTTCACACCGGTCATGCTTCTTGAGCATCCACTGTCTAGATGCCAAATAGGCTCCCCGGCGTCTCTCGCACAAGTAGTAAACTGAATTAGTTTCTCTTAGTGACCCACTTACTAGTGGGCTTTGGTCTCAAGGTCTCTTTGAATTTGGTAATTGACTCATGGTCAGTGGTTGAGTGCATTGTGCTACCAATGTGTTTTGCATTTAGAGACCGAGGATGACTCACACGGGTTGTTTAGTACCTCTCCTTGCATGAATGACACTGTCATGTTGGGATGTCTCATGAGCCGGATTACCGCATATATCACAGCATGTGTTCATGAGACAATCATCCCGATGATGATCATTAAACCCACAAAGTGGGGGCAAAAGGAAAAGGTTTTGCTCTATTCTTGGGAGCAGTTTTGGAAGATGAAGCATACTGATGACCAACTTTGGTATAGTTTGCTTGACTGACAAAACTTACATACTAGGTGGTGCATTTTGTGATCATCTTTTGCGATCATGCAAAAAGGATTCTATAGATTGTCGTGGTATGATGGTGTAATGACACAGTTCTCACACTTCATTGGGTTTGTTGGTGGATTTTGACTTTGATGAGCTAGATGAGGCTAACTTAGTTTCCTTGATTGAATCAGGAGCTTTTTCGATGGATTCCATCTTTTTAGTCAGCTTCCTCACAAGCTCTCACCGATTGCTGAATTTGGTCACCGGTTCTGGGACAGCGGATGTTGAAGTCTCAGTAGGAGTAGACTCTTGTTGAATCGGTTCTGTTGGTCTTTTCAGGATGGTTCTACCAAGTCGCACCTTTCTTTTGGTAAGTGAGGATTAAATTGTAATGGAGTAAGCTCAGTCTTTGAGCAGCACCCTGAAGAGGTTTCAGTGGTGGAAGCGGTGTGTGAGATTCTGCTTCAGACTCACAGATGTGTTCAGTACCACTAGGCACATCAGAGAGTCCTAGCATGCTCTTAAGAGCTTGACTCTCAGGCTCAAGAATCCTTCCAGGATCAAAATTTGAAAGCTTACTCTCAGGATTAACCCGTTCAATCCAATCACTGGGTTTGGGAATAGTCAACATATTGGTAATCATGCCACTAGACACAAAAGGTTTAGGACCCTGGTCTTTGTTAAGAGAGTCAGGAAGATGATCTTTACCTAAGACTCTCTTCTTGCTGTTGGGTGCTCCCACAGCATCAAAGACCCTGGGCTTCTTAGCAGTCCAACTATTAAGGATATCTTGAACCTTTTTGAGTTCGTCTTGAAGAGCCTGATTTCTTTTAACTAATTCAGTGTTTTGAATTTGCAAAGTGACAGCCTCAAGCTTAGCTTGTTTTAAAAGAAGCAGTTCATCCCTATGCTTGTTCAATTCAAAACTTAGCTTGTTGTATTTTGAAAAAAGATTCAGTCTTTGATCTTCTACGAACTTAAGGTCAACATTAAGATAATTCATATAGGACTGCCAATCAGAGTCATCATTCATAGAAAGTAAGATATTTACCTTCTTCATTGTGATATTGACCCATTCTCCATTCCGGTCATGATTCTTTCCAACAAAGAAGCTTGTCCTCTTCTCGAGAGGGCCATCAGGCACTGACTTGCACCATTTCATCATCAAATGAGATTGGCTCTTCATCCGGTCGAAGGTTTCAGCAACGAGGCCCTTGTTTTTACCCTGCACAGATTGAACACTTTTTGTTATTTCGAGGGGCTGGCCTCAAGCAATGTAAGCTTAGCTTTTGCTTTCTTGTATTTAGCTTCAAAATCCACAGTTTTGTTTTGATCAGATTTGTTTTGAAAATTTTGATGAGACTGATAAATCTTTGGTTGAAATTTGCTAAAGCCTGAAGACTGATTAGACCATGATGGTTTGTAAGAGGGTTCAGAAATTGTTTTTGAAAAATCACTTTTGCAAAATGGCCTCTTTTATGACACTTAAAGCATTCAGTGTCTTTAGTTGCTTTAGCAGTTGAAAAACTTTTGTTTCTTTTTATAAACCTTCAAGAGTTAGCAAGGAGTGCCCTTTCCTGAAATTGCCTCGTGAGGTCATTTAGGTACTCCTCACTTGATCTCTCATCAGGCTCATCATCCGAGTTTTCTTGGAAATCTTGAACCACATTGTTAGAAAAGAAAGTAGTTGATATTGGTGATGAGGTGGTGGTCGTGGACTTCTTGACTTCCTAATACTTCTTTAAGTCAGGGTATCGTCTGTTGATGAGGTTTTCCTCATAGACAAATTTCCCATAAATTTCGGGAAGCTCAAGATTCTGGATATGATTAGCATTCCTAAGTCCCTAAGAGAAATTCAACCACTTCTCAGGAAGACTGTTAACAAAACCAACATTGATTTCATGTTTGGACAACTTAACACCATCATTTGAAAGTTCATTTAAAAGAGTTTTGTATCGGGTGTAAGTTTGAGATAGAGTTTACGAGTCCTTAGCCCTACGAAGGTGTTATACTCAAGTTTCAGGTCCGTTATCCTGTTTTCCTTGGTATCAGATGGACCTTCATGACTCTGTGGACGGTCATCCCAGTTTGTTTAGGTGTACTACAACTTATAATGACTCCATAATATCATCAGGAAGACATGATATGATGATACTTTTGAGTCTTTGGTCCTGGTTGACCACTCTCCTTTCATCCTGAGTCCAGCTGAGCTTCAGTTTAGGCAAACCTTCCGCAGTCTTTGGGACAAATGGACCTTCATTTATACACTTGATATAATAAGGTTCCATCCCAATCAAATAGCAAAGCATTCGCTTTTCCATTTGTTGAATTTGCCAACTTCAAGTCTAGGGCAACAGCTGAATAAGCTCCACCCTTTTTATCGACTAGTTGGGGTACATCAATTTCACCCATTTAGGATCCTAATTTAAAAACTTTTAGAGCGGCCTAAAAAGGAGTTTTATAATTAGCCTTGCTCTGATACCACTTGTTGTTCCCCGTTCACCATCGTTTAAAAGCAGTTTAAGAATATAAAACAAGTTAATAGTGAACAATGACTGAAATTAACATAAATAAAACACACAAAGTAATTTTCAAAATCATATTCTTTATTAGAAATTAATAAAAAAGAATACGTTACCCAAGTACTTGCGGACACAGTATTGGGATTGAAATGAAAAAGGTTGGTGACTCCTCTCTAAGCTCAGGCTAAGTCTGAGCACAACTCTTAGAACCAATCGAGCTATCTTAGGGATTAAGTTGTATTTGGAGGAGTGAAAAGATGGCTTGTGTGTATGTGTGTTTTTACAATTCACAAGCTTAACCTTTTCACTCCATCTCTTATGCTATTTATACATGTATGAGATTTAACTTTTTCCTAAGTGAAAACTGACATCTTACGTAAGACAAAAATAACTTGATGCATTTTGTCTCTGTTACAAAAGGCTATTCTAGGTAAGAGACAAGACTACTTTCCTAAGGTCAGTGATGACACCGAGCCTGATCTTTTGCCATTCAGGGAAAGTTGACTTTGGTTGATAAGGACTTCGTCTTATCTCGATTCAAACTTATCCGCCTTGTCCCGCTATCTTCTTTCTTGATCGCCTTTACATCCTTCAGTCTTCTACTTCGTTTGTCTTGATGTAAGTAGTTGGAGAGGAGTCTTAGGGATTCAGTGTTATTGTCATCACTCACTGAATCCATCATCTTCTTCTTGACTCAGTCTTCACCCTTTAAGATCCGGTGCTTTACCGAGTGAGAGACTTCTTCATCGCCTCATACCGATGACTCACTTGAGACTTGCACTCATGAACTGTAGTGTTTAACGGACTAAATACTTAGGCTTTTTTCTATTCAAATCCTAGATTAAGGGGTTTGGGTATTTACTGAACCCAACAATAAATAGTTCAAATTTTTAATTATGTATTTCGTGTCCCGATTGAGCTTAAATGTGTGTCGCGGTGTCCCGGTTTGACGCTTTTGACGAAACGTGTAATATATAATTTTGATCATGTTTTTATAAAGGTAAAAATAAAAATATTAATTCCAACACAGAAAAATATTTATTTGACTTTAGCCACAACTAACTGAGTGTCGGTACGCGTGCGGCTCGTAAATGGAGATAATCTCTCGTGGACGTGTTTTGTTCATCAGTAAATATCAGGAATGATCTTTTTCATTATTCGTTTATTAATGTTACCCGTGGTTGCATAAAAAATAAAATTCAGCCGTGAAAATGCATAAGGTCGTTTAATTAAATCAAGATAAACGATTATTTTGTTTTTACATGGGACAGGTGACTTGGAAATTTACGGGTGGCTACAGAACAACTATTTAAGAGGTCTTTAAAAGGGTTGTAATGTTAGGCTTACGGTAGGGAAACAAAGGGTTTGGTTGGATAGGCGATTTAGTGGTGGCAAGTCAAAAAATTTATGTTACAAGCATGAAAAGCGTGGCGTTGCTATGCCAAGACTCGACTCGCTAAACTCTAGATAAATTGAAACAAACATACATAAATTGAAAAACATAAAACATAAAGATAGATGTAGGATGGTAGCCCGTATGTTTTTTTTCTTCATTTTTTTTTTAATTTTTTTTATTTTTAACACTCTATTTTTTCGATTTTTTTTATTTTTTTTATTATTTTTTTTTGCATACACTTTTACTCTACCATCCTCTAAGATAACATCAAAATATAAGTGAATTATAGGAGCATCCCTACACTTGAGTTTTTATTACTCTAATACTAATTTGACCCGATTTGAAAAGATCAAAACACTTGGAGTATTTAATTACGTAAATAAAGGGAATTTGAATTTAGCGTTATTTCCCGTCACTCCATAAAATTTTACTTTACCTATGAGTCTCAATCATCCCAAAACTGTGTACAAAAGATATGACTCGACTTAGCAACCATGCAAATAACTAGATAATTGAACTAAGAGTTTAGTATGATAACAATAATGCACTAAATGTGAGTGCATACAAGGTAGGCTAAGGCGATTTGGGTGTACATTTGGGGGTAGATTATAAACAATGCTCTTCATTGATATTCCAGAAAACCGAAACATCACGAGAACCGCGAAAAGGATAGGCTCTGAGGGGTTAACTAGGGGTATCGTGTACTAAAGATGAGTACATCGCAAGGGTGTGGGGTAATTACTCGACCGATGTGGAAGAAGTAATTATAATACGGGTTTCAAACAATGGTTATCCTAATGCCTCTTATCATTTAGTTATTCCTAACTAAACAAGTGTAGTCTTACTAGCGATCTCGGAATGCATCACAAAACAAGTTATAAAATCTATTATACTACCACTACACTCTCTAAGCATTAAAAGTGAATGCTTTATTCCTAAAGATCTATGGGCGAACCTCACATTTTTTTGGGGTGGAATTTGAGTGGTAAACAGTTTTTGTGCTAGTTATATAACTCCTATCCATGAGACGCTTTATTAAGACTAAAGTTTTTGCTCGTACATGTCATAAAAAAATTTAAATTTGGTGCTAAATTTCTCTAACAAATATTTCTTATGGTTTATTACACAAATTACCAAGGACAAGACAAATGATCAAGGATAAGCATAGTTTCAAAGTTCCCGTTTTATTCTCCTCCCATACACTTAAACTGAACATTGTCCCCAATGTTCCCCGAAAGTATCAAAGTTATGATAAATGAAGGTAAGTAAAAGAGAAAGAAACTAGTACTACTCTGATTAGCTCGGTAGGATCCGTGTGAAATTGTGATTAAATTCTTTCCCAAGAAGAATGTATACGTGATAAGCTTCATCCAATGTTGAGTTTCTTCTTCTTGCCAAATATAACTTGCACACTCATAAGAAAACGACAACCTAAAGCATCAAACCGAACAAAGAAAAATCACAACAAGATGTAATTCCAGACTTAAATAAGATATAATGCTTGTGGAATGGATGTTTGCAGATTTTCTGGAAAATTAAGACCTGGGAATTTCCAAAATTTTATAAGTAGCAAAGAAAACGAAATTTTTTGATAAGTTGTTTCTGCTTAACCTGACGTCGTCAGGTTTTAATCCTGACGCCGTCAGGTTGTCATAACAGAAACTGGTCTGCTGCGTTAATTTTCCTGAAACAATTCTGGAAAAATTACATCATTAGAATCTGGAAAAATTCCTGCAAAACATCCATTATGACTCGATACAATCATTTGACTCTAACAAACACACATATATATCAATTTCAATTATCGTTAATCTCATGTTCGTGTTCTTAAAAACATATTTGATCTTCCCTACACTTATCTTTTTTTGTAAAATATATTTATATGTAATTAAGGCGAGGTTAAAAACAAAATAAAGCATTTTCACAAAGTCTAACATGAGAATAAACAATAATGAAAAAGATATATAAACACACAAATAAAAAAGAAGAACAAAAACACATGGGTTGCCTCCCAAGAAGCGCTTGTTTTTGTTCGAGTCACTAGTTTGACTCTACCCTTATTTAACGAATAAAGGGGAAGTTTTTCCTACACTTAAGATTAAGTGTGGGTGATAGTAGCGATACATACCCTAAGGGTGGAAATTTGCTACGTGAGGAGAGGGTGATGGGTGATTTATATGCTCAAAGGGGTGTGCTCCATTCATTATAACCTTACCTAATTCTATTGGTGTAGCGGGTGAATCAAGTCTTTCTCCTAGAAATGGATCATCTTCTATCAACTTCAAAAGATTCTTTGTTAAGGATCCATCTTGACATAATAAACCCGGTTTAAACCCACAATGTTTCTTGTTATCAACCATGAATGGGTTATGTAAGTGTGTAAGGTCGTGGGTTACTCCTATATTAGCTTCCACTCTACATGGCCTAGAGTCTACTACCTTTATCAAGCAACTACCCGGACTATTTATTTTGATGGGTGGATTGGGGCCTAATTCAATTCCTAGATTCACATCTAAAGACGGAAAATTGGGTAAGGTTTTTGGTTGAGGCTCCGGTTCATCAAAATTAGGAACTTCCCTAGGACTAAGAGAGAGGTCATGACAACAAGCATCTAAACCTACATTCTCTAGTGGTGTTTGGTCCAAAGGTTCTATATCAATCGGGGTTCCTATAGTCTCTTCTACTTCTTTCGGGTAAGTTATAGGCGGTGTGTGTTCCTCAAGTGATGCTAGGGCTTGTGGGCTTAGAGTTTCTACCTCATTCTTCATTATATCTAGATCTCCTATATGTTCATCATGTGTTTTAGTATGATCTAACCCAAATACACTCCTAAGTATCTCAAATTCGTCTTTAGCCATTTCAAATTCTTGGTCCGATTCATAAGAATTATTCTCAAAAACTTGACTACTATGTTCTATTTGCCTAAAGGATTCCTCATGCGTGTCATATGTTTTGGTGAAATCTATCCCACGCATGCAACTAGGTAGTTCAACTCTAACCATCTCACAATCTTGTTCGGATTTAGGTTCCATGTTCTTAAAATCTAGATCTTTTTGTTCATGGTGCCTAAGGTTGGATAAATCCTCCTTATCTGTTTCCTCAAATTGTGATGTAGACAAGCCTATGACTTCATTCAAACTATGGATTACGCTTAGGAAGCTTTTCTCAATTTTTTTCCAAATGGTCGCACTAAAAGGAGTTGATCCTAACAATGATTTTTGAATAAAAGCCACACATGCACAAAGTTCATCAAAGCCCTCTAACTGTACACCCATCTTTTCTTGGATATCTTTAAGATCACTCACAAATTCATAAGAATAATAAGAAGAAATTCGATTTGTGAAATACAATTTTTCCTCATTTGTTAATGATTCAAATGCAACTTCACTTGCCATAGCGACAAATGAAAAGGGTTTCACGAACACAAACACAAAGAAGGGGGATAGACTACAAGGAAGCTAATAAAAAGAGAAAAAAGCTCACTTGATAGGAATCAAGCGAAGGAACCTAAACGAGATAGAAATCTAACTAGCTATTCTATTCCCCGGCAGTGGCGCCAAAAACTTGATCTTGGCGTCCGGGGTCAAAGTAACTTCCTTTTCGTCGAGCAAGTTTTTCAACACCCTAGGCAGTGAACCTAATCGTTGTAGTGTAGTATTGGGTAAGCCTCGGGTATTGATATCGTTATCTAGGGGAATAGGAATGCTAGTAAGAAGTGTACTACGCTAAGGTTGGGGTTAAGGATGATTTTTTTTTTTTTTTAATTATCTTTAATTGGTTTTTTAGAAAGCTAAGGGTAAAAATCTCTGGGCAATGGATTTGGGGGTGGTACTTCTACCGATTACTCTACTATTCTAATTATCTATTACTACGGGTAGTCTATGTCTTTTTTATGTGTGCTCGTATGATGATTAAAAATGTGTTTACCTAGATACTATTACTCCCTAGTTATCTTTTATTGTTTGTTGAAATGTCACGTCCTTATTCTTAACGCGTTGTGTTTTCTAAGGTCGTAGGGTGTGCCTTTTTCCCTAACTCTTTGAGACTACCTTAAGGTTATTGCCTACGAAATCCGCTAGATGTTTCATAAACTAACTTTAAGGTTATTTTTGGATGTTTAGACTACGAAATCCTCTAAGTGATTCATAAACTAATGTTCACAAAGATTACTCATGAATTTAAACACAATGATAGCCTAATTGCACTCCTAATGCAATTACAATTAAGATAAGAGACAACCAATCAATAATTAATAACTAGGTTTCATAGATTTAAGCAAACACACAAGAAATTTAGCTGAACATGTTAAACAACCAATCAATAATTAATAACTAGGTTTCATAATTAATAACTTGCGACGGCGTCGCCTTATAGGTGGGACGCCGTCAGATCGCCGTCATTAGGGTTTTCGTCTTGGCTAAGTTATTGTTGGGACGGCTTCAAGTCACATTGTAGTTGTGACGCCGTCGGGCTTCAGCAAGGACGTCGTCTGATTTTGGATTTGGGTCGTCTGAGATGAAAAGTCTTAGTGATGCCCTTCCTCTTCAAAGCCTGATGCCGTCAGGTGTATTTTAGCAAAAAGTCTACTGAGCGGTCATGTGTATTTTAATTAAATCCGTAGTGAGGGATGGCGTCGCCCTTTGGTTGGGACGTTGTCAGCTTCACTTTCAGCAGCTTGAGTGTCTTCGATCTTGACTTTGCCATTTTCCTCATGTTTTTCAGTCCTTTTCGTCCAAATATGCATCATTCCAGCATTTTGCTTCCAAGAGACCTAAAAAGTGAAAAGGAACGAAATTAAGCAGTAACGGATATAAAAGTGGGCGATTAAGGGCTTAAATGACCCCTTAAAAGTGTATGTTTTAAATCCTTATCAATTATGGACCAACAATGTATTTTAGTCTTATATTAAAGTACAAGTGTTAGGTGAAAGTTTTTTTTATATATATTCTCTTGTTTTATTATAAAATTACAAGTACACATTTATGTTTTATTACTTGTACTTTTAAAATTTACTTGTAACTATGTTTTGCTAGAAGTACATTGTGCATTTATACTTGTTCTTTGACTATAATATTTTTCCGTTAACTACCATCACAATTCTATTTTTTAACCACCATCCAAAGAGCACCAAAGCCGGTGATGAAGACTCCATCGTCTTCATTAGACACTTGGGCTTCCTTGCACGGAGCAGGTAGCTCATTTTTCTTGCTCCACCATCGTCTTCATTAACAGGGTGCTCGTTTTTTCACAAAACCCACATCATACAATCTTTACTTTTATTCGTAAATCGCATAAGTGCTGAAGACGACGGATCCGCTAATGGACGGTTATGTGATTTTAGGTGGCGGTGGTTTGACGGTTATGGTGGAGCAGTTGAGTGATGGTGGAGTAGTTGAGCAATGTGGGTTTTTTGTATACGTTTCTGGTAGTGGAGCAATGGTTTGACGATTTGACCGATGGTGGAGCAGTCGAGAAAATGGATCTGGTGGTTAGTTGTGGTGGTGATGAAATGGTGAAGTGGTGAGGGTATATTTGTGAGGGAAAGAGAAAATAGATAAAAATAAGGGTATGTTTGTCATTTACGCCAAAAACCAAAGCTTGTACTTGCAAGGGACACGCGCCAAAAAATTGATGGAGTCGAGCATGACCATAATGGGAAGAGGATGTTGGATTTGACCTTTTCTTTGACCCACTTCAACTTTTTGTATTATTTATGGCATATTCAATTATATCCTTAGGTTAGCTAGACGATTACCCACACATAGCGGCGATCGAAAAGTTGGTTGATTTATGTGGTTAGGGGGGGTCAGGGAAGCTCACAATAAAGAAAAGACATGGTATTATTAGATTGAAAGAAATGGAAAGTTGTGTGTGTTTATAGATAGAGAAAGAAGAAAAAACACACACATTGTGATATTACAATGAGACTTCCACCATTCCCAGTTGCAACTAGGAGGGTATTTATAGGGAACCATAAGTCAAACTTTACATGTTTGACATTATTAGTACATGTCGTATAAGAAATAAGAAACTAATGCAATTCCCGATAATGGCTTCACTCTAAAGGCTAACAATCTCTCCCCACAGTGATGTCATACGGGAATTGCTTACAACGTTCCCTACAAGTAAAGTTGAATACAAAACATAAGCGCAACAGCTCTGAGAATGTCTTCACAGTCTTCAAACTTCATTAATCATTTCAGCTTCATGAATCTTCACAACTGGTCTTTACTTGTAGAAGAACAATATGAGCAATTCTACTCAGGGATTAAAATATGGCATTTTGTTCTCCCCTAATTAGTGTTCTCCCCCAAAATGACAACTCTTCTGATAAATGCACTAAGTCCGAAGAAGTCTTCTGATGAATCTTTGAATAATGTCTTTAGTCTTTTTTTAACTATAAATGCCCTGAATCTAAAGACGTCTTCTGGTAAACTTGTAACCAGTCTTCAATCTTCTAACAAGCAATGGAAAATGTAGAACATACTGTAGACTCGACCTTCTTCAAGATTTTCCATTCGGGGGAACTAAATATCAACATCTTCTTCTTACCAAATGCATTCCAGTTATCCTACATATAACAAATCAGCCCATGATGTACACATGAAACGATAACACTGAAGTAACAAGTTAAAACACTGATCATCTTGAATATGTTGCTCGAAATTGATGACGGTGGATAAGAGAAGAACGTGAAGTGTGTAGAAAAAAATACGAGAAGATATGGATATAGAATAAATCAATCTCCAACACAAATCATTTCATAAATCAGTAAACCCGATCACATGAACTTGTTTTTCGTCCCCGATGTACACATTTCTCTCCCCTAATAGTTGTGATGTATCGAAATCAACATAAGAATGTGTACATAAAGCATTAACTGGAAGCACTTTATCATAAATCATATCAGCTCGTGATAAGATGTCGATAAACCCAATCGGCTAAAAATACCATTTAAAATTGTCTAACTCTTTATCAGCCCCCTGTATCAAGAACTACGACTATCTCTAGTAACCACATGTGAGGAAAATCCGATATGACGAACTTGAGAATGAAGTAAAATCCCCAGACTTGTGACTTAAGCTTGTACTATCCCTGTGACTAAGCACGGTGTGCCTTATACCCCCAACAAAAGTATTAGTACAAAACCTCTTGACATATCCTCAACTGTGTGAGACACTGAGCACTACAACGTAACTCCTTAAAGTGATAACTACTTTGTGGGTATAGAGAGAAAGAATCACAAAGTATCTAGATATCCAAGTCTTCGTCACCATCAATATATGCGCAAAAAAGTCATCTTCGCAAGAGGGAAAAAGGAAATAAAGATGAAATAAGTACACGCGTCCGTAAAACATCACTTCAAACCCAAATAAGTAAAACACAAGAACTATCCCCAGTAGGAGAAGAACTCCACATGGTAGCAGGAGAACTACCCACTGATTCAAAATTGTCTTGGCAAAGGCCTTGGCAACTACCTTGGGAACTTTCATTATGCAACAACTAAACCGGTTTCTTTAAACCGACCAAATAACCGAAACCAGTTTTGGGAAAAAACTGGTTATATAATAACCGGACCGGTTTTTTTTAACCGAAGCGGTTAGATTGGTTTTCGGTTTAGGGGGAGACCGGTTTTTTACCGGTTATATAACCGGTTAAAACCAAATTTTCAAATAACCGGTTAGAAAAACCGGTTTTAACGGGTCTAATAACCTGTCTCCCTCCGATTTTTTAAAACCGGTCTAACCGAAAACCGGTTATTTAAAAATCCGTTTTTTTTAACCGATTTTTTAAAACCCGAAACCGGTTTTAACCGGTATATTTGCACCTCTATAATAATCCCCATAGTCATAGTTGATATGCATTGAAAACTCTAGCCGTGTAAAAATTTACCTCGTAAAAATTTGTAAGACCATAATACCACTCTTTTTGCCAAATGTTATATCAAAAATTTACACAATGTATTAAAAAATTCATTGGATAATATATGCATTTCGGCCATTAATTTATGATATAAACTTTGCAGCCCAAAATTTTTTATCCTTGTGATATACGTAGTAGCAATAAGCCTGATAAAAGCCCAAACATCAATCTAATCAGAACCCGATCCAACCCAACACTTACAAATGATATAACCGGAAGTATAAACCCTAAATCTCATTGCAGCATAACCCCTAAATACACACATATCATATAACCGGTATTAATCATTTTGCTTAATTTTATATAAATAGTATGTGGAAAAGCATCTTTAATAGAGGTTATATAAAAAAGCTCAAATCTTTAAGTGATTTATCAAGTTTAAGAAACAACCCATTAGTCCTAACCCCTTATACTCAAAAGGGTATTTGTCAAAATAGGGTTTTAGGCCATACCAATGTTGGAAATTTAAGAAATTTAAGGAATCTAGGTTCTTTAGTGGATAATTTAAGGTTTTTAGATGTGGGGTATAAGGGTTATGCTAGTTCGGCTGCGGCCGAAGAGATTATTTCGACGGAAGAGGAAGACAGTGACGAGGTTCGCGAAATGGTGCAGCATTTGAATAAGGAGATTAAGTCGGTTGAGATGAAGAGGAGGTCGGTTAATGGAATTGGTCAAGGGAAGTATAATGCACTTAGGAAAAGGCAGATTAAGATTGAGACGGAGGCGTGGGAGAATGCGGCGAAAGAGTATCAGGAGCTTTTGGTGGATATGTGTGAGCAGAAACTTGCGCCGAATTTGCCTTATGTGAAGTCGTTGTTTCTGGGGTGGTTTGAGCCGTTGAAGAATGCGATTAGTGGTGAACAGGATTTGTGTAAGGAAGGGAAGAATAGAGGAGCGTATGCGCCTCAGTTTGATCAGTTGCCTGCGGATATGATGACCATTATTACTATGCATAAGTTGATGGGATTGTTGATGACGGGTGGTGGTCAAGGTGGTGCTAGAGTCGTTCAGGCTGCTCTTCATATTGGTGAAGCCATTGAGCATGAGGTGTGTTATTATAACTGCAGTGTTATGATTTTATATTTTCGTAGGATTTTATAATAAAATCACATGTGTTTCAGCAACTTTTAGACTGATTATTTGACCCTTAAATAATCGTACACTTATAATCGCTTTCACTCTGGAAACTGAATATAAGCGGCACAAAGAGACAATAATCAGAAATCACTTTCTCGCAATGCCAAATACGGTTTGAGCTGCTGGTAAAAACCATGATCGCCTCTGCTTAAACATCTGTATATGCATTATCGCTGCTACTATAAATGTTTTACCATTATTATCATGTGTTTTTTTCCTGATAATCAGGCAAGAATACACAGATTCATGGAAAAATCAAAACGAAAGGCTTCATTAAACGAGAGCCCCGTTGATGACTCGGAAGCAGCGGAAGCAGCGAATGCCGAACAACAAATGCAGAAATTAAGGAAAAAGGTAAATGTTTTAGTAAAAAAGAAAAAGTTGCAGCAAGTAAGGCATATTGTGAAACAGCAAGATGATTTACAGCCATGGGGACAGGATGCACAAGTTAAGGTTAGTACGCTTGTGACAAATAGTATGATTAATGTCAACAACAGATTTCATGTTCATGATTAAGTTACAGTTTTAATGTCTGTTCTTTCCAGGTTGGTTCTCGTTTAATTCAGTTGTTAATGGAGACCGCATATATACAACCTCCTGTTGACCAGTTTGAAGATTGTCCTCCTGATATTCGACCTGCATTTGTACATACTCTTAAAACTGTGGAAACACCGTAAGTAAGGCCTTGTTTATTCTTCTGCAATTGTTCATCTTTGTTTCATATCTTGTAACCGATTCTTAATTATGTGTGTTTATAGGAGAGGCAGAAGAAGATACGAGTTATTGAATGTGATCCCCTTGTACGAAAAGGACTCGAGAAAAGTGTAAGTAATGAACTTTTAAACATTTATATATGTATGTATGTATGTATATCTATTTTTATTTTTTTTAATTTTTATTTAAAAATCAGGCTATGCACATGGTGATACCGTATATGCCAATGCTGCTCCCACCAGTTAATTGGACCGGGTATGCCTTTCGTGCTTATCTTATTTTATTGACTAACATAATAGGTTACAACCCGTCCGATGGACGGCTTCCTTAGTATTTGTTAAGTAGATCATCGTCGGCTTCGATATTATAAAGTTTGATTTGTAATGAGGATTAAAATGATTATCATTGCGACAAATACAAATTTCACATGCATCCTAAAAATATTCTTAAGACTCCTCCAATCAAATTTCATATTCAACGTTGTGATCATATCGATTCTCTAAAACGATTTGATGCATTTATTATGTACCGATGAGTGCTACATTTTATTTGAATCAGAGTTGCAATGGTTAACTTTCAAATCTGGTTCACCTTCACCAAAATATGACTGGTGGCAATAGTTGGTATTGCCGCACACTTTTATGTTTTGTTTCTATTTTGGCAACGATAATTATTGCAACAAACTCAATCACTAACATCATAAAATGATTTGATGAGTTTTGAACATATAATTACATACATCTGGCACCTTCCTCTTATTGAAAATTCACAGGTCTAATTTCCATGACTGTAAAAACATATTAGTTGGAAAATGCGACCTCACTTTCCTTTTTCCAATGTTGTTACCAACTCCTATTAGGTCGTAGAGTGTATCGAAAATATAAGTAGTAGATGAAATGAGCAAAAGTTTATAATAGAGACAACGATCAAGGATAAAAAAAGTTATAATACATGAAACCTGATATTGCGTGGCGTAATAATAACAGTGTAAGGATGGAGAAAATGGGCGGATGAGGTAACGGTTCAGACCTATAACTTCATTCTATTGTGCATAGACTTCGTCGATTCACTTTATGTTTATCTCTAATTGGGCTACGGGCAAAACAAACAATAGCTAAAAACCAAATCTGGGTAAACATTATAACAAAACGTATTTTTGTATTGCTCAACAGATGTTTCAGATAAATCACATAAGTATCGCATCCCCCAATTTTGGTTCAACATATATAACCTTTTTTAACACCTGATCATTCCATCAAGTGGAAACTTGTGACATGGTTTCTTAAACCATTACTAGTATATTAAAGCAAACACTTAGTAATAATGAGCATCAACCAAACACCACCTTAGTGTCACTTAAAGCTAATAATGAGCAGAGAGCACTAATCTGGTTACATTTAACTTACCACACGATTCCACAAATTGCCAACTTACCCGTTCGACCCATTGAAGATAACTAAAACCCTGTGTGACCCATAAAAGATAACAAAGAAAAACCTGAATCTACCCATCCATACAAAGAAATAAAAAGGCTTAATTGTGATGATCTCATATTCACATATGACTATAGTTTTAAGCACCACGAGCTCGTAGTTTGGTCCAAAAATGTTAATACAACAACATCACCTTAGTAAGCAGCCACCTTTTTCAGAACTTTGATCTATTCTTTCAATGGACTCTGATTTTCGGAAGATTATCATGAGAACCAAGAAAAATGGCAATGGACCTAATGGACCAAAGTGATATAGATGAAGTAATAAACAAATAAAAAATTAGATGACCAATTATAAACTACAAGGCTTGATAGCTGGTTCCAATGATAGTATGATACGAACCAACACCACAAGGGGGAAAAGTATAAAACAGTGTCATTGTGGGTTGATTTCTATCAACATGTATTTAGTCTAGATACACTGGGGATTCTAGGTGTCTCTAATAGCCTAAACGACTGGATACGAAGGCTCCAACTTGAGGACCTGTAAAATTACATACTATTTGGCTATACATGTATGTAACATTAGTTGTTCTTTATGTATATATACATGCAAACTGTAAAGTTTCCGCATAGTACATGTTTCTCTATTTCTCTTTTAAGTTCATTTGAACTTTTCACTTTGGTTTTGGTGTTGGGATTCTTAATGGGCTAGGCGCTTTCATTCAAACTAAACCAGAACACCGCTTTATTGCTTTCACCAATTAAGTACTCACATATCAAAAGTGATGAGAATGAGATACCCCAAACCAAATAATATGCCACTAAACTTTCGCAATTCCAAATTTCCAATATTGAAACCCCTTACAATTACAAAGCAAAATATATCGCAAACCTTAAGATACATGTGAGGGAAAACCTTAATGCACTACTGTGAAAGGAAAATTTCTAGCATTAGTTACTTTTTGTGTTGGAAGAGGGTAATAGCAACTACTAAAATGCGGGAGTATACAGTTTAGGCAATAATATACAATTATCTTGTTCAGGAATGAAAAATAGAAAAAATCATGATTTAACTTATCAGTTTCTGTCCATCCCTGCTGCTAAAAAGGAGTCCCTTTCCTTCCCGCCCTATTGGTTATAAGTGTTTATCTTTTTCTTTGTCTGCTATGATCATCACACAGGTGTTCTTTTTTTCAATTCGATTGTATGATTTTATTAACTCCATAACAGTATATGCTATCAGCCTATCAGGTACACAACTTTCAGTAATTATCATAGAATAATGTTAAACTAAATAAAAATACAAACTTACCCTATGGTAGCATTAGACATTTCACATTTACTCTTCCTGAGTGCTTCTGAATCACATACGGAGTAATTAACAGACTAAATCAGCCAATTATACAACATGAATTTAGGCAAAAACATAAATCAGTGAACTAATTGACCTAATAATAATCGTGTAAAATTAAATACTCAGTAATTAATAATCAAGAGCGCACAAATATGACGACTTACCCTTGGTTCTCGGTTTCTTCTTGAAGTCATTCATGATTGAATTGGGTTTCAAATGATAAAGTGTAATGAATAAGAAAAGAGGAAACAAAGATAAATGAAAGTAAATAAATTTTATACTTCTTGAAGCATCAACTGTTTAATTGTTGCAATGGAACGTGGGTGGTTTTGTATACAAAAGGGAACAAAGAGGCGGGAAGATAATTACAGAGAAGTCTACATGTCATTAAAAGCCTACGAGGCATGCTTTGACAATGCTCTTTTAATATCCTGTGTTTTAATGAAATAATAGATTTAAGCTAGTTTTTATGGTAGAAGAGTAATGTGTTTCAACTACTTATTTGTCTTCTATTTTGCAGTTACAACAGAGGGGGCTACTTGTATCTACCATCCTATATAATGCGCACACATGGTGCAAAACAGCAACGTGATGTAGTTAAACGAACTCCAAAGAAGCAATTAGAGCCTGTTTTTGGGGTGGGCACATCTTCTGTTTGATCTTTTAATATGTAACTTCAATTCCCCATTTCTAATTTTTATATTTATTTCAGGCGCTTAATACACTTGGTGCTACAAAATGGAGAGTAAATAGAAAAGTCCTTGGTGTTGTAGATAGAATCTGGGCAAGCGGAGGACGTCTAGCTGATTTAGTTGACCGTGATGATGTGAGTTTACCTTATTTCAAAAATCAATTTCAGGAAAGAACCCTGTTTTTCTCTCCCTAAAGATAAATGATATAATGAATGCACAGGTTCCTTTACCTGAAGAGCCGGATACAGATGATGAAACCGAATTAAAAAAATGGAAATGGAAAATGAAAACCGTTAGAAAAGAAAACAGAGAGAGGCATTCCCAGCGATGTGATATTGAATTAAAACTCGCTGTAAGTATTTATAAATATGTAATGCAAAATAAAAATATCTTGAACAAGTTAAATTCTAATTTCATTTTACAAAAATCAGGTCGCGAGAAAAATGAAGGATGAAGAAGGATTTTACTACCCCCACAATCTTGATTTTCGAGGTCGTGCATACCCGATGCACCCGTATTTAAATCATTTAGGGTCTGATTTATGTCGAGGTGTGCTCGAGTTTGCTGAGGGAAAACCACTAGGAGAATCAGGCTTACGGTGGCTGAAAATACATCTAGCAAATGTATTTGGTGGTGGTGTAGATAAGTTATCTCATGAGGGTCGGTTGGCGTTCGCGGAGAAACATGTGGATGATATATTTGATTCTTCAGATCGACCTCTTGAAGGAAAACGGTGGTGGTTACGTGCAGAGGATCCGTTTCAATGTTTGGCTACATGCATGAATTTAGCTGAAGCTTTAAGAAGTTCTTCGCCTGAGACTACTTTGTCATACATGCCTGTTCATCAGGTGAACTATTTTCGGTTTTGTATAAAATAATGTTTAAGAAGTTAATTTGTGTAATTAGTTTATTTAAGTTGTGGATATTCTGGTTTGAAACTTTTTAGGATGGTTCGTGTAATGGGTTGCAACATTATGCTGCACTTGGGAGGGACAAGGTATGATCTTCACTCTTTACTCATTGTAAAATTTTCAATTGGTCTGTAGATGTTTATAGTTTAAGGAGCACCTGAAGATATGTTATCTATTTACTTTTTAAGTTTAAGGCTCATTTTTCAATAAGAACGTTAGGGTTTTTGGATGCGCCTTTTTGATAGTGATTATGTGATATTAAATTTTAAAAATTGGTTAAGTTTAAGGAATGGTAAAAGGTAATTCTATTTTAGCCTTTGATAATCAGTTCTGTTGTAGCGGGTATGAAACTATAATTATTTGACCTTTATTGTGATTTTAAGCTTATACAATCCAAATCCAAACACCCTTTTAAGTATATCAGTTGGATCTTACAATCACACATGAATTTTTCACTCATGCAGTTAGGAGCAGTTGCAGTCAATCTAGTTGAAGGAGATAAGCCAGCTGATGTCTACTCAGGGATTGCTACTAGGTTACCTCTTACCCATTTTCCTGTCATGTTATATTTTTTTAATAATTACTGATTCTTAAAACCTTTCAAGGTCGATATTAATATGAAAATTTTGCTGAATCAGAGTGATTGAAATTATGAGGAGAGATGCAGAGGGGGACCCAACAACTGATCCAAATGCTAAGCATGCACGAATGTTAGTCGACCAGGTATATATTCATGATATTATGAGTTAAAATATATATTTTTTTTTCTGGTAATATCTATTTATTTTGACTTGTTTATGTTGCGAATGGCATGCTTAGGTGGACAGGAAGTTAGTTAAGCAAACAGTGATGACGTCAGTGTATGGTGTCACATATATTGGTGCTCGTGACCAAATTAAAAGAAGGTTAAAAGAGCGTTGTGCCATTGAAGATGATGCAGAGTTATTTGCTGCTTCTTGTTATGCTGCAAAAGTATGTAAATATGGGTGTCTAGCAGTTGGTCGATATTATCTAATTTGTCGGTTTTTGACTTTGTAAATAATACTGTCTTTTGCAGACCACATTAACTGCTTTGGGGGAAATGTTTGAAGCTGCACGAAGTATTATGACTTGGCTTGGTGATTGTGCAAAGGTATATAGAATTTTTATTCGTGTCAACTTAGTATGTTTAGTATTTGATTATCTTTTCCAAATTTGATTGTTTGTTTCTGTAGGTTATAGCTATGAAAAACAATCCTGTACAATGGACTACTCCTCTTGGACTTCCTGTTGTACAACCCTACCGCAAATTAGGAAGACACCTTGTGAGTTTTTTAAAGTCATACCTCTGTAATTTGACTTTCGCTGATTATAATTTAATTTCTCATTAGTTTTTTTCGTTCCTTATGAATGCAGATAAAGACATCTCTTCAAGTATTGACATTACAAAGAGAAACTGATAAAGTTATGGTTAAGCGACAAAGAACGGCTTTTCCTCCAAATTTTGTCCACTCTCTTGATGGGTCCCATATGATGATGACGGCTCTTGCTTGTAAAGAAGCTGGTTTAAGTTTTGCAGGTTGACTAGTGTTTGACTCTTGTACATTGTCATGTTTTGTAAAGAATATATCTCATTGTGTTGTATAAATATGTTGCTGCAGGAGTACACGACTCCTTTTGGACACATGCGTCTGACGTTGATGAGATGAATTTGATCCTTAGAGAAAAGTTTGTTGAACTTTACGAGGCACCCATTCTAGAAAATGTAAGTACTTCGAGTTGAATTACTGTTTTGCCCTTTAGGTTTCTTTGATTTTATAGCCATTTATCAGCGTTTTTTTGAGGTGGGGTTTTTTATGCCAGCTGTTGGAGAGTTTCCAGAAGTCTTTCCCGAAACTGGAATTTCCACCATTGCCCGAAAGGGGCGATTTTGACCTTAAGGAGGTTTTAAAGTCCACGTTTTTCTTCAATTAAGACTAACCATATTTTTCAAGGCTGCCAATTCGTTGTTAAGGCGGGCTTTGTGGTTGCTGATTGAGTGCAACAAAGTTCACGATATCACTCCCTTTTGGAGGCTCGGCCTGAACCAGATCAATGCGCACGTCTGTAAATATGTGATATCTTGCGCGTTTTATAGCATAAAACTTGGTTCACTCAAAGCCTGATCAAATGATGCTACTACTCGAGGCTATGGTCGCATCACACTGAATTCTCGTGAAGATCAAGGGCAGCTGATGAGTGGTTTGAATTCTGGCTCGTTTTTGTCTGTTAGATGTAAACTAATTCATACACAATTCTTAATTACTTGGACTCTAGTTTTAGCTATTTTTTGGTGTTAGTCTCATTGTTGTTCATCGAGTGGTATTAGCTAATAAGAGAATAGCTGAATAGGAAATTATAGAGTTCCAAGGGTATGTCCTTGAAGAACAATACTGTTATATTGACTTTTTTGTACTGTAAGAGCTAACTTTTTCAAGTATATGAAGATGAGTAGTTAATACTGTTTTGCATTATGAAGAAATGCACAAATATGTATAACAAGCCAATGATTTACTGCTGGAATAAAAGTTATTTGTCCACTCGAGTTTACAAACATTTCAAGATAACGGATATTGCAGTTGTAGTACAAACCGTAAAATAAAATGTGCCGATATCATGGAATAGCTCTCCATTTGATGAGCCGATGTCGATATAATATTGTCAAGCAAGTGAATGTATAGTTGACCTTTTCTTATAAAATTCCATTATGCGACAACAATATCATACATCTATATTACAAATTTTGAGTTCAAATGAGGCTCTTTACACTTGACAAAAAAACATACAACACAGAATCATTTTATACAAAATTTGGCTCCATCTTCAACATAAAACCCGGATTGGGTCGTCTCAAATGAATCAGCAGGAGATGATTTTCGTGGAACACAAACCCGATTGGTTGTCTCAAATCAAGCAGTAGGGGACGGATTTTTCTTGAACAAGGCATATGCATCACTATATATGGCTATCACATTTGCAAAGACAGCCAAACCAATCATCAAAACAGCCAACATCTTATCTCTTGTCGTAGCTATTCCATGAACATCTCTAAAAACACACAAAACACATCAATTAATAAACCAGCTCTTAATTACACAGAACATACAACTATATGGAAAAAAATATATCACTACGTACTTTATAGCAATTGAAGCAGGGAAAATAAACCCAATGCAAACAGCAGCAGTTGCTCCTGTAAACTGGAAAGCATCCCAAGCACTTGGTATGAAATTAGCACCCAAGTATATGACCCATAGTTGTCAGGATCCCGATCCTGATCTTAGGATCTTACGATTTTACGATACTGCAAAGCAAAAACGATCCGGATCCTACATAGGATCTTTGCAGGCTTAAGATCTTATAAGATCCCGATCTTTACCATACGATCTTACGATCTAACCCGATCCGATCTTACTTTTCTCGGATTACAAACTAAAAAACTACAAATTTATGGGTTGTTTGTTTGTAGAATTCAAAAAACAACATGTTAATCTTTTTAAACATTTTATAATCATAATTTAGGACAACATTTATATGAAACATTCATAGTATTTTATGGTTATAATGTATTAGAATTTGTAGATTTGTGTAAAATTACATAAACTATTAAGAAATAACATTAGAGTAGGATCTTAAGATCCCGATCCGATCTTACGATCACGATCTTGTAAAGACGAAAACGATCCTGGGTAGGATCCCGATCTTGACAATGACCAAAAGTAGACCTGCACTAATGATAGCAAACTGCTTGTTGTCTGATTCCAAAGGTATCTGAGATGATCCAAAGAAAATCCCATCCGCGTTAAGGCGCAGAGCATAGAATACCAGTGGGAAAACGAGCATTAGGTGTAGGGCGTAGCTGACACGAACTATGTCATTAAGCTCAATACTAAAAGGAACACCTAAATCAGAGTCAAAGTTTGACAATATATCTCCCATTGTGGAGTCACCAAATCCCAAAAAAACTACTAGTCATTATGTACACGAGTGTGCATAAAACCAACGATATCTGTACAATTGGTTCGTTGAGCGCAGGGTTTTCAAGCTCATTGCCAATAGATAAAAAGGGGTTAATCATTCATCTGTGAAGCAACTGATCTTATTCATGGAAAACTACAAATTTAACCATACATAGTAGGGACTTGTTACAAATTGTACCAAATGAGTTAAATTCATAATTTTCCCTTTAACTTAATGTATGATTTGGTATTTAGGCATACCGTTAAAATGACAGATATAGGCGGTTACAAGAACGGGGACTGCAGTGAAGAGGTTCCAAACAGAGTTGATGTCTGTAATATCTGGAAGTAACCTTGGCATCGGGAGGCTGCCGTTTATTATTTTGAAGATTGATATTCCTGCTAGAATTAATAGGAAAACGACAGCTAGTGCAACAGCTAAGCTGGATGTAACACTCAGTGAATCTGCATATAGCAAATAGATTATGTATAATCGATATAAGTACTTAAAACAGTAAGAGATAGAATGTGTGTGTAATTAAATAGTGTGTACCCATTTCGCGTGAGGGATGCCAATGGAACAAAGATACCAATAGTTGTGACTAGGAGAACAAAGACTCTGCCGGTCCACCAGTGTGGTCCAAACCAACCTTCTAATAGACTGGGGTGGTGCACCCCATTTGCAGATGATCCAGCCACTACATCACCTTCATTTCACAACTCAAACAAACACAAAAGTAATCAACAAAATAACTATAAATGGCTAACTTTTTTGTTGAACTGGCAATTGTTGACATAATTTAGTCAAGTTTATGCTGTTCTTTTGGAACCTGGAAAAAGACCATTCAAATGAACATATAAAAAGTGGACAAAGTGTTTGGATGTGCTTTTTGTTGTTTAAAGCTCTACAATTCGGCATTTTGAGTGTTCATGAGCATTCTGATTATCTAATTATTCACATGCATGATGTCGAAGCATTTTTCAGCCGGGTTGGTCTTGACGGTTCCCACGTACCGGTCATCCTTGTCCCGAGCTTTGAAATGTGCTACAAACATGAAAGAACCCGTTAGAAGGAGCCCCGAGGCCGAAGCCCCGGGAACCACCCTCCGACGGTCAAGTCAGAACCTCGTAGGTAGAGGATTTAGCATATGTGTAAAAGCATGTTATATATGCATTATGATGTGTGTATATGTGTGAGATGTGTATGATTCTATAATGTAAGATGTGGTGTTATATGTGTGTGAGAGATGAGATAAGTATCATGTGTGTATGGTATGCCTTAGGTGGTGTTTGTTTTTTAAGAGGTTCTGAATCTGAATCTGAATCTGAGGCGTAAATGTCTGAATCTGACCGCATCTGAACGGGAAAAAAAAACTCATGTTTGAACCGCACATTTGCTTGCTCGTACTAATTTTTTGGTCTTTTTGTGTCGAACAGGCAACAAGAGGCATTCAGACACCCCTCGCAAGTCTAGACCATTAAGATCTTACTACCTGTTAACGCGTCTGAACTGGAAAAAAAAACAAACAGTCTGAATGACCAAAATGTCTGACCGCGTCTGAACGGTTCAGATTAAGAGGCTGTTAAGAGCCTCTTAACGAAAAACAAACACCACCAATGTGATAAGAGTGACACATATATATAGATATAGAAAGTGACATAGATAGTGACATATTTAGGCGGGAAACAATTAGGCGGGAAATAGTTTAGGCGGGAAATATCCGGCCATATACGTCGACATGTCCCCCCAGTATTGTACTATTGGTTGAAGACCGATAGTGCAATACTTAGAGGATGTCTTTGCGCTTTTCGGCACATGCCGTTCGGACAAGTGTTGTATCTGCCTCTCGGCACGTGTCCTTCGGGCGCATACGTCAACATCCCCCCTAGCATTGCATTATTAGTAAAAGACTGATGATGTGATACTTTTTTAAAGAATACCTTATGGCCTTTCGGCCTGTGTCATTCGGTGATGCCCTTAGTGACCATCTTAGAGGGGTTTATCAAGTGGCCCATAAGCCGATGCTTACTAAGGCGAGTTGGGTCTTATTAAACCACATACGCCATCATGTCCCCCCAGTATAGTATTATTGACCAATGGTCAATGATGTTATACTCAAACTTTGTCTTGTCTTCATATATACATTTTTCATAATTCTTTCCGAATGGCTGTGGACCACCATCAAAGTGCATTGTTGACTGGAGGCTGAAAGCCATACATGTCTTTCCCTCATCTCTTTTTTTGTACTTGTGTGAGATATCATGTATCCCATTTGTTTAATTAATGACGTCCCTAGTGACCGGCTCTTCCGGGGTATAGCAATGACGTCCTTGGTACCCTGTATCTTCGGAATATAATTATGCCCGTAAGTAAATATACCCCGGCCTTCCCTGGTGACTTAGCACTTTTGAGAGTAATGTTTGCTTTGTTGGTAAATATACCTCTGCTCATCCCTAGTGACTTGGCACTTTCGGGGGTAAATTATGCTTTTTGGTTGGTGTACCTCGGCCTTCCCTAATGACTTGGCACTTTCGGGGGTAAATTATGCCCGTAAGTAAATATACCCCGGCCTTCCCTAGTGACTTAGCATTTTTGGGTGTAATGTTTCGCCTGTTGGTAAATATACCTAGGGCTCATCCCTGGCGTCGTCTGCCCGGGTATCTGCATGCCGTTAGGGCGAATATGTCTCGACTCTTCCCTTAATGACTTAGCATTATTTTGGGGTACGCAGGTGCCTAACCGAATGGTATATGGGCCTTTCTAGTGCGTTGCAATTACGGGGTATAATAGTTATAACTGTTGGGTTTTTGGGTGCACGGTCGGAGGTAGCTAGTCTCCGTCGGAGTCACTATGATGTTATGTGTTATATCTTGTAAATGTTATGCATGTGGAACCTCATACAATTATCCCTGCAAAGTGAAACATGAAAGCTCTTTTGCTTTTTCGTGTTAGATATGATAAACACATCATTTCATTTTCATCAAAACAAAAATCAGGTCATAGCAGGACAACCACATCCTATGAACGTATTATACCATTATACTCCCTCCAGTTCAATGGTGCTAATGTTTATTAGTATCGTTGAACTTAAAAAGAGCAAAGTATTAGATAACATAAGCAACAATTGATATCATGGATGTCTATTGTCAAACATGGTGTTTCTCGTGCTGCTTGACGGTTGAGTAACAACTATTGTACATTCAACATTATGTTCCAATAATATTTTAAGATATTAATCAAATATTGTTGTCCTAATATTTAGTGTCGTGCGTTAGCCGAAGGTTGTATTCTGTAGTATGCTATCAATCATCAAGATAAGGTCTTTTATATTCTCCTTCCTTTTTTCAATACATTCACATGATTTGTGGTGATTGATAATCACCAATTGTCTGACAACTTTGTCCGGTGTGTTCACCATGCTTCTCTTTCGGTAAATTTTTGCATGAGAACATGTACTTTATGCACTCAAATATGTGTTGGAAAATTTAGTGCACTTGCGGGAATAGTTCACACCTTGTAATGGGTTAGGAGGTACGGAGTGTACACCCATAAGGTCCATGAACACCCTGACTCTTGTAGTGGTTTGTATTGATAGTGCTTGGTGAAAGTACTGTTGTGGTTGCCACTGATTATCAGTGTTTCCACTGAAGCAGTACTTCCACTGGATCGATGTTTCCACCGAGTGGTGTTTCCAATAGAAGTGGTGTTTCACTGAAGTAGTGTTTACACTGAAGCAGTGGTGTTTCCACCAAGTAGTGTAACCAGCGATAGCACTATGAAACTACTAATGAAAGTACTGAAGCTTGTAACGGCTTTGACCTATTCAAGTGGCAGTTTCAAGTGCTTAATGACCACGTTTAATTGGTCATGTAACCACTAACGGCTATAATGGGGATAATTATGAGGCTATTAATGGGCGATTAATACTCATAATTCCATTGAATTAGCCAAGAGGATTATCCTATAAATAGGATATCTGATTATGCATGAAGAGACACAGAAAACACTAAACACTTATAAGCGCAAGGGTTATTGAATTGTGCCTAATTCCATAACTGCATTTGGTCTTATCCCAAGTAGATATTCGTGCAACCCAGGCATTAGGGTCGAATAGTTTACTTTGGAAAGTGATCACACGATTCCAAGTGATATCCGGTAACCACCTAGTGGTATTGCTACTGTCATTGATTGTCTTAACCCTGTTCTGGGAGATACCACACTAACAATCAAAGTAAACTATTTTGTGATAATCAATGGCAACTGCTGCAATGAAACACATGGCTTCAAACTTTGCTAAGCTGGACAAGTTTGAAGGGGTGGACTTTAGGAGGTGGCAGAAGAAGATGCACTTCTTGCTGTCAAGCATGAGTGTGGTGTATGTGCTAACCACACCTATTCCTGATGATGGTGATGATGCTACTGTGGAGCAGATTAGGAGGAGGAGCAAATGGGAGAATGATGACTACATATGCAGAGGTCTTATTCTGAATGGTATGTCTGATTCTTTGTTTGATATTTATCAGAACTTTGAATCTTCCAAAGAACGGTGGGATTCCTTGGATGCCAAATATATGGCTGAGGATGCATCAACTAAGAAGTTCCTTGTTAGTAATTTCACAAATTACAAAATGACTGATTCAAGACCGGTTATGGAACAATACAATGAACTTCTTGGAATACTTGGAAGGTTTACATAACACCAAATGAACATGGATGAGGCTATCAAAGTCTCGTGTGTCATTGACAAACTCCTTCCTTCATGGAAAGATTTCAAGCATACCTTGAAACATATGAAGGAGGAGTTAACTCTTGTTGAGTTGGGCGTCATCCGCACATTGAGGAATCTCTCAAGGTGCAGGATAATGACAAGCTAAAAAGTAGCAATGCTACTGGTGCATCTGTTGTCAATATGGTGGAGCATAATAACTCCACCAGGTACAATGACAACAAAGGCAAATGCAAATATCATGACAACACAAGGGCAGATCCTAACAAGAAGGCAACACCTACTTGTTGGAAATGTGGCAAAACCGGTCACATTAAAAGGGACCGCAAAGGTGTTAAAATTGGTGGTAAAGCCAATGGATCAAGCACTAATGGTTCAGGGAGTGGTGGTTCAGCCAACTCACTGAAAGGTCAGAATATGTTTAATAAGTCTTTTCAGATTTATTATGTTACATATCTATCTGAATCTTTTTATGTGCAGGATGATGATGTTGCGTGGTGGGTTGACTCTGTTGCAACAGTTCATGTGTGTAAAGATAGAAGCTGGTTCAAGACTTATGAGTCACTGAATGATGGTTCTATTCTTCACATGGGAAATGAGTCAACAGCCTTGGTGCATGGTCGTGGTTGTGTAGATCTTAGGTTTAGTTCTGGAAAGATTGTAACTTTGTTTAATGTTATTCATGTTCTGATATAAGGAAAAACTTGGTTTCAAGTAGTGTTTTGAATAATCATGGATATAAACAAGTTATTGAATCGGATAAATTTGTTCTTTCTAAATGTGGTGTTTTTATTGGTTTTGGTTATTTATGTAATCAAATGTTCAGCTTAATATTACCACCGACAGTGTTATTTCAGCTTTTGTGCCCACATATGATCGGTGATTCTACCCTTTGGCATGCTAGACTTGGTCATGTTCACTATACACGGATGCAAGATATGTCTAGGGATGGTTTAATCCCTGCTTTTGACATGGACAATGAAAAGTGTAAAACTTGCATGTTGACCAAGATAACCAAGAAACCCTTTCGGGGTGTTAGTCGTGAGACTAAGCTCTTGGAGCTGATACACATGACTGTGTGATTTGCATGCCACTCCTTCTTTGGGGAATAAGAAGTACATTGTGACATTTATTGATGATGCTTCTAAGTTTTGTTATGTTTATTTGTTACATACAAAGGATGAAGCATTAGATAAATTCAAAGTGTTTAAACC
Source organism: Chrysanthemum makinoi (assembly GCA_910596185.1). NCBI lineage: Eukaryota > Viridiplantae > Streptophyta > Magnoliopsida > Asterales > Asteraceae > Chrysanthemum > Chrysanthemum makinoi. The sequence goes on from OU343216.1 coordinate 139,511,661, forward strand.
TGAAGTTGAATTACAACTTGGGTCTTTGATCAAAAGATTAAGGACTGATAGGGGAGGTGAGTACATGGATACTCGTATTTTCATCTGTTGGAATAATCCATGAAACGACCCCCTTATACTCCTCAGCAAAATGGTATTTCGAAGGAAAAACAGGGTGCTGAAGGAGATGGTTAATTCCATGTTGTCCTATTCAGGACTGAGTCAAGGGTTATGGGGTGAAGCTATGTTAACAACTTGCTATTTATTATATAGGGTTCCTGATAAAGGAACAAGGTTACCCCTTATGAACTCTGGACTAAAAGGAAACCCAACCTGAACTATCTCAGGGTTTGGGGTTGTAGGGCTGTTGTAAGACTCCTGATCCAAATCAAAAGACTTTGGGTGAAAGAGGCATTGACTGCATCTTTGTTGGATATGCAGAGCATTCCAAGGCTGTTAGGTTCTATGTTATTGAACCTAATGAACATGTTTCAATTAACACAATAATTGAATCAAGGGATGCAGATTTTGATGAGAATAGATTCTCATCAGTCCCTAGACCAAGTCAGAGGATTCCTAATGGAACTCATGACACGATGTATCGAGAGGTCCTGATGATGAACCATCAGAGGTCCCTGATGAGGTTGTGGTTCAACAACTTGAACCTATGCTCAGAAAGAGCAAAAGGGTCAGGACTCCAAAGTCATTTGGACCTGAGTTTCAACTATACTTGGTTGAAGGAACAAGGGATGAGGTCTCAGACCAATACTCCTATTGCTTCATTGTTGAGGATGATCCTAAGACATTTGAAGAAGCAATGAAGTCCCAGGATATTGCTTTCTGGAAAGAAGCAATCAATGATGAGATGGATTCCATCATGGGGAACAACACTTGGGTGTTGGTTGATCTACCTCCAGGTTGCAAACCTCTAGGTTGCAAATGGATTTTCAAGAAGAAAATGAAGGTAGATGGAACTATTGAAAAGTTCAAGGCTAGATTAGTTATTGAGGGCTTTAAACAAAAGTCGTGGGATAGACTATTTTGATACTTATGCCCTGTGGCTCGTATCAGTACCATAAGACTGCTGATTGCTATGGCATCTATTCACAATCGATTATTCATCGATGGATGTGAAGACAACATTCTTGAATGGTGAATTGGAAGAGGAGGTTTATATGAACCAACCTCGGGGCTTCATCTTGCACGGCAATGAAAACAAGGTGTGTAAACCGATTAAGTCTCTTTATGGACTTAAGCGGGCACCTAAGCAATGGCATCAAAAATTTGATGAAGTGGTTTTGTCTAGTGGTTATGTTCTTAACCAGGTTGACAAATGTGTATATAGCAAATTTGATGATTATGGTAAAGGAGTCATCATTTGTCTATATGTTGATGACATGTTGATTTTGGCACTGACCAAAATCAAGTTGACCTGACAAAGGAATTTTTGTCATCAAGGTTCTCCATGAAAGACATGGGGGGAGGCTGATGTTATCCTTGGTATAAGGATTAAACATGAAAGTAATAGAATTTCTATCTCTCGGTCTCATTATATTGAGAAGGTGCTTGAAATTCAATTACTTTGATTGTACTCTGAGTACTCCTATGGATACTTGTGAGAAGTGATGCCTAATCATGGCAAGGTCTGTATCTCAACTTGAGTATTCTAGGGTAATTGGTCTGCTGATGTATGCCATGACTTGTACAAGACCGATATTGGTTTTGCAGTGGGAAAATTGAGCGGTATACTAGTAATCCTAGTGCTCATCATGGCAAGCAGTTCAAATGCTGATGTATTTGAAGAGAACTATGGATTATAGTCTCTCATTTACTTGGTTACCCATCGGTGTTGGAAGGTTACACTGATGCAAGTTGGATCAAGAACACTGAAGACAACTCGTCTACCAGTGGTTGGGTATTCCTACTTGGTGGAGGTGCAATTTCTTGGGCATCCAAGAAACAAACTTGCATCACCGGTTAAAAATGGAATCTGAATTTGTGGCTTTAGCAAAAGAAGGCTGAATGGTTGAAAACCTTGCTTCTTGAGATTCCATTATGGCCTAAACCTATAGCACCTATTTCTATCAGTTGTGATAGTGCAGCTACATTGGCTAAGGCTTATAGCCGGATGTACAATGGTAAGTCTAGACACTTAGGTGTCAGACATAGCATGATTCGTGAGCTTATCATGAATGGGGTGGTATCTATAGAGTTTGTGAGATCTCAACAGAACTTAGCTGATCACTTGACGAAGGGTCGGGCTAGAGACTTGGTTATAAAGTCTGCTAAAGGGATGGGTTTAAGTCCAACTTAGTCACTGAATGCTAGGACACCCAACTCCCTCCGAAGGAAACTTAGGAGCTGAGTTCAATGTGGAAATTTGAACATTCAGTGGACTGGAGCACATGTTTTATTTACATCCCAAGGTTGTGCTCGAAACCTGCTGAAAGGAGGATGAAGTCTTTACTTCTTAATGGTTAATTTTCTTTGAAAAAGTGCTTGGCAGAAGCATGAATAAAGAGGAACCACCTATGTAAATGTTGAAGTTTTGCCGCTGCAGGAAGCTTTGGACTTTTAGCTTTTACAACATTTATGAATTTGGATATGGACACATGGCTTGTATTGTGTCAGGAGCTTTTAAGTGTTTGAAAACTTGTGTGTATTTTATCTTGAGGTATTCAAATGGGTTGAAGGGTTCAATTCTTAGAACACCCTGATTCTCGAATATTTGAAACGTGTAATTTACTAAGATGGAAATTCAATCCTCGGGACATTTTCATTTATGCACATGTTTTGCTTGATGTTTAATTTTCATGCAAAGGAAGTGAACTAAATTTGGGGAGGATTGTTGGAAAATTTAGTGCACTTGCGGGAATAGTTCACACCTTGTAATGGGTTAGGAGGTACGGAGTGTACACCCATAAGGTCCATGAACACCATGACTCTTGTAGTGGTTTGTATTGATAGTGCTTGGTGAAAGTCTTTGTGTGGTTACCCGACATCCGGTGTTTCCAAGGTACTTCCACTGGATCAGTGTTTCCACCGAAGTGGTGTTTCCACTAAAGCGGTGTTTCACCGAAGTAGTGTTTACTGAAGAGTGGTGTTTCCACTGCGTGTAACCTGATAGCACTATGAATGTACTGATGAAAGTACTGAAGCTTGTAACGGCTTTGACCTATTCAAGTGGCAGTTTCAACTGCTTAATGACCACGTTTAATTGGTCATGTAACCACTAACGGCTATAATGGGGATAATTATGAGGCTATTAATGGGCCGATTAATACTCATAATTCCATTGAATTAGCCAAGAGGATTATCCTATAAATAGGATATCTGATTATGCATGAAGAGACACAGAAAACACTAAACACTTATAAGCGCAAGGGTTATTGAATTGTGCCTAATTCCATAACTGCATTTGGTCTTATCCCAAGTAGATATTCGTGCAACCCAGGAATTAGGGTCGAATAGTTTACTTTGGAAAGTGATCACACGATTCCAAGTGATATCCGGTAACCACCTAGTGGTATTGCTACTGTCATTGATTGTCTTAACCCTGTTCTGGGAGATACCACACTAACAATATGGACGCTCCTAAACTTTTTTTTTTTTTTTTTTTTTAGAGAGAGAGTTTGAAATTTCAAGCCACAGAAGCAATAGTGTGATTATCGTCATTATACTTTTCATGTATTATCATTTAACGTAAGGATTTATTCTCAAGTAGCAACATGTATAGAGTGAGTTTTATACTTAATTAATTTGTCATACAAAGATGTAGATGCATGCATGTCTTCATCCCATGTCGTGTCACTTTTCAAAGAGTGCTTCTTCTATTTTTAGTACGTAAGATGTGTACGTTGGAAAATATACGTATGCCAAATTTGTGAAAATGCACGGAATTTCGCACATGTCTTTAATATAATTTGTTTTATTTCTCATACGTCTTGCATAAAGTATCCGACATTAGTGTGATGACCTAAAACATTACTTGTATGTTATGAAGGCCAAGAGCCCAATGGCTTAGTTGAGGAGCTGGGGTCTTGTCAGAAGTGGAGATCTGGCAAATATGTCATTCGTGATGTCGTGATTTCATAGTTTGGTAGTTGAAGTTATGAAGGCAAATAGTTTGCTTGACCGTTGTAAAAGCCTTTCATTAAATGTGAGGTCTTGCCATGTCGGAGCTCTAGTAACGGAGCTGAGATGATGCGTCCGGTGACCGAGTATTTTAAGCTCGCCATTCGGTACTTAAATGAACAAGACTCAAAACCGAAGGACATATGATCAACCAAGAGACCTGAGTCCGAAAGTAGTAAAAAAGATGAAAATAATAAATCTAAGTAGATGAACTAAAATGCTCATCATCAAAATTATGATGGACGAAAGTCATTGTTCTATATGAAATGAACTAACGACCAATTTTACATAGGCCATGATTGTTAGAAATTCCAAAAGTTCATTCGTATGAGCTTCTGGAGATGAAGAAAATGGCTGACGGTGGAACTGGCGGTGAGATCATATGTGTGTCCTTTAAGCCTAGACGTGCTTCCATTGCGAGATAAAGAAAAATGGATAGATATAACAAATGATGAAGCTCTGACGTCTAACGTAGTAGTTACGACTCGTCCGGAGGTCACCAATGGGAACGTCTAAGGAGTTGCGAGGAAGACCCAAAACGTATACTAGGTTTTAGTATTACGACTTAATCATAGACTTATTAAGTAAAAAAAAAGTTCTTGGTTAGTAACTTGACATTAAGTCAAGTGTACGTCCAATGTGATGTAAATTTTTTTGTTATACTTTAACATTAAGTAAAGATTATAAATATTGTCGATATCTTTCACGAGTAAGGTGTTCAACTATTTCTACGAAAGATATATTGTATGTTTGGGCTTTCAAAAAGCAGATGGCTTTGCGGCGCCTTCCTTTTCGTATAAAGGACATTTGACCATGTAAAAAGAACATTTGACCACGTAGAAAGGACATTTGACCATGTAAAAAGAACCATACGAAGTCTAACGCAAGGCTATGATTTTGACCCAAGCAATAGAAAAGATTACTCCCTTCGAGCAAGAATATTTTGAACTTAAAATTTGCGGGTATTTACTAATGGCCGCATACTTATTTTGCATTATTTAGCAATTTAGTAAGACCAATGGATAAAAATGTCAAATATGCAGACCTCTTGTTAAATTCAAAATGTGAATATTAGGAAGGTTCCGTCAATAAAAAGTGACGAGGATCCAGGCATGACTTGAATATTAGTTTTATATGATGCGATTACATGCAATATATAGATGACATAATGTGGCAAGTGAAAATTTGTATAAAACTTATTTCCCATGATGTCTTAATGACAAGTGTTTTTTATTGATGAAACAAATAAAAATCTTACTTATCACATGTATACCCAACAAACATAACCACTTTCACATAACTTTTCATCAAAGTACAAGAACAACTTTTTTTTTTTATATTAAAAGGACAAACTTTTACAGTAGACATTAAAAAGGCTTACTCCATAGTACAAAATTTTTCTTTTCCTCGCGAATTGCATTTTAAAAGTAGTCAAGTCATTGTAGAATCCTTTACCAAATAGCAATTTGAACACAAGTCACCGTGATTACGGGCTTTTAGAGATGAGTGATATTTGACCCAAAACCAAGGGGCAACCAAGATGTCAACTAAGAAATACCACCAATATATTTGATGGGAAGATGCTTTTAGTTTAAGCATTAAACTTTCAGTTATCGAGGATCTTTTTATTTTATATATATATATATATATATATATATATATATATATATATATATATATATATATATATATATATATATATATATATATATATATATATATATATATATATATATATATATATATATATATATGAGTAGATACGATATCCATTATACTAGTAATATTTGTGCACTCAAAAGTATTTGTGTTTTGTACCATCGGTTTATAAACCCTAAGTAACATATAGCACGATTTATAACCAAAGGATAAGTAATACAAGTACTTCCCAATGTCCTATCACATTACCGCAACATGCACTCGTAATGTGTAAATATGCTTAAATACATGTGACTTATCTTTGCTACACGTTAAACAGAAGTTATTCAAATTAAATATTCACCTTCACATGCCTACTTTAATGTGACAACTCGTATTTTCAGGTCATATTTCAAAACATTACTCATGCTTCATCATTTATTATTTATCGTAAACTAGATTTACGAGCATCAAATTCGCGTAACCTTAATGGTTTAGCTGTGAATTCATGATCATATCATCAAGGAGATTTCATATAGACTAGATTTAGTCTACATTTTATTGGCATCATTATCATCATATTAGTTCATGCATGGTTTTGCATTTTTCATTCAACGTTTATTTTCCTATTGAATAAACGCTATCGCGTAAACATTATTTTGAAATATTTGATCCAACACTTCCAAAAATATTCATAATATATTTTTATACTCATTTTAAGAGTATAAAAAGTATATTATTAATTTACCCGATGTTTTCAATTTATTTCGTATATAAATTGTTATGTTTATATAATTACGACGGTTTTCTTAAAAACTACTCGATAAATATTTATTTCACTCAACTCATGTAAGAAATGTATTTTTATAATTTTTATGACTTCAAAGTATTTTATCTTGACCCGTTAAAAGTTATTTTTATCTAATGCTACCCTAAATACTCAAATGTACACACAACTTACCACAAGTCTTCAAGTAACTTACATATAATCTACACTTAAACAAATTTAATAAAAAAAAAAGTATTAAAGATGACTAACACCCCTTGTGTCGACAAGGGGGGGGGGGGGTGAGTCATTTGCTTTGATTAAATATCTTGCAAGTATATCATTTTATACTACAACTTACACAAACACATACAACTCAAGATCAAAAGATGAAAACCATTTCCTTTCCTCTCTTTCTCTTGAAACCGGCCACACCAAAGGAACCAAGGGATCATCATAAAATTTTCAAGACAAGGTTTTAACACTCTAGTATCACTTGTTATTAAGGTTTTGCAATAAAACCTAGGGTGATTAGGAAAAATCCATTGTCCATAAACCTCATCAAGTAACTAGTAAGCATCCATATTCATCATCATATCTCATATTTATTTTTATGGTCATTTCATTATATTTGAGAAAACATGCAAGTCTCAAGAGGTTTATACCACTTTTTCATTGATTTTAAGAGTTATATATATTTATGTCATCCTATAATTACTCCTTGTTATTAATCACTCTTGGTGTTGTCTAGGAACCCATGACACCCTAAGAAGGTGTATGGTAGGATTAGAATAGCTTCGTAGTTGTTTTGAATTGGTTGGAATAGGTTTGGCGCGTGAAAAACTCATTTCGACAAGTCTAATTAAGGGTCTGTCCTTATTTTGAAAATCTGGAAAATCCGACAGTAAGCAAAATATTTTGGGCTAGATATTTGGAAAATATAATTTAAAACAACGTGGCAGCTTGAACGGGTTAAAACGGAGCTATAACGAAGAAGTTATGAATTTTTGAAGTTTGACGACGAAAACTAATTATTCCAGAAAATTCAGCAAGCTGTCTCGACTTTTTACGAGTCAAAAATGAGTCTTAAGCGTTGTTAAATGTGTCGACTTATCAAAAATATATTAGTATATGTTATCACGATTCCATGGATATAAACAACGTAGAAAACGGACTTATAACGACAAAGTTATTCACATTTTAAAAAGTTGCCGTAACTTTATTCTATTAGCAAAATTAATGCATTTTCTATTAAACACATACTACGGCAACGAGGGACCATGTTGAGGGTCGTTTTTAACAATGACGAAGTACTTTTTATAAAGTGATGTTTTCTAGTAAAAGTAAGTTCGCCTAGCATATTTTTCAAAATGTCAAACCATTTGTCAAGCGGAGTTGTAACGAGTAAGATACGGTCACTTAAACTTTGCCGAAAACCATCCTTAAACAAATAATTTGGAGAACATATTTTGGAGAACAAATAATTTGGAGAACATATTTTGGACACAAGTACCATACTTTACCTATATTTTTCTTTGTGATCGAGACCTCTAGGACGAAAACTTAAACACTAAAACTTTGAGATAATGATACAAACTTACCAAAACCATTGAGTACGTTTCCTAATACTCGATGTGCACCATTTTACGACTAGCTTTTAGAGGCCGTTTTGTCACTTTCATGCATATTTCAACGACATTATTTTACGACGAAAAGTTATAATTTCATAATAAATCACTAAATGATTATCGTCGGATATCATTTCAACGTAAATACATTTGGAGTAATTTAAAAATGGTCAAGACGTTAAAAGATTATTTCTCGACGAGAAATATTATTTTCAAAAATCCATAAGTGGTATAGATATCATCCGAATTGCATGCATAACATTACATCATAACTTATTATGTATCATATCATTCATAATATGTCAAGTTTAGAGATTCACGCTACATTTCGGTGTATCCACTTTTGTCATTATAATCATTGCAACATGTGAGTTTCATAGCCTCTACTTTTATACGTTTTGAATTACTTTTGGGGGAGATACATGCTCAATTATTTTCATTTACTTTCATAGTTACTCTAAACTTTTATGGATTACCGTGAGTTTCCATAGCCCCATTTTCAATTGTTTTAATGTTTTTATTAAACTCCTTGGGGGAGATACATGCTCATCAACTTTTATGACATTCATGATTATTTGCAAACTATGTGTTTATCTGAACTGAATGTTTAGTCATACGAAGTAACAGTTTTGCCATGCTTAGAATTGTCATATCATAAATTCATTGGACTGATGGTCTTGGTATATTCATTGGACTGATGGTCTTGGTATATTCATTGAGCTAAAGGTCTTGGGATTATTATTGAACTAATTGGTCTTGGGATTATTTGAAATAGCACTCATATGTGTTATATCAATTGAATATTGATACATTAAGTAATGTACTGTTATGTGAAATCATTTGACATCATGCATTTGAACATAAACTATACATATTTTGGCAATGGGTTGTAAACACACAGGTTGCAAGTTTTGTATAGGCGGAACTTGGAACTGAGTGGATTTATAATGCCTTTGCTACATAAACGATTTTGAAAGGCTTTACATTTCAACTCAAACTCTATGAACTCACTCAACCTTGTGTTGACACTTTTTAGCATGTTTTATCTCAGGTATCTAAGGCATTCACTTCATGACATCCATATGGACATATCATAGAGTCGAGTGGTGACGGCGCGTCACACATGGGATCTATGCATTTTAAAACATCGTTTGGCTTGTAACAAATTTATTTCCGCACAAGTTAATTTCATTTGGGACCTACACTTTGTAAACTCTGATTATTTTATTAAATCAAATGATGTATTTTCCAAACGACACTTTAGGTCGTTCAATATATCTTAGCTGATGCTATGATGTCAATCCCGAATTCCATTCCGCTGCAAAAAAGTAATTTGGGGGTGTGTGATTGGCATCGAGCTTGGTTATAGAGAACTAGGTTGCATCATTGACCCTAGACTATAACTACATCATTTTAGCATCTCATCATTTCATCATAAGTGCATGTTCACTTTACATGCGGTTTATACGTACATTTTTCGAGTTATTTACTTTCATTTCAAATCGATTGTCACATAGATGCCTTTAAATACCTATCCCATTATCATTTCCTCCTACTCCAATGTGGAGAATGCTTTGTCATTCCTTATCACAATCTTAATATCAGCTGATTCATCACCGATAACGTCGAATGCCGAGCTAACACCTTTAAGTACGGCGAAGTCACTCTCACTCCTTTGTTTCACCACTAACATGTCGAGTTACACGTTATTCACACATTAAGTCACTAGACCATCATACATTTGAAGCACTTACGACACCTAATAACCCATCTTTTGGGAACCCGTCGATTATTTTGAAACGTAACCTCAAACTTATCACCTCACATCACATCTCTTTAGAGCGCTTATTCTTAACATAGGACTTTGCTACGTCTCACCTTTCCTCTTATTTTGAAGAGTTATGGCACCGAAGAAAGCTCCACCAGAAATGACACCAGCTGTTATCCAAAGGTATATAGAGGATAGTATAGCCGAGGCACTAAGGAAAGAACGAGCAACGGTAGCTGCTGCTGCTGAGGCCACGGCTACAACTGCTGAAGCCGCTAGACTTTCACTGCTACGGAGGCTGCAGGAGGATCTCGAGTTCGAAATTGTACATACAAGGACTTTAAGAACTGTGATCCTACAAAGTTCAAAGGCACGGAAGGAGCCACTGCTATGGTTCGATGGTTTGAGAAAATGGAGTCTGTATTCCTTCTATGCAATTGCCCAGATGACTACAAGGTGAAGTTTGCCACTGGTACACTCTTAGATGGCGCAATGTCATGGTGGAATTCAGTATGCGCAACCTATTTGTATCGAAAATGCTTACAAGCTCACGTGGGATCAATTCAAGAGGTTGTTGACAAGAAGTATTGTCCACGCACGGAGGTGAAGAAATTAGAAACGAATTTATGAGTTAGTGACTGTTGGTTATGACATCGAGACCTACATCGGGAGGTTTCAAGAATTGGTTGCACTATGTCCATCAATGGTTTTACAATGAGAAACTACTGAAAAACTTCATTGGAGGACTTCCACAATGTATTCAAGGAGATGTAACTTCTTCGGATCCACAAACAATTGAAGAAACTATCGAGGATAACTCAAAAAACTCATGGCTCAAGTCGTGAAAGGGGAAAACATTATCAACAATAACCGTAACAACAACCACAACAACCAAACTAGCAACAACAAACGGAAATGGGAAAATGACCAAGGAGGTTATAATAACGACAACCAAAACCGTAACACTAATCATCATCAACAACAACAGAATAGTGGGCAAGAAACCGCAATGGGTTATGTTGCTACATCAATAGAAAGGTTATCTGGAACCTACCCACTATGTAATCGATGTAAGTATCATCACAAGGGTCTCTCGTCCCGCTAAGTGCTACAAGTGTCAAAAACTAGGACACCTTGCCAGGAATTGTAAAGGCAAAGCCATAGTTACATGTTACGAATGCGGGGAGCAAGGACACTATCGGAATCAATGTCCTCAAAACCAAGGTCAACAAGTTGAAGGTGCTCATGGGAATGCACACATGTTAGAAAGAGGAGAAACTCGTCATGGTCTCAACAATGCGGAAGACTGAAGAAGTTCGGAAACTAACAGTCTTAATTTTCCTTATGTACTATGTTGTACTAAGTTTATGTCTTCCATCATATTCGGATCTTATGACTTAAGATGTACCACTTTTGATAAACCACTCGTTGTAATATATTCTCATTAAGCGTACTTTCTTTTCCTTCTGATTCGTTATCACTTACAAGGTTTAAATCTCTGTAAACATCGAGAGTTATAACAACTAAACCGATCGTCACATTATCATTCCTTAATTATACATAGTCTAGCTAATTATGTCTAATTCTGGAGGGATATCGTTCCTTAATTATACATAGCCTAGCTAACTATGTCTAATTCTGGAGGGATCATGTTATGTTGGGAGCAGTTATTTATAAGTCTTAGTGCAAGCAGGGTTTTTACATATTCATAAAAGTCAAAGTGTTACTCATGGGAGATTCATCCAATATTTTATTTACTATGATGTTTTGTACGCTCTTAATCATCGATAACCATAACGACATCTCTTCATGTCTTCTCTTCTCGTTATTCATCACAAACTCAAAAATTCGATAGACTAACACGAACTGAATTCAGGGACTGAATTCCTTTTTGGTTGGGCGAATGTGACAACTCGTATTTTCAGGTCATATTTCAAAACATTACTCATGCTTCATCATTTATTATTTATCGTAAACTAGATTTACGAGCATCAAATTCACGTAACCTTAATGGTTTAGCTGTGAATTCATGATCATATCATCAAGGAGATTTCATATAGACTAGATTTAGTCTACATTTTATTGGCATCATTATCATCATATTAGTTCATGCATGGTTTTGCATTTTTCATTCAACGTTTATTTTCCTATTGAATAAACGCTATCGCGTAAACATTATTTTGAAATATTTGATCCAACACTTCCAAAAATATTCATAATATATTTTTATACTCATTTTAAGAGTATAAAAAGTATATTATTAATTTACCCAATGTTTTCAATTTATTTCGTATATAAATTGTTATGTTTATATAATTACGACGGTTTTCTTAAAAACTACTCGATAAATATTTATTTCACTCAACTCATGTAAGAAATGTATTTTTATAATTTTTATGACTTCAAAGTATTTTATCTTGACCCGTTAAAAGTTATTTTTATCTAATGCTACCCTAAATACTCAAATGTACACACAACTTACCACAAGTCTTCAAGTAACTTACATATAATCTACACTTAAACAAATTTAATAAAAAAAAAAGTATTAAAGATGACTAACACCCCTTGTGTCGACAAGGGGGGGGGGGGGGGGGGGGGGGGGGGGGGGGGGGGGGGGGGGGGGGTGAGTCATTTGCTTTGATTAAATATCTTGCAAGTATATCATTTTATACTACAACTTACACAAACACATACAACTCAAGATCAAAAGGTGAAAACCATTTCCTTTCCTCTCTTTCTCTTGAAACCGGCCACACCAAAGGAACCAAGGGATCATCATAAAATTTTCAAGACAAGGTTTTTAACACTCTAGTATCACTTGTTATTAAGGTTTTGCAATAAAAACCTAGGGTGATTAGGAAAAATCCATTGTCCATAAACCTCATCAAGTAACTAGTAAGCATCCATATTCATCATCATATCTCATATTTATTTTTATGGTCATTTCATTATATTTGAGAAAACATGCAAGTCTCAAGAGGTTTATACCACTTTTTCATTGATTTTAAGAGTTATATATATTTATGTCATCCTATAATTACTCCTTGTTATTAATCACTCTTGGTGTTGTCTAGGAACCCATGACACCCTAAGAAGGTGTATGGTAAGATTAGAATAGCTTCGTAGTTGTTTTGAATTGGTTGGAATAGGTTTGGCGCGTGAAAAACTCATTTCGACAAGTCTAATTAAGGGCCTGTCCTTATTTTGAAAATCTGGAAAATCCGACAGTAAGCAAAATATTTTGGGCTAGATATTTGGAAAATATAATTTAAAACGAAAACGTGGCCGCTTGAACGGGTTAAAACGGAGCTATAACGAAGAAGTTATGAATTTTTGAAGTTTGACGACGAAAACTAATTATTCCAGAAAATTCAGCAAGCTGTCTCGACTTTTTACGAGTCAAAAATGAGTCTTAAGCGTTGTTAAATGTGTCGACTTATCAAAAATATATTAGTATATGTTATCACGATTCCATGGATATAAACAACGTAGAAAACGGACTTATAACGACAAAGTTATTCACATTTTAAAAAGTTGCCGTAACTTTATTCTATTAGCAAAATTAATGCATTTTCTATTAAACACATACTACGGCAACGAGGGACCATGTTGAGGGTCGTTTTTAACAATGACGAAGTACTTTTTATAAAGTGATGTTTTCTAGTAAAAGTAAGTTCGCCTAGCATATTTTTCAAAATGTCAAACCATTTGTCAAGCGGAGTTGTAACGAGTAAGATACGGTCACTTAAACTTTGCCGAAAACCATCCTTAAACAAATAATTTGGAGAACATATTTTGGAGAACAAATAATTTGGAGAACATATTTTGGACACAAGTACCATACTTTACCTATATTTTTCTTTGTGATCGAGACCTCTAGGACGAAAACTTAAACACTAAAACTTTGAGATAATGATACAAACTTACCAAAACCATTGAGTACGTTTCCTAATACTCGATGTGCACCATTTTATGACTAGCTTTTAGAGGCCGTTTTGTCACTTTCATGCATATTTCAACGACATTATTTTACGACGAAAAGTTATAATTTCATAATAAATCACTAAATGATTATCGTGGGATATCATTTCAACGTAAATACATTTGGAGTAATTTGAAAATGGTCAAGACGTTAAAAGATTATTTCTCGACGAGAAATATTATTTTCAAAATTTCATAAGTGGTATAGATATCATCCGAATTGCATGCATAACATTACATCATAACTTATTATGTATCATATCATTCATAATATGTCAAGTTTAGAGATTCACGCTACATTTCGGTGTATCCACTTTTGTCATTATAATCATTGCAACATGTGAGTTTCATAGCCTCTACTTTTATACGTTTTGAATTACTTTTGGGGGAGATACATGCTCAATTATTTTCATTTACTTTCATAGTTACTCTAAACTTTTATGGATTACCGTGAGTTTCCATAGCCCCATTTTCAATTGTTTTAATGTTTTTATTAAACTCCTTGGGGGAGATACATGCTCATCAACTTTTATGACATTCATGATTATTTGCAAACTATGTGTTTATCTGAACTGAATGTTTAGTCATCTGAACTGTTTTGCCATGCTTAGAATGTCATATCATAAATTCATTGGACTGATGGTCTTGGTATATTCATTGGACTGATGGTCTTGGTATATTCATTGAGCTAAAGGTCTTGGGATTATTATTGAACTAATTGGTCTTGGGATTATTTGAAATAGCACTCATATGTGTTATATCAATTGAATATTGATACATTAAGTAATGTACTGTTATGTGAAATCATTTGACATCATGCATTTGAACATAAACTATACATATTTTGGCAATGGGTTGTAAACACACAGGTTGCAAGTTTTGTATAGGCGGAACTTGGAACTGAGTGGATTTATAATGCCTTTGCTACATAAACGATTTTGAAAGGCTTTACATTTCAACTCAAACTCTATGAACTCACTCAACCTTGTGTTGACACTTTTTAGCATGTTTTATCTCAGGTATCTAAGGCATTCACTTCATGACATCCATATGGACATATCATAGAGTCGTGGTGACGACGCGTCACACATGGGATTTATGCATTTTAAAACATCGTTTGGCTTGTAACAAATTTATTTCCGCACAAGTTAATTTCATTTGGGACCTACACTTTGTAAACTCTGATTATTTTATTAAATCAAATGATGTATTTTCCAAACGACACTTTAGGTCGTTCAATATATCTCAGAACTGTGATGCTGCTATGACAGTCAATCCCCAGAATTCCATTCACGGCAAAATGTAATTTGGGGTGTGACAGTTGGCATCAGAGCTTCGGTTATAGAGAACTAGGTTGCATCATTGACCCTAGACTATAACTACATCATTTTAGCATCTCATCATTTCATCATAAGTGCATGTTCACTTTACATGCGGTTTATACGTATTTTTTTCGAGTTATTTACTTTCATTTCAAATCGATTGTCACATAGATGCCTTTAAATACCTATCCCATTATCATTTCCTCCTACTCCAATGTGGAGAATGCTTTGTCATTCCTTATCACAATCTTAATATCAGCTGATTCATCACCGATAACGTCGAATGCCAGAGCTAACACCTTTAAGTACCAGTCCTCTCCTCCTTTGTTTCACCACTCACATGTCGAGTTACACGTTATTCACACATTAAGTCACTAGACCATCATACATTTGAAGCACTTACGACACCTAATAACCCATCTTTTGGGAACCCGTCGATTATTTTGAAACGTAACCTCAAACTTATCACCTCACATCACATCTCTTTAGAGCGCTTATTCTTAACATAGGACTTTGCTACGTCTCACCTTTCCTCTTATTTTGAAGAGTTATGGCACCGAAGAAAGCTCCACCAGCAATGACACCAACTGCTATCCAAAAGTATATAGAGGATAGTATAGCCGAGGCACTAAGGAAAGAACGAGCAACGGTAGCTGCTGCTGCTGAGGCCACGGCTGCTGCTGAAGCTGCTAGACTTTCTACTGCTACAGGAGCTGTAGGAGGATCTGGAGTTCGAAATTGTACATACAAGGACTTTAAGAACTGTGATCCTACAAAGTTCAAAGGCACGGAAGGAGCCACTGCTATGGTTCGATGGTTTGAGAAAATGGAGTCTGTATTCCTTCTATGCAATTGCCCAGATGACTACAAGGTGAAGTTTGCCACTGGTACACTCTTAGATGGCGCAATGTCATGGTGGAATTCGTATGCGCAACCTATTGGTATCGAAAATGCTTACAAGCTCACGTGGGATCAATTCAAGAGGTTGTTGACAAGAAGTATTGTCCACGCACGGAGGTGAAGAAATTAGAAACGGAATTCTATGAGTTAGTGACTGTTGGTTATGACATCGAGACCTACATCAGGAGGTTTCAAGAATTGGCCGCACTATGTCCATCAATGGTTTCAGACAATGAGAAACTACTGGAAAATTTCATTGGAGGACTTCCACAATGTATTCAAGGAGATGTAACTTCTTCCGATCCACAAACAATTGAAGAAACTATCAGGATAACTCAAAAACTCATGGCTCAAGTCGTGAAAGGGGAAAACATTATCAACAATAACCGTAACAACAACCACAACAACCAAACTAGCAACAACAAACGGAAATGGGAAAATGACCAAGGAGGTTATAATAACGACAACCAAAACCGTAACACTAATCATCATCAACAACAGAATAGTGGGCAAGAAACCGCAATGGGTTATGTTGCTACATCAATAGAAAGCAGAAGTTATGCTGGAACCTACCCACTATGTAATCGATGTAAGTATCATCACAAGGGTCTCTGTCACGCTAAGTGCTACAAGTGTCAAAAACTGGGACACCTTGCCAGGAATTGTAAAGGCAAAGCCATAGTTACATGTTCAGACGGGGAGCAAGGACATTATCGGAATCAATGTCCTCAAAACCAAGGTCAACAAGTTGAAGGTGCTCATGGGAATGCACACATGTTAGAAAGAGGAGAAGCTCGTCATGGTCTCAACAATGCGGAAGACTGAAGAAGTTCGGAAACTAACAGTCTTAATTTTCCTTATGTACTATGTTGTACTAAGTTTATGTCTTCCATCATATTCGGATCTTATGACTTAAGATGTACTACTTTTGATAAACCACTCGTTGTAATATATTCTCATTAAGCGTACTTTCTTTTCCTTCTGATTCGTTATCACTTACAAGGTTTAGATCTCTGTAAACATCGAGAGTTATAACAACTAAACCGATCGTCACATTATCATTCCTTAATTATACATAGTCTAGCTAATTATATCTAATTCTGGAGGGATATCGTTCCTTAATTATACATAGCCTAGCTAACTATGTCTAATTCCTGGAGGGATCATGTTATGTTGGGAGCGATTATTTATAAGTCTTAGTGCAAGCAGGTTTTTACATATTCATAAAAGTCAAAGTGTTACTCATGGGAGATTCATCCAATATTTTATTTACTATGATGTTTTGTACGTCTAATCATCGATAACCATAATGAAATCTCTTCATGTCTTCTCTTCTCGTTATTCATCACAAACTCAAAAATTGATAGACTAACATCAACTGAATTCAGGGAATGAATTCCTTTTGGTTGAGAATGTGACAACTCGTATTTTCAGGTCATATTTCAAAACATTACTCATGCTTCATCATTTATTATTTATCGTAAACTAGATTTACGAGCATCAAATTCACGTAACCTTAATGGTTTAGCTGTGAATTCATGATCATATCATCAAGGAGATTTCATATAGACTAGATTTAGTCTACATTTTATTGGCATCATTATCATCATATTAGTTCATGCATGGTTTTGCATTTTTCATTCAACGTTTATTTTCCTATTGAATAGCTATCGCTAAACATTATTTTGAATATTTGATCCAACACTTCCAAAAATATTCCTAATATATTTTTATACTCATTTTAAGAGTATAAAAATTATATTATTAATTTACCCAATGTTTTCAATTTATTTCATATATAAATTGTTATGTTTATATAATTACGACGGTTTTCTTAAAAACTACTCGATAAATATTTATTTCACTCAACTCATGTAAGAAATGTATTTTTATAATTTTATGACTTCAAAGTATTTTATCTTGACCCGTTAAAAGTTATTTTTATCTAATGCTACCCTAAATACTCAAATGTACACACAACTTACCACAAGTCTTCAAGTAACTTACATATAATCTACACTTAAACAAATTTAATAAAAAAAAAAAGTATTAAAGATGACTAACACCCCTTGTGTCGACAAGGGGGGGGGGGGGTGAGTCATTTGCTTTGATTAAATATCTTGCAAGTATATCATTTTATACTACAACTTACACAAACACATACAACTCAAGATCAAAAGGTGAAAACCATTTCCTTTCCTCTCTTTCTCTTGAAACCGGCCACACCAAAGGAACCAAGGGATCATCATAAAATTTTCAAGACAAGGTTTTTATCACTCTAGTATCACTTGTTATTAAGGTTTTGCAATAAAAACCTTGGGTGATTAGGAAAATCCATTGTCCATAAACCTCATCAAGTAACTAGTAAGCATCCATATTCATCATCATATTTCATATTTATTTTTATGGTCATTTCATTATATTTGAGAAAACATGCAAGTCTCAAGAGGTTTATACCACTTTTTCATTGATTTTAAGAGTTATATATATTTATGTCATCCTATAATTACCTTGTTATTAATCACTCTTGGTGTTGTCTAGGAACCCATGACACCCTAAGAAGGTGTATGGTAGGATTAGAATAGCTTCAGAGTTGTTTTGAATTGGTTGGAATAGGTTTGGCGCGTGAAAACTCATTTCGACAAGTCTAATTAAGGGTCTGTCCTTATTTTGAAAATCTGGAAAATCCGACAGTAAGCAAAATATTTTGGGCTAGATATTTGGAAAATATAATTAAAACGAAAACGCGGGCAGCTTGAACGGGTTAAAACGGAGCTATAGCGAAGAAGTTATGAATTTTTGAAGTTTGACGACGAAAACTAATTATTCCAGAAAATTCAGCAAGTCATTGTCTCTTTTTACGAGTCAAATATGAGTCTTAAGCGTTGTTAAATGTGTCGACTTATCAAAAATATATTAGTATATGTTATCACGATTCCATGGATATAAACAACGAGAAAACGGACTTAACGACAAAGTTATTCACATTTTAAAAAGTTGCCGTAACTTTATTCTATTAGCAAAATTAATACATTTTCTATTAAACACATACTACACGCAACGAGGACCATGTTGAGGGTCGTTTTTAACAATGACGAAGTACTTTTTATAAAGTGATGTTTTCTAGTAAAAGTAAGTTCGCCTAGCATATTTTTCAAAATGTCAAACCATTTGTCAAGCGGAGTTGTAACGAGTAAGATACGGTCACTTAAACTTTTTGCGAAAACCATCCTTAAACAAATAATTTGGAGAACATATTTTGGAGAACAAATAATTTGGAGAACATATTTTGGACACAAGTACCATACTTACCTATATTTTTTTGTGATCGAGACCTCTAGGACGAAAACTTAAACACTAAAACTTTGAGATAATGATACAAACTTACCAAAACCATTGAGTACGCTTTCCTAATACTCGATGTGCATTTCCATTTAACTAGCTTTAGAGGCCGTTTTGTCGCTTTCATGCATATTTCAACGACATTATTTTACGACGAAAAGTTATAATTTCATAATAAATCACTAAATGATTATCGTCGGATATCATTTCAACGTAAATACATTTGGAGTAATTTAAAATTGGTCAAGACGTTAAGAGATTATTTCTCGACGAGAAATATTATTTTCAAAAATCCATAAGTGGTATAGATATCATCCGAATTGCATGCATAACATTACATCATAACTTATTATGTATCATATCATTCATAATATGTCAAGTTTAGAGATTCACGCTACATTTCGGTGTATCCACTTTTGTCATTATAATCATTGCAACATGTGAGTTTCATAGCCTCTACTTTTATACGTTTTGAATTACTTTTGGGGGAGATACATGCTCAATTATTTTCATTTACTTTCATAGTTACTCTAAACTTTTATGGATTACCGTGAGTTTCCATAGCCCCATTTTCAATTGTTTTAATGTTTTTATTAAACTCCTTGGGGGAGATACATGCTCATCAACTTTTATGACATTCATGATTATTTGCAAACTATGTGTTTAGCTGAACTGAATGTTTAGTCATACGAAGTAACAGTTTTGCCATGCTTAGAATTGTCATATCATAAATTCATTGGACTGATGGTCTTGGTATATTCATTGGACTGATGGTCTTGGTATATTCATTGAGCTAAAGGTCTTGGGATTCTTATTGAACTAATTGGTCTTGGGATTATTTGAAATAGCACTCATATGTGTTATATCAATTGAATATTGATACATTAAGTAATGTACTGTTATGTGAATTCATTTGACATCATGCATTTGAACATAAACTATACATATTTTGGCAATGGGTTGTAAACACACAGGTTGCAAGTTTTGTATAGGCGGAACTTGGAATTGAGTGGATTTATAATGCCTTTGCTACATAAACGATTTTGAAAGGCTTTACATTTCAACTCAAACTCTATGAACTCACTCAACCTTGTGTTGACACTTTTAGCATGTTTTATCTCTGTGTATCTAAGGCATTCACTTCATGACATCCATATGGACATATCATAGAGTCGTGGTGACGACGCATCACACATGGGATTTATGCATTTTAAAACATCGTTTGGCTTGTAACAAATTTATTTCCGTACAAGTTAATTTCATTTGGGACCTACACTTTGTAAACTCTGATTATTTTATTAAATCAAATGATGTATTTTCCAAACGACACTTTAGGTCGTCAATATATCTCAGAATTGTGATGCTATGACAGTAATCCTCAGAATTCCATTCATTTGAAAACAGTAATTTGGGGGTGTGATGATTGGCATCGAGCCTCAGTTATAGAGAACTAGGTTGCATCATTGACCCTAGACTATAACTACATCATTTTAGCATCTCATCATTTCATCATAAGTGCATGTTCACTTTACATGCGGTTTATACGTACATTTTTCGAGTTATTTACTTTCATTTCAAATCGATTGTCACATAGATGCCTTTAAATACCTATCCCATTATCATTTCCTCCTACCCATGTGGAGAATGCTTTGTCATTCCTTATCACAATCTTAATATCAGCCGATTCATCACCGATAACGTCGAATGCCAGCTAACACCTTTTAAGTACAGTAAGTCACTCACTCCTTTGTTCCACCACTAACATGTCGAGTTACACGTTATTCACACATTAAGTCACTAGACCATCATACATTTGAAGCACTTACGACACCTAATAACCCATCTTTTGGGAACCCGTCGATTATTTTGAAAAGTAACCTCAAACTTATCACCTCACATCACATCTCTTTAGAGCGCTAATTCTTAACATAGGACTTTGCTACGTCTCACCTTTCCTCTTATTTTGAAGAGTTATGGCAACAAGAAAGCTCCACCAAAGAATGACACCACTGCTATCCAAAGGTATATAGAGGATAGTATAGCCCAGGGGCACTAAGGAAAGAATGAGCAACGGTAGCTGCCTGCCGCTGAAAACACTGCCGCTGCTGAAGCTGCTAGACTTTCTATCTTGCATGTGAGTCAGAGAGATCCGGAGTTCAAATTGTACATACAAGGACTTTAAGAACGTGATCCTACAAAGTTCAAAGGCACGGGAAGGAGCCACCGCTATGGTTCGATGGTTTGAAAATGGAGTCTGATTCCTTCTATGCAATTGCCCAGATGACGCTAAGGTGAAGTTTGCCACGGTACACTCTTAGATGGCTTAATGTCATGGTGGAATGTGATGCGCAACCTATTGGTATCGAAAAATGCTTACAAGCTCACGTGGATCAATTCAAGAGGTTGTTGACAAAGAAGTATCATTCCACGCGACGAGGAAGAAATTAGAAACGAATTTATTAGTTGTTTGCATCATGGTTATGACATCAGACCTACATCAGGAGGTTTCAAGAATTACTGCACTATGTCCATCAATGGTTTTGGACAATGAGAAACTACTGGAAAATTTTATTGGAGGACTTCCACAATGTATTCAAGGAGATGTAACTTCTTCCGATCCACAAACAATTGAAGAAACTATCGGATAACTCAAAACTCATGGTACAAGTCGAAAGGGGAAAACATTATAAACAATAACCGTAACAACAACCACAACAACCAAACTAGCAACAACAAACTAAAATGGGAAAATGACCAAGGAGGTTATAATAACGACAACCAAAACCGTAACATTAATCATCATCAACAACAGAATAGTGGGCAAGAAACCGCAGAATGGGTTATGTGTTGCTACATCAATAGAAAGCGGTTATAGCCGAACCTACCCACTATGTAATCGATGTAAGTATCATCACAAGGGTCTCGCCTGCTAATGCTACAAGTGTCAAAAATGGACACCTTTGCAGAATTAAAGGCAAAGCCATAGTTACATGTTACAACGCGAGCAAGGACAACTATCGAATCAATGTCCTCAAAACCAAGGTCAACAAGTTGAAGGTGCTGCGGGAATGCAATACATGTTAGAAGAGGAGAAACTCGCCATGGTCTCAAATAATGCTAAGACCTAAGAAGTTCGAAACTAACAGCCTTAATTTTCCTTATGTACTATGTCGTACTAAGTTTATGTCTTCCATCATATTCTGACCTTATTTACTTAAGATGTACCACTTTTTGATAAACCAATTGTAATATATTCCTCATTAAGCGCACTTTCTTTTCCTTCCGACTAAGTATCACTTACAAGGTTTAAATCTCTAAACATCGAGAGTTATAACAACTAAACCGATCAAGCCACATTATCATTCCTTAATTATACATAGTCTAGCTAATTATGTCTAATTCTCGAGGGATATCGCTCCTTAATTATACATAGTCTAGCTAACTATGTCTAATTCTGGAGGGATCATGTTACGTTGGGGAGCAGTTTATTTATAAGTCTGTAGTGCAAGGTAGGTTTTTACATATTCATAAAAGTCAAAGTGTTACCTCATTGGGAGATTCATCCAATATTTTATTTACTATGATGTTTT
>OU343216.1:139534808-139583391 GCA_910596185.1 Chrysanthemum makinoi
TTGCAAAAGATATCGTCTACGAGACGAATGTGCTCCCCCTTGATTATTGCAAAGGGATGTCACAAAATGTAAACCTAGTATTGCAAGTAATTTGCAATGTATTGCTTTGACATAAAGCTCCCCCTAGCTTTAGGATGTCAAAGTCTTCATATGTAAATTGAATAACTACAAAACAAAGGTTAGAAATCAAGTATAATTCACAATTTCCTGCAAATGTTGTCCAAGTTAGTAGAAAGAAAGCTTTCTGTCTCACGGATCCCGCGGTTCCCTCCTAGTAGGGATCCGTCTAGGCAAATCTGAGGGATCCGTCTGGCTGAGGAATAAAGTCAGCAAAGATTAGTATAAAAAGAAATGTTAATACGAAAAGAGATATGGATTATATAGTATACTCACATACTCAGAAATATAGCTAGTAGCATGTAATTCCATTTAATAAAAAAGAGTTATGATATACATGACTCGAAAAACAAGAAAATAGACAATACATGACTAGGAATTTCTAGATCACCTAACGCTTGAAGCTAAGACACCACTATAATCTTCTAGCTCAAGTTTTGTTTAGGTTTAATCTCGTCGACGTTCGAGGAGATGATAGAACATGAAACGTTGGTCCTTTCGTACTTCATGTATCAAACTTTCAACAGGTTGACAATGATACCAATCTTTGTCATGGCTAGGTAGTGGTGGTGGATGAAATGAAATGGCTTGATTCGAAGGATCAAGTGAAGCGGCTTGTGGAGCTTCAAACGATGGAGGGATTGGTGGAGGTGCATTTAAGAATGACTCAACCAAGAATGATGGTGGTGGTAGAGAAGTGTCAATTTCCATATGGTCGGGTGGTTGACTTTGATGATTTGTCATAATCCAAATGGGATTATATGATGAAAACGCCGAAAAGGAAGCCGGAGCAAGTGTTGACTCAACACCTTGATTTTGAACCATTATTCCTCCTAATGAGGAGAATGTTGTTGGTGGAAGTGGATGAGACGTCTTAGGAGGCAAGTCCTCTAGATTGTAGAGGTGTGGTGATGATAGTGGGGATGTAAATGAATAGCTCTAGGAACCAATGGTGATGGTTTGGTGGAGATGATATTGTTTGGCCTAGGAAGTATGGTGGTGTTTGGCAAAGGTAGTTTTGTGGGTACTAACCTTTTAGGAATTGGTTTGATTGGATGATGAAGGATTCTATCATTTGTTGGCTTGACCGGAGATGATTCGGTTGAGGAAATTTCGTGTATAACACGAGCTCGTTTCATGGGTGGTTCTTTAGTGGATAAGTTACTACTTGGGGTTTTCCTCATGATGAGATGATTTCAAGAGTTTGCAAGAGCTGAAAGTTAGGATGAGAGTGATGACTATGGAGGTCCTAATAAGGTGGTTTATAAACTAAGAGATTTGGCAAGTGCATTTAAGCCTTAAGCCACTAGAATTCATTGAAATGTGATGATTGACATGCACAAGAGTCAACTTCAGAGGATGCACTGATCTAGGAACTCATTTAAGATGATATGGAGTGTTTGAGTTAGGAAGATAAGTTGAAATGATTGTTTTTGCAAGAATTGGCATAAACTGTCATCCGGATCCCACGGTTCCCTCATTAGAGGGATCCGTCTAGGCTAATCCTAGGGATCCGGCTCTCAGCAGCTATGAAAGAGTGGAAATGATGTTTCTAAGATCTAAGACCTATATTATCTTGAGTGTTTCAATCCTCCTAAGTGTTTTAAATGAAGGGATGCTTCAGTACTTGAAGGTAATGAGTGATGTAGCTAATGATTGTCATTTATGGAAGGATTTGGAACTTTCAAGAGTACCAATGGATGAGCAAGGATGACACTAGAGTGTCAATTGAAGCTAAATGATCCTAGAGATCAGGTTATGTCTTAGGATAGTGTTTTGGAAAGTATCCTTGAAGCTTTTGAGATGAGAAAACTAGATTTTGATCAACTTTGATCATCTTGGAGGTGAGGATGATTTATGATCAATTTTGCCATAATTGAAAGATTTCTAAGACTAGATGTGAGGGATCAAGTAGAAAATGAGGTGTGAGTTTAAGAGCGGAAGAGTAATGGATTAAAAAGAAACGGTAGATCTACAAGCGTTTTTAGAGTGTGACCTCGGTGAGTTATGTATGAATGGGAAAGATTAACCTATCTTGATAAGGACTTAATTTGCCTTATGACACTATGTTTAGCTTAGTGTGAGGTGTTCTAAGAATGTGTTTGAAATACAATGTTTGTAATTGCAATTTCGTTCGTAGGATCCCACGGTTCCCTAAGAGTAGGGATCCGTCTAGTGTAATCTTTGGGATCCGCCCATCTGCTCAGCATGACCTTTACTAAAGGTATGCAATGATCTTGACAATGCATTATATCTTAAGGATAGTCTAAAAAGATTTCTAATACCAAGATATCAAATGTAAAATCTTTTATTTTATGAAGGAAATTGGATTACATTGATAAAGCACGAGTACAAGAGATTTGATCCTATTTTGGAATACTATTAGTTTCCTTGAGTGTTTTTGCTAGGAGGATCATTATGTGATTGATGAGTGTTGGTGGAGTCAAGAATGAAGAAAGTCTTCATGAGAGATATGTTTAGCGGTTCCATCATCTTGTTCACAAGTACGTACAACGGACTTTGAAATTGAGGATGGAAGTGCATAACATTATGATAGAGGCGTGTCAAGAACATTCCATAAGGGATGAGTTTATTCTTGGAGCCTTGAATATTTGCAATTCGCCTTGCGAAGAAGTAGGCGAGATTGTATGGTTGTTGTGTTAGCAAACAGTACAACATGTGAGCACAACAAAGCGGGAAGGATTTCTCGATTTCCCTAAGACTCCAAACATTTTCACGTAGGATGAGTGCAAGAGGCCTGTACTCTTCTCGGATATCCCTTGTAAAGATAATGTTTGGATCGGAGTAATATGGTCGAGGTTTGCATATTATGCGATTTAAATCTTCGGA
Organism: Chrysanthemum makinoi; assembly: GCA_910596185.1. NCBI lineage: Eukaryota > Viridiplantae > Streptophyta > Magnoliopsida > Asterales > Asteraceae > Chrysanthemum > Chrysanthemum makinoi. The sequence goes on from OU343216.1 coordinate 139,537,776, forward strand.
GAGGGTATGTGTGAACAATATGGACTATTTTCTTCACGAAAGTTGAAGAGAGAATCAAGAGACCAATCTTCGGTGAAGGCACATTGTCCATGATTTGGAATCCGGAGGATGTGAGCAAAATGCCCAAGGGTTAGAGCGAACTTTTGGTTTTTGATATAAAACCAAAGAGATAAAGAGCGATCCTCGTTACGAACGAGTTCGACTTGACGGAAGAATTCCATTATGAACCTTGGACATATCTTCTCGTTGATTTCAAGAAGACATTCTAGTCCTATGGCTCGGAAGGAGGTATTGATACATTCTTCGAATTGTAGAGAGGTGTCTACAATACGTCCTTCGTGTAAGTGATGGTTTTCGAGATTATTGAACCCATGGACATGATTGCCAGGTGTGTTGGGTTCGAGAGAGATGTTCGGAGTGTAGACGCTAGTGAGTGAAAAATCAAACTCATATTCATGCGTCATAGTTGAACCTATAGAAATGACAAGTTAATAAAAGGAGATGTTTGTGGTCAACTTATGATAATCTAATGTTTTTACTAGATTTTTATTAACAATGGTTTTTAACAACAATGACACTTAACTAAAGTTTTTGACTTTCTAGTGGATTATTATGTTTAGAAAGATAGTGGCTTTTAATCTTGCATGAAAACTGTTTTCCAGTAATACGGATCCCACGGTTCCTTTACAAAAGGGATTCGGCTAGTATATCCTCCGGGATCCGTGGATCTGTAGTAACAGAAACAGTTTTGATAAAGAAATAGGTTTTACAGTTTTATACCACGAAATATGTTTTGTCCTACATTTTCTTTTAGCATGCACACATGACTTCTAATGTATCACGAAAGAAAATAAAACATATAAATCAAAACAAATGACAAACACATTATGATAACAATAACCTAGATAAACTAGATCATTAGTAATATTGCATTTCAATACTAAGGATGATACAAAGGATTGGGTATATGATCCCAATGTAGATTAACAACACAAAGTAAATGTCTCCGTATGTGAACTTCATCATAGGGAACACAAGTGCGATGAGTGTTAGGGCGATAAGCACGAGTGCGATGTAAACCATGTTGATGACGGATCTTCTTGGTTTTGGATGAGATGAAATGAGGAGGAAGATGAAGTTTTTTATTTATTTATTTATTTTTTTATTTTTGAATGAGAGGGAATTTTTGAAATTGGGAAATTTGAAAAAGTGAGGATTGGATAAAGTGGGCGTCGAGTGAGATTATTAATAGGGAAGGAGGAATTTTTGAAATTCGTGTTTTTGTTTTATTATTGGATTAAAAGAAATAAAACACAAGTTTTATATACTATGACCATAGATGAGAAATATAACACGTATTGTAAGAAAAAGGCTTCCTAACGAAGCTTCACGTAAAACATGTATGAGCTCAAAAAGAATAATCATATAAATACCCAAATAGGCATATTTAATTATCAAACACAATAAAAGGAGAATCATACCTCTAGCGCACTTAGGAATGTCTTTACAAATGACACAACAAATGTCACTTAGACGATTCCCGCTCCTTTGCGATTAAGATACCTTCTTAAGGAAGGTATTCTTGTTACCAAGCTACTCCTAAAGCTTGGTGGGTATGAGCTTTGACTAATAAACATGATAAAAAAGATTAGTGCAATTAAAAAAATAAAAAGAAAAAAATGTTGTTATCAACTTCAACATCCAAACATATAGTTTTGAAAAACATGGTGTTTGCTTTTATGAAAAACCTTCTTTGTAGTTTTCAATTAACCATGGATCGTATCAAGTTTTTAAAGTACAATATACTTCAAGAACCTTGGTAACGAAGCTCTGATACCAATTGTGGAAAACTAGAAGGGGGGTTGAATAGTTTTACCAATTAAAACTTCATTTTAATCTATTTAGATCGACTTATGTCAATCTATTTGGATGTGTGTGTTGGATGTTGATAAACAAACATATAAAGGTAAGTAATGAAAAGATAAGAGTAAGAAGCACAAAACCACAACGCAAGTATTTATAGTGGTTCGGCTACAAGGTCACCTTCCTTGCCCTACTCCACTCCCCGAGTCACCTACTCGAGAGTTCGTAATCACTACACCAATCTCCTTATGGCAGAGAAGCCTTCACAACGTCGCCTACTCTTTTTCCGTTACTAGGCTAACCACCGGGTTCTTTCACTCCAAGGTGAACCACACCTACACAACGTCGCCTACCCTTTATAAGGTACTAGGCTAAGTACCTAGTTCTTTCATACCTTAGGTGAACTACACCTTCACAACGTCAACTACCCTTTATTAGGTACTAGGCTAAGCACCTAGTTCCATTGCAATGGAGGAACTACTACCACACTACACCAATGACTAATCCCAAAGGAGATCTACTCCTTTACAACATCATCAAGGATATCAATATCCTTGGATCTAATACTAGTCTATCTTGTACATCGAAACACACAATATCAAATGTACATCTAAGGCACCTTTCACTAATGCCTTTGACTAGATCTACAAGACACCTTTCACTAATGTCTTGTGTCTTCACTTCTAATCACCTTTCACTAATGCTTCTTTGTCTTGACTTCTAAGCACCTTTCACTATTGCTTCTTTGTCTTGACTTCTAAGCACGTACCACAAGTGCTTTATCCTATAGACGATAGATACCCTTCACTAATATCTTCGTCTTGACTCTTGAGACATCTTTCACTAATGTCTTCAACACTACACTTCTTTGAAGAAAGAAAGGAATCATCAACAAGAAGACTTCAGTAGCCTTGATGATGAGGAAGCATGGCAACTCATGGACTTGAGCTTGCTCGACTTCAAAGGTGGTGATCTTGCCTTTAAGGGGAACCTAAAAGATCACACAAAAATAAAACTACAAACATAGATCTCTTGGATCTAAGGTTAGTGAGATTAAACTCAGGGGAGAAAGTATATTTGAAAGGGATGAGAAACAATGAAGAAATGGCTCACTATTTATAGAGGAAAAATCTCTACCGTTCCCCGGATCCCACGGATCCCTACCACAAGGGATCCGGCTAGCACAAAGCTAGGGATCCGTGGTCCGCTCCTCTTTGCCTATAGGTATTTTTGGTTATGGGTCATGGGTTGTGGGTTGATCCATGGTTTTATTTCTAGATACAATGTATCTTAAGGATACAATGAACTTGGCTAAGTGGAATATATAAAACCATGGGTTATGGGTCAAAACCATTTGCTAGTATTTACCCATTTAGTATATACTTGTATTTACCCATTTTAGCATACACTTAGTTTTTACCCATTTTAGTATACTTAGTTTAAGTATATGTTTAACCCAATATGTAAACACTAGTTGTTGTACATATGTATCTAAATCATAAAATCACTTATACTTGTTTTAGTGTTTTATGTGAAAGCGTAAGTGTGTTAGAAAACTATTAGTCCAAACCATTTACGTATTTTATTTGTTTCGTTAAAATGATTTTACTTTTGTTATCGACAAAACATTAGAAGATCGTAAAATATAAATAAACGTTTTTACGGCTTATTTGTATTAACAAAACTGTTTGTCTATAGAACTCAACAGGATGTGATACTAGTCCAAGTGTATGTTGATGACATCATTTTTGGCTCAACAAACTACAAACTTTGCAAACAGTTTGAAAAACTGATGACAAAGAAATTTGAAATGAGCATGATGGGGGAACTCACATACTTCCTTGGACTACAAATCGGGCAAACGATAAAGGAATATCCATCAGTCAAGAGAAATACACCAGAAATCTCTTGAAGAAATATGAGATATCTGACTATGCCTCAATGAAGACTCTAATGGTCCCACCTAACAACCTTGGACCTGATCTCACCTTTGGAAAATCATAAATCAAACCCATTTCAGGAGGGATTGTTGGATCATCGATGTATCTAACGCTTCTAGACCGGACATCCAATTCTCAGTCTGTCTAATAGCAAGATATCAGTCCAATCCTAAAGAATCCCATCTCAATGTAGCCAAAAGAATACTCGGTACTGAGGGAATCCCAAATCTTGGACTCTACTATCCAAAATGCTCGGGGTTTGATCTCAAGGGTTACTCGATTGATTATGGGCTGCAACATGGACAAAAAGTACCTCGGTCTGTCAATTTCTTGGAGGTAAAACGAGTTTGTTGGAGTGCTAAAAGCAACAATTAGTGGCTATGTCCTCATTTGAAGCTGAATATGTAGTCAGCAAATGCGGATCTTGTAATGTATTATGGATGAAAAGTCAACTCAATGACTATAACATCCATTACAAAATGGTGCCCATCTTCTGTGATAACACCAGTGCTATTGCAATCTCCAACAACCCTGTCCTCCACCAAAGAACCAAACACATTGATATCAGATATCACTTCATCGGGGATCACATAATGAAAGGAGACATAGAACTTCATTTCATCCCTACTGAATATCAACTGGCTGATATCTTCACCAAACCCTTAGATGAACCTACCTTCAGGAGACTGAAAGCTGAATTGGGAATGCTTGACATTGAAAGTCAGGCATCCGAAAACCAATCTCAGTTAATTCTCTGAAATGGTTCATCCTCCCTGAACATCCAAAACAAATCCCTCCTTTGAATGAGTAAGACTCATTCGGGTCCTGACATTGACATAGAGCATTGAATGAATAACTAAATGATCCAAGTATCAGTTACTTAAATGTCCTAGGTTGGTAACCACACTAATTTAATAAAGAAATATATGTCTCTCCGTCTTACTGTCATCCCACTTGGCGTTTAATGCCTCCTCTCACAAAAATATCAAATTGATATTTTATCTCTGCAAAAGTGCACTTTAACTATGCATGCAATGTTCCCTTGAAAACCAGGATTTTACTGTGGGTAATGGAGTGGTAGCATTAAATGTGGAAATTCAAACGTTTTTCAAAAACCGACTCTTAATATTCCCATTTGTGCACAAATCACCCTTCTCACCACTCTATAAATACCCTCTTCCAAAACAAATAAACACACACAAATTATTTTCTGCAACAAAACTCTGTCAAAATCATTTCTAAAACTCAGAAATATTTGTGTGTGCTCAAAAACTCTTCAAACCTCTTTTGGAAAAACCTTCTTGTAAACATTTACAAAAGTTTTTCATCACAAACTTGAGAGATAAAAAAAAACTTTGATTATTCTAGTCAAAATATTTTCAAAACCCTAAAATATTTCAAATGGAAATGGCTAGAACTCAATCTCTCTAGTTTGCTTCTTAGTGGGTAGGGGATCTTACAAATGTTGAATTTAAAACAAATAATATCATAGGCAACTTTGAATACCCTGAAACTGTCCCAACCTACAAAGACATTATGAAATTTTTGTTTAATTGCCCACTGAAAACGGCCTTTATTCAGTTGTCCTCCATTGTTTACCAAAATCTCCTCGGGAATTTTGGGCAATGCCAAGGCCTATGACCCGACACCCTCCATCGATGAGAACAACCTCGACCTCTCGGGGAATATCTCATCGATTCGGTCTTCATGGGGGCAACAACAATTCACCTTGGATTACAAAAGCGTTTTGCACTTCAACAGGGGTTGGATTATAACAAAGGAGTTTATGTCGCCCATCCCTAACCCTTCACGGTGAAGGATGGGTTAAAACAAATCGTTTTAGATCCAACGTTTTGGACAAGACCCCAGTCACCAAAAGCTCATTTCCCGTGGCTTGGAGGATCCTATTCACTTTTGTGATTCAGGTCCTCGGTGGGAACCACTCATCCACTGAACAAGTTAACTCTATTCAGTTGATGATGGCATCCTGCTTAATGAATGGGGTCACTGTCGACATAGGGGAGATCATTTACAGTGATATCGTAACCAAGCTACAGAGCAAAACTAGGACGAAATACGTTTCGTATCCTAGGTTTGTCTCTTGCGCTTTACAAGTTTTACTGGGTTCAAACTACGCCAGAAGAAAAATTTGGTGCTTTAACAGGCTTCCTGAGCCAATCAAATTTTCAAAATGACCCATCCCTTGTCACTCCTATTGAATTGACGGCCCATATGGTTGCTGTAAACAACCGGGAGGGATCAGTGTCTCCAAACCCTGCTCCTAAAAGAGAAAGGGAAGTCTCGACGGGACTAAGACTAAGACCCAAGTCCAGGGCCCGAGGCTTCGGAACACAACCTAAAAGGCACAAAAGGCCCGAGACTAAAAAGACACCCACTGATGACCAGGCAACATCCACCCCCGTGACAACAAAGGACACCGATACATCACAGCAGGCCCTTGGTCACAACCACTACTCCCCAAGATCCAGAGGGAAACATACAACCCGCTGGTAGGGAGCGCCTTCCACAACGCCCAAGGATGACATTAGCAAATCACAACCTTTGTCGAGGGTACAGATTGATCCCAAAGACTCAGAGGGAATCAAACAACCCGCTGATAAGGATACAACTATCGACTCGCTAAAGGCAATGGGAAACGCCCACCAGGTGTCTCGGGGTCACGGGGACAAAGACTCGAGGAAAGGAACAACCCGCCGATACTGAAACCCACAACCAATCCCGACTCCAGCGAAGGCACCGGAAATGCCCACCAGGTCCGAGGGGTAAACGGGACAAAGATTGAGGAAACACACCACCGCTGATATGGAACCCATCACCAACCCCAGTTAATGCTGATGTCACTAGCATTTATTTTCTGAAGATGAGCTTCTGAGACCGATGATGAAATTTTATCACCGGAGAAGAAATGGACGCCGAGGCTCAATCTGAACAAGAGCCTCACCTGATCCAGGAGCATCTTGAATCACCGTTCAGCATGAAAATGACTCCTCTTCCTCCTCCACTGATGAATTTGAAAGATTTGATAATGTTCTCCCACTTATGAAAGGCTTATTCAGTGGATCACCAAAGCTTCAAGAAGATTATACTGGGGTCATGAAACACTTGGGAACAACACACCGAGGTCAGCTGCGAGTTATCTTGATCTAAAGGTGAAGTACATGGCTTTGATGAAAATGTTCATGAGTACAGGGATCTGATGTATGACAACCTTCACCGACTGGATGACAACATGGCTAAATTCCTAAGGCATCTTCAAGGTGTAGGTACAAAGATAGATGAAATCAAAGAATTTGTCAAAGAAGACCCAGCACTCAACTCTAAAGTGCTAGAGGCGACTGAGGCGTACTTAAAACAATCCTCAAGCCTCACTGAACTGCTCGAATTGCTCAAGTCTACATTGGACTCCTTGAATACGCAGGTGGCTACTTTGACTCAGGCATCCTCATCTATGGCCTGGAATCTTGGGCCCAGAATGACTGCTCTAGAAGGTTCTCAGGCTAATTTGGAAGCTAAAGTCACTGGTATTCAATCTGACACTTCAGAAATCAACGCTATGATCTTAGAAATTTATCAGGCCTTCAAGGGTCAAGCCGCCAGTCCCCTCAGCACCAACTCAACTCTTGCCCTCACTGAAGCTCCCTAACAATTGAGGGGAGAATATTGCTGAAGAACCTCCTTCTCACCGAGGGGAGCCAACACCAACAACATCGTGGCTCAAATCTCATCATCACCACCGGTCTCAAGAACACCTATCTCATCTATCCCACCAACAACATCAACAACAACAACAGCAAGTAATCACACCAATAACAACAACACCACCACCCCGGTAGCAACTTCATCTTCCTCGGGCGGAGACAGAGGAAAAGTCAAAATGACAACTCCTGAGCATGAGAAGATTCCTTACAAAATCGGCGACACTGAATACCTTCTCACACCTCAACAGCTTAGTAAATATCTTGCTAAAGAAGAATAGAGATTGAAACAAGCTGAGGAAGATAAGAAGAATAAGAGAAGCAGCAAAGGTAGTGAAGAATCTGAGAACATAGGAATTGATCCAAAGAAACTCCAAAAGGCCAGGCAGACAAAAGTTCAAGGAAGCTCGTGCTCGGATGGTGAAATGAGAAAACAGTTGGAAGAAAAGAAGAAGAAACGAAGCCATCGTGCAAAGCCGAATTGAGCATTACAACCGACAATGACAAGACGAAGGCTTCCCTGAAAGGATCACAGATGTCGAATCATCCCCAATACCAAACCACTAGCCATGAACGTTTACGAGGGGTTTATAAAGACACTTGAGGTTCATGATCCCCAAATTCACGACTTTGGGATCACTGAACTCGATGAGCTTGGTCCAATTATTGAAAGGAAGAAGAATGCGGTGGTTAAGGACACGATGAAAATGCTCATAAAAGATATGAAAGACGAGGGATTGTCCATTTGGGAATTCAGCCTTAATCGCACTGAAGGATCTCAACCACAATCATCCACGGCAAAAGGAAGAGAGTTGAGTTCCAACTGAGATTAAAGTGCACGGACTGGAGTGTAATAGGGAGTTGCCTGAAGGGGTTAACTTTGTAAAGTGTTTAGTGATTGAAAAGCCTGAAAGAGGGCTATTTTTCATTGATGTCTATTGAAACCCAGCATTCCAAAGGTGGAGTGATATCGATCAGGCAGGAGTGGCTACAATGATCAGTTATATTCCAGTGGCCTCTCAAATTCAGTCTCCTGCGAATATCAGGTTCTGTCAAGACTTGAATGCCAAAATAAGAGACCATCCTGACAGGGAAACACTCATCACCAAGAAAGTCAAGCTTGAAGCCCTGGCAATCCATCTAGACTGACATCATTTTGATTTATCTTTTGTACCGTTGATAAGAACTTTGTAATTTGATCAATAAACGATGTATGTTTTGTTAAAATATTCAGCGTTCCTTATTGTATTCATTAGTACATTCAGTGTAAGAAGAAGCCATTTGCTCACTTACACCGATCAAACACTTAGGCTATTTGTATATCCAAATAGGGGGAGACTGTTGGGTTAAGTAAATACCCAAACCCCTTAATCTAGGATTTGAATAGAAAATAGCCCAAGTACTTAGACCGTTAAACGTAATCAAGTCACTGAGTGCATCGTCTCTCGATGAGTCATCTTTAGGAAACTCAAGACGAGGCGAAGATGAAGTCTCTCCACCGAAGGAACTTAAAGGGTGAAGACTGAGTCAAGAAGAAGATGATGGATTTAGTGAGTGATGACAATAACTCACTGAATCCCTAAGATTACTCTCCAACTACTTATTGAAGACAAACGAAGTAGAAGGCTGAAGGATAAATAGATGAAGAAAAGCGGGACAAGCGGGAGAAGTTTGAATCAGATAAGAAGAAGTCCTTATCAACATAAGTCAACTTTCCCTGAATGGCTAACTTACAAGCTCGGTGTCATCCGAAGTTATGGAAAGCAGACCTTGTCTTTACTTAGAATAGTGTTTGTAAACGAGACATAATACATCAAGTATTTTGTCTTCTCGTATGATGTCGATTTGTCACTTAAGAAAGAGTTAAAACTCATACATGTATAAATAGCATAAGAGATGGAGTGAAAAGATTAAGCTTGTGAATTGTAAAACACACACTCACACACAAGTCATCTTTCACTCCTCCAAATACTGACTTAGTTCGAGATAGCTCGGTGAGCTCTAAGAGTTGTGCTCAGACTTAGCCTGAGCTTAGAGAGGAGTCACCTAAATTTGTCATTTCAATCCCATGTACTATTCCGCAAGTACTTGGGTAACGTATTCTTTGTTGATTTATTTCTAATAAGAATATGATGTTGAAAATTTATATGTGTGTCTTATTTATGTTAATTTCAGTCCTTGTTCACTATTAACTTGTTTTTGATTCTAAAACTGTTTTAAACCTTAGTGAACGGGGAACAACAGATACAAATAGGTAGCATTGATGCTTAAAAAACAAACTGAAAGTACGCGAACCGTCAAACAGAAAAGAAGGAACATACGTAGAGATTGTCTTGGTGTACATGATTGTCTCGTAGCCACCTACTTTTCCAACAATCCACTATATGACACGAAAACATTCAAGAAAGGATTAGGAATAAGTCGAGAACTATTCACAAACATCGTTGAAGTTATAACAAACCATGGTACATATTTTCAACAAAATATGCTCCAGCAAAACGTATCTAACCTTCTTGCTGATTTGGTGTAGCACCTTTTACGCGTTAAACAAATTTTATTTTTATTTTATGTGTTGTTTTGTGTAGCTTTAATAAGTTAATAATTATAATTTATTCATCTATATTTGAATAATTAATTTAATTGCTTTTTTAAAATTAAATAAAAATGAAAAGTGATGGGTAAAGCTAATCATTACGATAGTAAAGGTAAAAGGAGGTGAGAGAGAAACGAAATGATGTGACGCTTAGATATTCGCAAAAGAATATATCTTCTCACGTACATTAATTAAAAACTTACATTTTCGGGGAGATGGAGGAAGTAGGTGACCATTACACCCTGGCTTATAGGGTCGTGTCGTGTTGTGTTCATCCTATAGAGCTATTGATTAAAACATTGATTACTTTAAAAAAAATCATGAACACGTTAATTAAAACTTTAAAAAATCACACTCGAATCAAGAAAATAGAATAGACATGATTATTGAAGCTGAACTCTTGGTTATTTACACATTATGTAATATTAGACGATTATCCGCGCATAATAGCGATGATATACAATAGCGTCAATTTGTGTGCACGGTTTATATTTTGTTTATATAAGGGTGTGTAGTAAGTGAGTGTTAATAAAGTTAGTGGTTTAATATGTAATTAAGTATTTAAATAGGTTTTAGATTGCATTTCCTTTTTTAAATAAGGGTATTTTAATCTAATAACATTACTTACTTTTTAAAATTCTAAGTTCTAGACAAATGTATTTTCTCTTTATATATAGTATAGATGTAGATGATCATTACAATTTAGGCATATAAGTTATCACATACGCTGATCGAGTGATTATACTTGTTATTACTTGATCATGACTGGGGAGAACCTATAACATCCATGATGGTCATATATCAGCATATTCGGCGGGACCATAAGCTTCAAACATCTTTGCAAAGAGGCCTTTTTTTCTTATATGATTCACACCCATGTCTTTGCCGAAATCATTGTACCAAAGCTCAATATTTCCTAGGAATGATCGATAATGATTATGCCCAGATGCTTGCTTCATATGTTCGTCCCATTCTTTAATCTTGTTCGCATCGGTTAATGTTTGGTAAGCTAAAGGAACCTTCAAGAAGGGCCACCATTTACACCTCATTTTGATGTGTAAAGGCTTGAAAGACCATCGAGAAAATCCGATAATGCCCAGTGCGGTATCCTTGGATGAATGCATTCCACGATCATATCAAGGACGATATATTACAATTTCATTAGTAGTATAATATATTAGGTTACATAAGGGATTATATATAACTAAAGTGAAAGGAACCTGTAAAGACCACTCGTGGTATGTCCGAAATGAAGTGACCAAATGTTGGTGATTCAAATATATTTTTTACTTTTTCTACACCATTGAATCCTGTAGAAAAAATAACAATGTGAATACTGAGTCTTCGTTCTTGCTCAACAATGGAAATCCCTTTTTCATACATGCTATAAGTAGGAGTTTTCTTCAACTTGATACTTCCTTTCTCGAGTGCATCAAAGAAGTCATGGGGATCAGGTATATGCATAACCAACCCAGAGGCCATGTCTTTGCCTAGGCCTTGTTCCGGAACCATGTTATACTTGGCCAATGGAAGTGTAATTTTGATGTGGCTTTCCAAAAGTTTCATCAATATCCAACGCTTAATTAACGTTTTAGTTCTCATCTAGTTAATTATCAACTATCAAAAATTTAACATTATTAATTTCAAGTAATTAGTAAGCTAGGGAGCTTACCACGGGTGAAAGTAATGTGGCGATAAGACCAAGAAGAAAACCTTGTTCAGGCTTATGAACACCAAGCATAACAAACGACTAAAGAAAAGATGAATCAAAGGGATTCCCATTGGATAAAAGTCCCTATTTTCCGTGGTCGTACACTGTAAAAAACACGTACATGGATGTTACGCCGATCCATCCAAAATAACTATTAGCACCATACCCCGAGCTAAGAAATTAAGGAATCAAATAAGCTAGGTATCTGCAACTTAAATCATTTAACTAACCATTAATCTCAAGCAGCTCCTTGCAATATCAAGTCCTGATTTCCCTAAACCGACAACAACCACCTTCTTCCCTTTGACCAACTGTTCAGCATCATCATCCAATACTGCGTATTGCAGAATGTATGGCCTTTCCTTGGAAAACATCAAGCCCTTTTCCTTGTGGGAATTTCGGCATGTTTGGAACATCTTTATTTCTTCATAGACATAAAATCACAAAATCCACCGTGTAAACCTAGAGCCACCACCAAGGTTAATTACATAGTTGCTCAATCGGTTATTTACTTTTAGTAATAACTAATGCGATTTTGTCGACATGTAAAATGAACCGTACATGTTCATTTTAATCACATGTGATTTGAAAATATTGTAGGGCCGTGAGGTCGTTAAGTATAATATGAAAGTTCATAAATTTTACTCTGAACGGGAACTAAAATCTAATAATTCACATCCTCTCGTGGATTTTAAGTGGTGTGAAATGGACCTCCCAAAATAAATCATTTGGAATAATAGCAAAAATAATTTATAGATAAAATTTTTCTTTTATACACGTGTGGTTGAAGTTTTAGTGTTTTCGACAGTGATATTCCATTTGCCATGAGGTGGAAATGGTTCGCCAGTGCCATTCCAAAGGACCCATGAATCAGATGATGGTCCATCATAGCTAATTCCTTTGACTCTAGAATGAAAGTTGATATGTGGCATGAGTTGGAAATGTTTGGCATAGGAGTGGATGTAGTCTATCATCGCTTGTTGGGTAGGCATGTCATCAGTTACCGTAGCAGGCCAAGGGTGTTGGAATCACTCCTAAACCATAATCAAGTGTTTGTAATTAATATGTGATAGTTAGCTTTATTATGGCCTTTATGTTTGCAATTAGCCTTAGGCTTATGAAGAAGGCCCATAAGCCTAGGCCTTAGTCCATTAAGGAAAGGATGGAAACTAGGAGTGTTGGCCTAGCTTTCCTCCTATAAATACCTTATGTAAACCTTCATTTGAAGGTTTGTTGTTCAAGTTATTCTCTCATTCACTCTCTTTGCTTAAACCGTATTATTTCTAACGTGAGTGTGTGTGTATAACTTGTTCAATGCCATCTCTTTCTTATAAGCTTGTGTTTGTAAAACTAGTGACCTAACAGTGGTATCAATCGCCAAATAGTTGGGTGTACACTTTTGTTTTGAATTTTCTTGGTTTTGATCTTAGCGTAAACACAAGCGTATTCTTTGGTTAAGCTTAAAACTTGTTTTTACACTTTTTAATCCAAGATTCTTGTACTTTCAGCGTTTTAAGGTGTTAAAATACTTGTTTTTGGCAAAAAGTTTCAAACTTTATTCGTGGATCATTGTTTTTGAGCTAGTTTTATTAGGTAGGGTATTGTTCTTCAATGCTTGTTTTAAGAGTTTTGGTTCATCAAGTTTCAAACTTTTGTGTCTTTTGGTGTTATTGAAGCTATTTCATCACACAAAAACTGGTTTAGAAACATTTTTGAGCAATATCAACTTTTGAGTAAACCTAACGCGTAGTAAAACCCTAAAACTACGCGTAAGTATTTCCTTGGTTTGATCTTCTTTTTCGTGGTTTACTCAGTGTTTTCTTGCTTGGATAAGCCTGAAAATACGTCAACTTTGGATATCTTTTGCCTTTGTGAAGTGTAAAAGATCACTTGGGATAAAACCCTAAAATTACGCATAAGCATAAGCTAACGCGTAGAAATCCTACGCATAAGATTTTTCTTACGCCTAAGCCTAGTCTTACACATAAGATAATCCTACGCCTAACTTTCTATGCCTAACTTTTGTCTACGCATAACTTTAGCGTCTTTTTCCTTACTTACGCGTAAGCTAAATTCTACGCGTAACTCTAATTGTTACGCGTAACTTTGGTGTTTTTACGCATAAGTGCTACTTTTCTATTGTGATTTCTCGCCTAAGGACACTTCATCAACAAAGGTTCATTCGACTACAAAGATCCATTTTACCAACACAAGTTTTCAAAATGTCACAACCACCATACTCTAACTATTTCCCTTACACTTATCCTCAACGACAACAACAACTAAGTCCACAACATCAACAATGGAATCAACAACAAGCAATTTATCAACAACAATTTAATCAACAACATACCCCACAACTTGCTGCAATTCCCCAACCTCAAATGGTTCAACCACCACCAAGTCTTCAAGTTCAACCCTACACAAATGAATTCAATCAACATCCATCAAGGAATACTATGAAGGAACCCACTTGGTTTGCAAAGATGGGTGAAGCTTTAAGCAGCCAACAATCAATTCATGAGGGTGGATCACTTGATAGACCTCCAATGCTCACTCCAGGAAACTACGATCAATGGGTGATAAGGTTCTTTAAGTTTTGTGATCTGAAGAAGCCACATGGAAAGTTCTTAAAGAAGGTTATCTTGGAAGGTCCATTTGAGATGCCTACTATCATTGTACCCGGAGATCCAAATGCTATTCCACCAAGAGATGAACAAACGAACATTGCTACTGTTGCAGACTTGAATCCTCAAGAACTTCTACACTATGAAGTTGATGAGCTTGCCATGGAATACATCCTCTTAGGATTACCAAACCCAATTCTTCGCAGTGTTGATGCTCAAAAGCGCAGAAAATGTGGGATCATATTCGTCTTCTTATGGAAGGATCAGTACTCAATCAAGGAGAGATTTGGAATCCAAAATTTACTTGGCTTATGAACACTTCATGATTGAACACGAGAGACACTAGAGTCCTATCATCATCAATTTTCGAGACATCATCAATGATTTGGATAAACACAACATCATCATGCCAAGAATTGCAGTGAATACTAAGTTCCTAAGTAGTCTTGGTTCTGAATGGGAGAAGTATGTCATTTTTCTCCGTCATGCAAAGAACATGCATCATCTACCTACATTGTTGTACGATTACTTGAAGCCTCATGAAAAGGAAGTTGATAGGGAAAGGATTCTCCGTGCTCAAATTGCTCCAACCACACATCCGGAAAATCAACAACTTGCCTTATATGCTCAACAAAATTATTCTCCTCAACCGGCAACTCAACCAACTGCTTCAAACCCACCAAACGATCAATCACAACAACCTCAACAAAATCAATTGGTTCCTTACAACAACAACAATGATCAAGCACTTCATAGTCAAACTAATGAGGAATCCGATCCGTTTGAAGCATTGCAACAAGGATTTGTTATGATTGCTAATGCTTTTAGCCGTTATACCAACAAATCCAACAATCGTAATCATTCCTCATCTAATACAGGAATCAACATTTGTGAACAATGGACGAGTTGAAGTTCAGAATCGTGGTTATGGTCGTCAAATGGGAGGTGGTCAAGGGTTTAATGCTATGGGTAGGAATAACCACAGAGCTCAAGTGGTGGAGCAGTGGAAATGCTCAGGAATGGGTTGAATGGTCTTCGATGCTACAACTGCAATGAGAAGGGACACTGGCTAATGCATGCCCAAAGCCAAGGACTAGGGGCAGTGCTTATTTCAAAGAGGCTCTTCTTTTGGCTCTTAAGGATGATGCTGGTGGATCTCTCACGACACAAAACGAGTTTTATGGCAAATCAGACTCGGATGATGATATGGAGGACTTGCAGGCCAATCAACAAGTTATGTTGATGGCTAATATGCATGAGTTACACATGAGTGACACAGGCCCGGTGTATGAAACTGATGGCTTGTCTCAGTACCGAACAAACCATATTCATCTCGATCTACTATCTCCGCCAACATCCGAATCCGGCAAGGCTCGAATGTTCAAAATGAGTCGTCCACATCTCATTCCGACGATTTTCAACTAGACCCGTAGTTATATTTGACGATCAAGATGACCAAACGGTTTCCCTTGATAATCAAATTGACTCCGTGGTTATACTTGAGGATCTCGGTAATGATCATGTTGTGACTCATTGAACACGCCAACTTTTGCCTCATCCGGATTTTGCTCGTTTAATACAAGACCAACAAACCATAGTGGAAGAATGTCATGCAATTAATCAGGATTTGAAAAGTAAAAATGCATCTGTTAACAAAGGATTTTGAATGTTTACAAAAGCAACTCAACTTTTTCAAAACTCAAGAAAAACGTGAAAACGGTTTTGAAGCGGCCTTTGCCAAATCTTATCAAAATGAAAAATATTTAGAGCGACAGTCATTGATCTAGCCGCCGAAGAATGCTTTGTTGTTCGAAATAGAACAACTGAAACATGAACATAAAAAGCAAATTAACGCTCTCACCTTGGAAAATCAAAAAGCTAAGGCTGTTAACTTGTCAAAAACAGTTCTGCGCATACAAAAGCATTCAGCGAAACGAATAGATGATCATCTTGAAGAAATCATCGGCTTGCAAAACAAACTTAAAGAGTTTAAAACTATTGTTTACAAACATGGTGAGTCGGTCACAACTATTGAAAAGTTTACTTTAAAACCAAATCCAAATGGATATGGACCAAATCTTGCTGATTACAAACCTAAGCTTTCAACCAAAGAATTCAAACCAAATCTGAAGTTTCCACGCGAATATAAAATTGATAATTACATTTATGAGTGTTGTTGAATATCATCGTCAAGAGGAATTAGATGCAGGAAGGCGAGTCGATCAAAATTAAAACTGTTGTTTACAACAAACCTTTTAATTATTCAAAACCGGTCACTTTCGTCACACCAACGGATTCTTCTAACACACCAAGGGTTATCATCAAAACACATGAGTCTTCTAATGTTAATCCCCAACCAGATTATGCACAAATTTATGGTCCTTTACCTTCCATCGTGAAGTAAATTCAAAACACGAAAATCGAAAAATTCTTAGATATTTTGACATTTTCATGGTTGACCTCAAAATTTTACAACATGAGATAGAATATCATTCTGAAATCAAAATTGATCATTTTCAATCGCCTCTGGTGCGAGAACAAAGAGACATTTTTTAGAAAAATCTTTTACCTAATGTTAAAAATTTGAAAAATTGTGCATTAGCTTGGGAAAAGGATTTTCATAAGGAACTTGGATTGATGAAGGTCGTTTTGAGAAAAGCGAAACATCTATTTCTAATACTAAACGTAAAAGAAACTGTTGAGAAAAGATGTTGATCGACTCTTGGAAGATGTCATCCGTGCTGATGTCCATAATGTTGTGCTATTGAATTCTTTGTCATATGCACTTGATTATATCTCTGCGATATTGTTGATTACTGTGGTAAATGTTGAGAACATTGATAATGTGCTTGGTCGAGTCCTTAAAGTTGAAAACAAAGCGATTGTCAAACGAACTTTCAAATGCAATACGTCGTCTTAATTGGTGTCAAAAGATATTCACGATCAACAACTTGCTTTTCAACACAAAATCACCCGTTGCGTGCAAAACTTCGATCCAAAAATTGAGCAACATCGGATGATCAAAGCGTGTCTTTTAAGTGTCAAATCTCAAAATATGAACAAGAACTTGTAAAAGTTAAAAGGAATATGGTGTCATATTTGATTTACTAAAAAGACTCGTGATGAAGCATCAAATGAACTTGATCATTATCTTGCACACACTAAAGAAGTTATGCATTTTACTGGAAATATTCGTTCACGAAAATCAAGATCCGATTCACACTATCTTCAAGTTAAGAGAAATGTTAGGAAAGTATGAACAACTTCCGCCTACCGTGATTAAGAGAATAGCACCGGTAACACTTAGTAATCATGAACCTAGAATCCCTACTGCCAAATCACAAGTTGCTAACGTGCATCCTTCTACTGAAACAGGAATAGTTGCGTCTTTTCCAAACGTCCGCACTTCACAACCTAGGAGCACTCAATCGAAGAATAGGAAGTTGCGACCTAAGAAAAGATCAATAAGGAATGCTAAAGTAGAAGAACACCCTAGGACTATGAATAAGACTCACGTTGTTTCCACTATAGATATTTGTGTCGGCAAATGTAATAGAAATAGTGATGTAACGAATGCTAAACCGTTAAGTACTTTTGATATTCAGTCCGATGCACCTTGTGTTATTTGTCGTAAAAGTATGAATTCCGATTGTCATGACAAATGTGTTGCTAAAGCTATCATCTCTCGTTTAAGGAATCCTAAGAACCGAATACCTCTAGGCCCACTAATCTTTCTAAGTCTGTGCTTGGTAGACCGCTTTCTTTAGATTCTAATAAGCGCATTGATGTCCCTGTAGCTCAGTTTCACCTCCTAGGAATGTAGTACCACCTAGTGCATTCACTAAGACTAAAGCAAATACTAGTTGGAGATGGCCGAAATGGATATATAACACACTAGGATTTAAATGGATACCTAAAGCTATTGATGTGTGTATGTCTACTATAACTGCGCCGGAACCCTCTAACATTTCGGGTTCCACATCTACTTCTATTCCATCCGTGCTGTGTAATGGTGATACAGATCATTCTCTGGATTGTTGATAGCGGATGTTCCCGACACATGACGGGCAACCTTAAACTGTTATCAAACTTTATTGCAAAGTTCATTGGAACCGCAGGTTCGAATGATCACTTCGCAGCTATCATGGGCTACGGAGACTATGTCAATGGGAACATCGAAATCAGCAGGGTTTACTATGTGGAAGGCCTCGGTCATAATCTGCTTTCAGTAGGTCAGTTTTGTGATGGAGATTTGGAGGTTGCTTTCCCGGAGAAAACTTGTTTCATTAAGTGATCTACAAGGAAATGACCTTATGTCCGGATCGCGTAATTCTAGTCTCTACACTATCTCTATGAAAGACATGGTTGCTTCATCTCCCATCTGTTTACTTTCAAAGGCAACATCAACAAAATCCTGGCTATGGCACCGTCGTCTCTCACATCTAAACTTTCAAACCATCACCAACCTTACTCGACACAAACTAGTTGAAGGACTCCCACGATTCCGGTATTCAAAAGATCACCTTTGTTCAGAATGTGAACAAGGAAAAAGCACTCGTGCTCATTTTCCTTCAAAGGTGGAACACGCTCTCAAAGATGTGCTTCATCTTCTTTACATGGATTTGTGTGGCCCGATCGCGCGTGGAAAGCGATCAATGGCAACGCTACATCTTAGTAATTGTTGATGACTACTCACGATGGACTTGGGTATACTTTCTTTGAAGCAAAGACCAAGCTCCACAAATGATCATCACCTTTCTCACGAAAATACAGTTCAGCTCCCAACACTGTCGACTAATCGTAATCGCATAAAGGAACTGAATTTGTTAACCAAACCCTTCGTGAATTCTATGAGAAAGGGAATTCAAAGCATCAAACATCTATTGCACGTACACCCGAACAAAACGGAGTTGTTGAAAGACGAAACCGAACGTTAGTGGAAGCCGCAAGAACAATGTTAATCAATGCTAAACTCCCAGATTACTTATGGGCGAAGTCGTATCTCTGCATGCTATACTCAAAACCGTTCTATGATTACAAAACGCCACAACAAAACACCCTTCGAGCTCGTCCATAACAGAAAACCGAATCTAAAACACTTTCATGTATTTGGATCTCTTTGCTATCCGAATAATGATCGTGATGACTTTGGAAAGCTCAAAGCCAAAGCCGACATTGGAGTCTTTATCGGATCTTGTGATAATTCAAAAGGTTTCCGAATCTAGAATCATCATACAAAAAGGTGATGGAAACGATTCATGCTCATTTTGATGAACTTACGGAAATGGCTTCGAGTATAACACTTGGAACCCGGACACAACCGCTTAAACTTCCCCAAACCCCATCATCACTGAACAAAGCCCCCACTTACTCGTCAACAAATGGAAAGGTTATTTTCTCCATTTGCTTGATGGCGATATTGATGAACGTGCTCGGTGTATCCGCCGTTTCGCTGCCAACGATAATACTCTTATACCCGATACACCGCTATAACAACTAATGTTGCAGATGCACCTACACCAATTGACTCCACCACAACAGTTGAACAAACCGCTTCCAACAATGATGAACCGGTGATGATATTCGAATGTAGTACCCCCACCTGCAGATTTTGATCCAAATGCGTTCTTCAACCCGTTTGCTAATGAGATTGTTGCACGGATGTCGCAGAATCTTCAACAAACCATTTGAATCCTCAGAATCTGCACAATGTATACAAACATCAACCCTCCACACATAGATGGACAAAAGACCATCCTCTGGAAAACATTATTGGCAACCCGAATCAACCAGTCGTTACGAGACAACGTCTTCACACTGATGAGTGTCTAAATACTCATCATTTTTGTACTGTTTAGAATGCCAAAAACATCTGAAAACACTCAGAAACACATCAAAATGATAAAAATATCACAAACAAGTGTTTTATGTGTTTTAAATGCAAAAATATCAAAATCTGGTGAAAAACGTATCAAGTTTGCATAATTGGCAGTTTTAGTCCCCTAAGTTTAAAAAGTTGTCAAAAACAGTCCCTGGTATATCAACATAAGAAAAATATCATTTTAAGTCCTTAGGGATTCATAAAGTTGTCAAAACAAGTCCTTGAAATTTAAAATTGCAAAATTACAACTTTAGTCCCTTAACTTTTAAAAATGTCAAATATAGTCCTTGGATTTATAAAAAATGGAATTTTATGCAAATGATCCTTGTACTATTCAAGATTGGCAAGAATGGTCCTTGTTTGATGTTTGGGAAAGCTACAGGTTCAATCCCTCAAGTTTGGAGAAGTTGCAAATATGGTCCTTGTTATTAACACTTAACCAACCGGACCCTTTTATTATTAATACCCAAATCCAACCCAAGTCCACTAAACCCTTGGCCCATTCCCTTCCTAAGCCCAACACCATTTTATTATTAAAACCGGTTTAAAATTCAAACCAGCACCGTGCTTCCCCTTCACCACACTGTAAACCAAAACCAGCCATGGTTTCTTCCCTCCCACCTTTCCACCTTGCCATCTAAAACACTCATCACACCCTTTCCACCTCATACAACAGCCTACCAAGCATTTAATGCTTCCCCACCATTAGCATTTTACTGTTTAACTCACAAACCTCTGTTTTTGCTACTAACCCTTCCAACTTGACCTCTAAACCTACCAAACCTTTTCTTTTGTGTCCCTTACACCTCCACATCAATCCAAAGTTCATTAATTGGAAAAACCTGCTCAAGAGAAATTTGGCGCCAAAATTGCCATTTGGCAATTTTGATGATCTGGTTTAATCCAATGGCTAGAAAGTGGTGGGATTAGCTCAGAGATGTCGACAAGGTCATATGAGGTCAATAAATACAAGTGGGAAGCTATGTGAAGAATAATCTAGAGTAATTTTCATTTTTTTAAGTCGTTTTAGCTTAAATTTCAATTCCAGTGTATTTCTTAACTTTTGAACTCTGTATTTCAAGTATTTAGTGTGTAATAAATCTTTTAAAGTCATCAATTTCAGTTGCAATTCAAGTTTCCAGTTTATGCATATTTTCAAATTTCACAAATCTCATGAGTGCTCAAATGTTGTTTTCAGATTGTTAGTAAGGATTGAATAAGCCACATAAGCTCCTAGAAAGCTTATTCAAGCTTTTAGAAACCTTAAAAATCAGTATAGAAGCAAAAACAGAAAAATCATCAAAAATACACATTAAATAAGAATAAAATAAAAATGAGTGTTCATGGTGATGAAGGCTTGGAGCAGGGTTGCTCATGGATTGCCCTGGGTTAGATGCTTCTTGGGAAGCTATAGGGTATGTTTGTGTGCCTCAGTTCTCATTGTTCACTTGGATCCAATCTTGTAAGCCTAGTTCCATTTTTATTCATTTCACTGTTAAGGTGTTATTTAGCTTAAAATTTTGGTATGCTTGTGTTTATTAGTTATAATTAATCATAATTAAACAATAAAACTAGTTGTTTGTTCTTTTAAAATTGTAGTTATCAAAAATTTTATTTTAACAGTTTTTAATAGCATAATCATAATTTCTTAGTTGTATGTTGTTATTGCTGTTGTTTAGTGTTCTTTTAGCCTTATTTAGTGATAATTTTAGGTCTGAATTCATTGGCATGATCTTAATCTTTGATTTGCTTTGAAAAGTTCCAAATCAGTTTAGTTAAGGTGTGTTTGGTTTTGCTTTGTTAACCAAGTTAAAAGGTGGTCAAGTCAGTGTTATTACTTGTTCAGTGTCACACTTGGTCCAATTAGTTCAAACAAACCATATAAGTCAGTCCTTATTAAAGTAAAAGTCAAAACACCATTTGATCATATATGTCTTGTTCACTGTTGGAATTTTAAGTTTTATGATCATGGTTTTGTGTTAAGAAGTTGTTAGTATTGCCCAATCCAGTCTTAATCCACCTTAATACATCATAATCAGTGCTTAGTATCAATTTAAAGTTCATATAAGTCAAGATCTTAGTATAAATTAAAAGTCAAAATTTTCTAATACCCGTTTTTGAATAAAACTTAGAATTTCACTGTGTACTTAATATTAAAATTTAGTTAATAAGCTTCTGGTATATTAAAGTTTAGTTTCTTAACTTAATTATAAAAATATTAGTTTACTCTTAATTAGCTTATATAGTGCTTATTCATTAGTTTATTTTAGATACCCTTTCTGAAAAGTGCTCTGTGCACAGTTGTGGTACCTCATTTCACAAGCTCTTAGAGAGCTTATTAATGGCCTTAAGCTTGTGTAAATTAACTTTTTGATAAGCTCACCTAGCTATCTCTTTAATCGAACTAGTTTTTCAATTTTCACTTATTAGATAAGCCGCAATTGCTTTTAGTTTTGTCCATTAAACTCAGATACACGAGTTTTACTCAATGGGTTTTCTAGCTTTTTCAAAAGCTTCTCACAAGCTCATTTGTGAAATCCAAACTTTGTAAATTAGTTTTTTAGATAGCTCAACTGGTCATCTAGTTAATCCAGGTTTTTTTTTTAGTTTCTAGCTTATTTAAGTGCTTAAAAATAAGCCTAAAGGTGCCTAGTGAATCAAAAAGTGTCCTGTGCTTATCAGTTAATCAGTGCTTATTTTCAAGTTATTAAGCTTGTTCAGTTGTCATTTCAGCTTATTTCAAGTTATTTAGCTTATTTCCAAATTTTCCTTTGCTTATTTTTAGCTTAAAAGCCATTTTGGCTTAATCTTTTGCTTATTACCTTTTAAAGCCCACTGTTGAGAAACATAAGCTTATTCAGAGCTTATTAGTCATTTTTGTAAGAAGTCACAGTTATAAAAAGTGCTTATTTCATTGTTTTTAACAAGTTGCAAAAGAAAAAAAATCAAAAATAAAATGTTTTGCAAAAAGGGTGGGAGGCAGGCTCGAACCTGAGACCTCCCAACCTTGAGAGTGATAGTGTGTACCTGTATAGCCAGTTGCCCTTGGGTCTTTGACTGGTTATCTTCTATACAATTTAATACATAACCACCTTTTGTCTCATATAGCTTATTCGAGCTTAATCGCTTATTTCTAGCTTATTTAGACCAGCTTTTTCATCATTTGTATTTTTCTTTAATTTGTATTAGTATTAAGTATTTTATAAAAAAGTTTCAGATTTTTCCAAATAGTTTTAGTATTTTTAAACATTTAATTAGTGTAAAATCTTATTTAATTCATAATAAAAAATATAAAAGTCTAAAAACTATAAATCTTTTTTCTAAAATTTTCTTTTGTCATATAGTACGTAAAAAATTGTTTTTACACTTGTAGGACTTTTATTTCATAAATTTTACGTTTTTGCTTGCGCACTCGCGTAATTTTTAGACTTAACATACGTTTTCATTTTTAATCACGTTTTTAGATAATTTAAGTTTACGTTTTAGTTAAAATAGTTTATTTAAGATATTTTGTTTTATAAAATCACAAAAACATCATTGTAAAAATAGTGATAGCGTTTATTTAATATATTTTAACTTTTTAATTTCTTTTAATTTGCATTTAAGTCGCTGTAATTTATTAATCTCTTCTTTAGGTAATTATCCATCCAAAACCTTACTGATCACTATCCTTAGTGATCATTCTATCATCTGATCGAGTGTTTATACACCAATTCATCCTCCGTGGGACTTAACGACCCAGGAATCCCCTATATTCCTTTGATCTAAATTGCATTTGGTGTTTGAACTGTTTTGAGTTTCTTACGGTCAGCCATTCACAAGTGGCCTGCTTGCGTGAGATAACTTGACGGTTTTGCACCAATCAAATTTTGGCGCCGCTGCCGGGGATCGAACCCGGGTCACCCGCGTGACAGGCGGGAATACTTACCACTATACTACCACTATACTTACCACTTACCACTATACATTCACAAGTGGTTAGCTTGTGTGATAAAACCTGACGGTTTGCCATCAATCAAATTTTGGCGCCGCTGCCGGGGAGGCTGTAAGCGTGTTCTAAGCATTTTCGGACCGACTTGCACATATACCACCGTTTGTAAACAGTTTTTTGTAAAGTTATAACAAAATCAAAAAGTTCATTAACACTTTTCCTAAAGTGTTAAAAACCCAAAAACAATATAAAACAACAAAACAATCGTAACGTTTTCTAGCTTGTGTTTCTTTTAAGGTGATTCTTAAAGAAATACGATTTGGTTAAACGAGACGATACCAAAAATATTGTCCAAAAAGTTTTTAAACCATCAGCACATATCCATACCTACGTCTTTTCAGTGGTACTTAATTTATACATAAAAATCAACCACCGCAAATCAAGGCAAAGTACACCTACTAACCTGGGTGTGACCATAATAAGTTCCCGAACCACAGATTTAAAACTTGCCTTTGTGTCCCTGTGATTTGGTGTACCTTTTTCAAAGAAGCCATTTCATTTGTGATTATTGGTTAAGTTCACTTGTCGTTTTGCCTCGCATTTGTTTTGAAAAATTGATTTTTATACTTAGTGCATGCGCACTCGTTCTTCCAGCTCTACAAGTCCACTTTCTGAGCTTGGCAAGATTCCTCGTAGACGTAGAGGACGTTCTGCTCCTTCAGCCGTGATTGAGGAACGTCTACCACCACCACCACCTGCCGTGATGGCAGAAGACAAGCCGATGAATGAGCTTCTCCAAGCACCCATCGAGGGTTACGGAGATGCCATTGTGGCTGATACTTTTGAGCTCAAAACCGGGTTGCTTAATCTAGTAACCCAAAGCCAATTCTATGGTTTTGAGCGGGATGATCCTCATGCACACATTCGATGGTTTAACAAGATTGCATCTACCATCAAGTACAAGAATGTCCCACATGAAGCTATCAAGCTTCTTCTGTTCCCATTTTCTCTAGAAGGACAAGCCCGGAATTGGCTTGAGAAACAACCCCTCGTTCCATTGAGACATGGGAGGATCTAGTTACCAAGTTTGTTAACGAATTCTATCCTCCATCCCGAACTACAAGTCTTAAGAATGAGATAATGAAATTTTCTCAGAGATTTGATGAATCATTCGGGGAGGCATGGGATCGTTACAAAGAATTGCTCCGCAAGTGTCCGCATCATGGTTTTACCGAATTAATGCAAATGGATACTTTCTACAATGGTCGAGACAAGCCGACCAAGACTCTTTGAATGCCTCCGCGGAGGTAATTTCTTAGCAAAACCACAAAAGAAGCCTTACAAATCATTGAAAACAAGTCCCAGGTCCGTTCTTTCCGCACAAAGGCATATCAGACTCAGTCTAATGCTGGACCTTCTACTTCATCTCCTGTGAGTACATCTAGCACCGATGCTAAGATTGATAAACTCATAGATATTGTTCAGGATTTGGTTCTTGCTAACCAGAAGAAAGTCACTTTCACACAAACACCATCACATGGTGAAGTGAAGAAAGTTGAAGTTTGTGTTACTTGTGGTGGTCCTCATGCATACTACAACTGTACTGCCACCGATGGTAGTCCGTTTGAAGCTAATGCTATAGCCGGTACTTCACATCAAGGAGGTAATCAATACCGTCCTCAGAATGAACCAAACTACCGTGCTAACACTTATCAGGCATCACCCGGTTTTAACCGAATCCTAACCGAATCGAATCAACCTAGAATGAACCAAGGTTATCAAAACCAAGGTAATTTCTATCCTGGACCCAATCAAGGTTTCCAACATCAAGGGAACCTTAATCAAAACAATTTCAATCGAGGGAATCAATTTCAAGGGAATGTGAATCCTAATCAAGGGAATTTTCAACAACAAGGTCATAATCAAAACATCCGACCTCAGAATTTCCCTCCACATCCTCCAGTACCATCATCCGATGAGTTATTGAAGCAGTTCATGAAATCCCAAGATGAAATGAACAGGTTGTTGGTCAGTCAGATCACTGATCTCAAGAAGTCTTTAAATGATTAACCCTCGGGCTCAGGAAAACTTCCGAGCAACACGATCGCTAACCCGAGGGGCGATGCTAAGGCGATCACAACTAGAAGTGGTGTTTCATACAATGGACCCGCTATTCCTACTACCTCTTCTTCTTCTCTCCCTAAGGTAGTGGAAAGTGAACCTAGGACACACAATGGACCTACGACTCCAATGCCTCCTCCACTAGGAGAAATTAGTCAAGCTACCAAGGCGACAAAGGACAAGGAACTTCCTATTAATAATGGAGGTACAAACAATGTCCGACCTCAAGTTGTCCAGAAACCCAAATCTAATCCAGGAGTTGTTTTTGAACCACCTGTAGCTCCCGTTGAAAATACCATATCCAAAACTTCTATTCCTTACCCATCACGTTTGAATGAGCAAAAGCTCTGTGAAAAAGCCAGTCATCAAATGGACAAAATTTTTCAAATTTTCCAAGAACTACACTTTGACATAAGCTTTGCGGATGCTATCATGCTGATGCCCAAGTTTGCATCAACTCTCAAACACATGTTAAGCAACAAGGAAAAGCTGTTTGAAATGGCTAAAACTCCTCTTAACGAGAACTGCTCAGCAGTTATTCTAAAGAAGCTTCCAGAAAAGCTTGGAGATCCTGGAAAATTTCTTTTACCTTGTGTATTTCCAGGAATGGTTGAATGCTTTGCCCTAGCAGATCTTGGTGCAAGCATCAACCTGATGCCTTATTCAGTATGGAAGAAACTTTCTCTTTCGGAACTTACTCCTACATGCATGACTCTTGAGCTTGCAGATCGTACAATATCCCGTCCTCTTGGCATTGCCGAGGACGTATTTGTGAAAGTAGGTAAGTTCCATTTTCCAGCTGACTTCGTGGTTGTTGATTTTGATGCCGATCATCGGGTTCCTCTCATTGTTGGTCGAGGATTCCTAAGAACGGGCCATGCTCTCATTGATGTATTTGAGCAAGAAATCACATTACGTGTTGGTAATGAAGCTGTCACCTTTAACCTTGATCAAACTTCGAGGTACTCTGCAAATTATGATTCTGAGTCGGTTAACCGAATAGATATCATTGATGTTGCTTCAGAAGAGTACTCTCAAGAAGTTCTTGGTTATTCTCATAATTCTGTGAGTGGGGATCCCACTACATCATCTCAACCCATCATCGCCAATTCTACTCCTTCTCTTACCCCATTTGAGGAAAGTGACTTCATCTTGGAAGAGATTGAAGCTTACTTGTCTAGTGATTCTGTCCCATGGGAAATTGATCACGCTCCCATCGACATTGAGGGGGACATACTTCTCATTGAGAAATTTCTTAATGATGATCCATCATCATTTTCACTCCCTCCCGTCGAGCTTCATAACAAGGAAATCAAGTCAGTTGAGAAAACTGAAGAATTTCCTGAGGTTGAGCTTAAGGACTTACCACCTCATCTCGAGTATGCATTTCTTGAGGGTGATGATAAATTGCCCGTCATTATTGCTCAAGATTTGAGTAAAGATGAAAAAGCTGCTCTCATAAAGATCTTGAAGTCACACAAGCAAGCAATTGCTTGGAAACTCTCCGACATTAAGGGTATCAACCCTGAGTTCTGTACTCACAAAATCTTGATGGAGGATGACTTCAAACCAGCAGTTCAACATCAGAGAAGAGTAAATCCAAAAATCCATGATGTTATCAAACAGGAGGTTATCAAACTTCTTGATGCATTTTTGATTTACCCGATCTCAGATAGTCCTTGGGTTAGCCCAATTCATTGTGTTCCCAAAAAGGGTGGCATAACTGTTGTCACAAATGAAGATAACGAGTTAATTCCAACTCGATTGGTGACGGGTTGGCGTGTTTGCATTGACTATCGTAAGTTGAATGACGCTACCCGTAAAGACCATTTTCCTCTACCCTTTATGGACCAAATGCTTGAGAGATTAGCAGGGAATGAATACTATTGTTTCCTTGATGGTTTCTCGGGGTACTTTCAGATCCCCATTGATCCAAAGGATCAAGATAAAACTACATTCACCTGCCCATACGGAACTTTTGCCTACAGGCGTATGCCTTTTGGCCTATGTAATGCTCCTGGCACGTTCCAACGATGTATGATGGCCATTTTCCACTACATGATCGGGGAAACAATGGAGGTGTTTATGGATGACTTTTCGGTCATTGGGGATTCGTTTCAAACATGTCTCTCCCATCTAGATAAAATGCTCAAACGGTGTGAAGACACCAATCTTTGTCTAAGCTGGGAGAAAAGCCACTTTATGGTCAAAGAAGGCATAGTCCTTGGCCATAAGATTTCTAAAAATGGGATTGAGGTAGATAGAGCAAAAGTCGATGTTATTGCTAAACTGCCTCATCCTATTACCGTCAAAGGTATTAGGAGTTTTTTAGGTCATGCCGGTTTCTATCGTAGATTTATACAAGATTTCTCTAAAATCGCCCGGCCTATGACTCATCTTCTTGAAAAAGATGCTCCTTTTATCTTCTCACCTGAGTGCATCAAAGCTTTTGAAACATTAAAGAAAAAGCTTACTGAAGCACCCATTCTCGTTGCTCCCGACTGGGACTTGCCTTTTGAGCTCATGTGCGATGCAAGTGATTTTGCTATTGGTGCAGTCTTAGGGCAACGTAGAGCTAAGCATTTTCAGCCTATTCACTACGCAAGTAAGACTATGACTGAAGCTCAAACTCATTACACCACCACAGAAAAAGAGCTATTAGCCGTGGTGTATGCATTTGAGAAGTTTCGGCCATACTTAATCTTGACCAAATGTGTAGTGTATACGGATCACTCGGCTCTCAAATATCTCTTTGCAAAACAAGATGCAAAGCCGAGATTGCTCCGTTGGGTTCTCCTCCTCCAAGAATTTGATATCCTTATACGTGATAAAAAAGAGCTGAGAACCCTGGCTGCTGATCATCTGTCCAGATTAGAAAAACCTCACCAAGATGTTTTCGAGAAAAAGGAAATAAATGAAACATTTCCTCTCGAGACACTCAATGCGGTTTCTTTTCGTGGAAACTCTTCTACCCCATGGTTTGCTGATTTCGCAAATTACCATGCGGGTAACTTCAATGTGAAAGGGATGTCGACCCAACAGAAGAACAAATTCTTCAAAGATGTTAAACATTATTTCTGGGACGACCCCTTCTTATTCAAAATCTGTGCGGATCAAGTCATCCGACGGTGTGTTTATGGACAAGAAGCTCTTGACATTCTCAAAGCTTGCCATGCTGGACCCACCGGGGGCCATCATAGTCCAAACTACACCGCCAAAAAGGTGTTTGATTCCGGGTTTTATTGGCCCACAATTTATAAGGATGCCCACGATTTTGTCAAAACCTGTGACGCTTGTCAACGTCATGGAAATATATCTCAAAGAAATGAAATGCCACAAAATGCCATTCAAGTTTGTGAGATATTTGACATCTGGGGTATTGACTTTATGGGGCCATTTCCATCTTCTCGAGGTAACAAATACATACTCGTGGTGTTGACTATTTGTCAAAATGGGTTGAAGCGAAAGCTTTACCTACCAATGATGCCCGAGTAGTTGTAAAATTTTTGAAATCTCTTTTTTCCAGGTTTGGAACTCCTCGGCTATAATCATGATCGTGGTACACATTTTTGTAATGACCAATTTGATCGTGTCATGCAAAAGTATGGTGTTACTCACCGTCTATCTACTGCATACCACCCCCAAACAAGTGGGCAGGTGGAAGTCTCCAACCGTGGTATTAAAAGAATCCTTGAAAGAACAGTAGGCGAAAATCGTGCATTACGGTCGGATAAACTGAATGACGCTCACTCGGGCTTTTCGTACAGCTTACAAAACACCCATCGGGTGCACTCCATACAAGCTAGTGTACGGAAAGGCATGTCATCTTCCGATTGAGCTAGAGCACAAGGCTTACTGGGCCTTGAAGCATGCAAACTTCGATATACAAACAGCTGGTGATCACAGAAAAGTTCAAATGAATGAACTAAATGAACTTCGTGATCAAGCATACGAGAACTCTTTGATCTACAAACAAAAGACAAAGAAAATTCATGACTCTAAAATCAAGAACCGCGTTTTCAATGTTGGTGATCGAGTCCTTCTTTTCAATTCGAGATTGAAGATTTTCTCGGGAAAGCTTAAGTCCCGTTGGTCTGGTCAATTTACTATCGCTAAGGTTTATCCTTATGGCACCATTGAGTTATCTCAGCCTGATGGTCCAAATTTTAAAGTAAATGGTCATCGATTAAAGCACTACTTTGGAGAGGACATTCCACCCGTGATTGTCCCGGATCTACAAACATTCCCCATGAACCAATGAATGCGGGGATCGAGTCAAGCTAGCGACTCGGGAATCAAAAAAGAGCACACACCATATGGGTTTTCACCCATGTTTCTGTCTTCTTACACCCTTTCTACCACCCTAGTATGGGGAGTTGCCCCTGTTGTATATATCAATCTTTCAAAAAAAAAAAAAAAAATGTGTATATATCAAAAACAAAATAATGGCCGTAGTATTTCTCTTTTATGTTCTATGTTTCGGCATAACCGCCGGTACTTTGAATATTGAGGGCAATATTCATTTCTAAGTGTGGTGGGGAATTCTCACGAATTTTATCATGTAATTATTCCACCCAATTCCCCCGTTTTTGGCCAAAATTTTTTTAGAGTAAGTGTTTTTCACTTACTCAGCAAATGGTAATCAGTCCGCCATGTCTAACCCACCTAAGGATTGGCTAATCCAGGAGCAAACGGCTCTTGGTAAAGATATCTCAAATCCGTTTATGGCTTGCAATTTGCCCAAAATTGTATGGTGTTCAACTCACCATATCTTTAAACTAGTGAAAAGTTGGCTAGCCCGCAAGTTTATGGCTTGTGGTAAAGGCAGTTGGAAATCCATAATTGGTAATCGGCTCACCAAAGATAATATTGATAATTTATCTAAGAGTTGGCTAGTCCAGAAGCAAACGGCTTCTGGTAAAGACAAATCAAATCCGTTGACAGCTTATGATTTGCTCAAAATCATTTGGTTATCATTGTGCCAAAGTTCTTACTTGAACTAAAACAATTGGCTACTCCAGAAGTAATGGCTTTTGGTAAAGAGATGAAATCTATTAAATTTTCTCAAATCATTGCTAGGGACTAGCAATATCTTAGTGTGGGGGATTGATGAGTGTCTAAATACTCATCATTTTTGTACTGTTTAGAATGCCAAAAACATCTGAAAACACTCAGAAACACATCAAAATGATAAAAATATCACAAACAAGTGTTTTATGTGTTTTAAATGCAAAAATATCAAAATCTGGTGAAAAACGTATCAAGTTTGCATAATTGGCAGTTTTAGTCCCCTAAGTTTAAAAAGTTGTCAAAAATAGTCCCTGGTATATCAACATAAGAAAAATATCATTTTAAGTCCTTAGGGATTCATAAAGTTTTCAAAACAAGTCCTTGAAATTTAAAATTGCAAAATTACAACTTTAGTCCCTTAACTTTTAAAAATGTCAAATATAGTCCTTGGATTTATAAAAAATGGAATTTTATGCAATTGGTCCTTGTACTATTCAAGATTGGCAAGAATGGTCCTTGTTTGATGTTTGGGAAAGCTACAGGTTCAATCCCTCAAGTTTGGAGAGGTTTGCAAATATGGTCCTTGTTATTAACACTTAACCAACCGGACCCCTTTTATTATTAATACCCAAATCCAACCCAAGTCCACTAAACCCTTGGCCCATTTCCTTCCTAAGCCCAACACCATTTTATTATTAAAACCGGTTTAAAATTCAAACCTACGCAAACTGTGCTTCCCTTCACCACCTTGTAAACCAAAACCAACCATGGTTTCTCCCCTCCCACCTTTCCACCTTGCCATCTAAAACACTCATCACACCCTTTCCACCTCATACAACAGCCTACCAAGCATTTAATGCTTCCCCACCATTAGCAGTTTACTGTTTAACTCACAAACCTCTGTTTTTGCTACTAACCCTTCCAACTTGACCTCTAAACCTACCAAACCTTTTCTTTTGTGTCCCTTACACCTCCACATCAATCCAAGGTTCATTAATTGGAAAAACTCCTTTCGAGAAATTTGGCGCCAAAATTGCCATTTGGCAATTTTGATGATCTGGTTTAATCCAATGGCTAGAAAGTGGTGGGATTAGCTCAGAGATGTCGACAAGGTCATATGAGGTCAATAAATACAAGTGGGAAGCTATGTGAAGAATAATCTAGAGTAATTTTCATTTTCTTAAGTCGTTTTAGCTTAAATTTCAATTCCAGTGTATTTCTTAACTTTTGAACTCTGTATTTCAAGTATTTAGTGTGTAATAAATCTTTTAAAGTCATCAATTTCAGTTGCAATTCAAGTTTCCAGTTTATGCATATTTTCAAATTTCACAAATCTCATGAGTGCTCAAATGTTGTTTTCAGTTGTTAGTAAGGATTGAATAAGCCACATAAGCTCCTAGAAAGCTTATTCAAGCTTTTAGAAACCTTAAAAATCAGTATAGAAGCAAAAACAGAGAAAAATCATCAAAAAATACACATTAAATAAGAATAAAATAAAAATGAGTGTTCATGGTGATGAAGGCTTGGAGCAGGGTTGCTCATGGATTTCCCTGGGTTAGATGCTTCTTGGGAAGCTATAGGGTATGTTTGTGTGCCTCAGTTCTCATTGTTCACTTGGATCCAATCTTGTAAGCCTAGTTCCATTTTTATTCATTTCATTGTTAAGGTGTTATTTAGCTTAAAATTTTGGTATGCTTGTGTTTATTAGTTATAATTAATCATAATTAAACAATAAAACTAGTTGTTTGTTCTTTTAAAATTGTAGTTATCAAAAATTTTTATTTTACTTAGTTTTTAATAGCATAATCATAATTTCTTAGTTGTATGTTGTTATTGCTGTTGTTTAGTGTTCTTTTAGCCTTATTTAGTGATAATTTTAGGTGCAGAATTCATTGGCATGATCTTAATCTTTGATTTGCTTTGAAAAGTTCCAAATCAGTTTAGTTAAGGTGTGTTTGGTTTTGCTTTGTTAACCAAGTTAAAAGGTGGTCAAGTCAGTGTTATTACTTGTTCAATGTCACACTTGGTCCAATTAGTTCAAACAAACCATATAAGTCAGTCCTTATTAAAGTAAAAGTCAAAACACCATTTGATCATATATGTCTTGTTCACTGTTGGAATTTTAAGTTTTATGATCATGGTTTTGTGTTAAGAAGTTGTTAGTATTGCCCAATCCAGTCTTAATCCACCTTGTCAAGTGCTTAGTATCAATTTAAAGTTCATATAAGTCAAGATCTTAGTATAAATTAAAAGTCAAAATTTTCTAATACGGTTTTTGAATAAAACTTAGAATTTCACTGTGTACTTAATATTAAAATTTAGTTAATAAGCTTCTGGTATATTAAAGTTTAGTTTCTTAACTTAATTATAAAAATATTAGTTTACTCTTAATTAGCTTATATAGTGCTTATTCATTAGTTTATTTTAGATACCCTTTCTGAAAAGTGCTCATACAACGCAGTTGTGGTACCTCATTTCACAAGCTCTTAGAGAGCTTATTAATGGCCTTAAGCTTGTGTAAATTAACTTTTTGAGAAGCTCACCTAGCTATCTCTTTAATCCAGAACTAGTTTTTCAATTTTCGCCTTATTAGATAAGCCTGCAATTGCTTTTAGTTTTGTCCATTAAACTCGGTGTACACTTTGAGTTTTACTCGTGGGTTTTCTAGCTTTTCAAAGCTTCTCACAAGCTCATTTGTGAAATCCAAACTTTGTAAATTAGTTTTTAGATAGCTCATTTGGTCATCTAGTTAATCCAGGTTTTTTTTTTTTTAGTTTCTAGCTTATTTAAGTGCTTAAAAATAAGCCTAAAGGTGCTAGTGAATCAAAAGTGTCTGTGCTTATCAGTTAATCAGTGCTTATTTTCAAGTTATTAAGCTTGTTCAGTTGTCATTTCAGCTTATTTCAAGTTATTTAGCTTATTTCCTAATTTTCCTTTGCTTATTTTTAGCTTAAAAGCCATTTTGGCTTAATCTTTTGCTTATTACCTTTTAAAGCCCCTTGTTGAGAAACATAAGCTTATTGAGCTTATTAGTCATTTTGTAAGAAGTCAGTTATAAAAGTGCTTATTTCATTGTTTTAACAAGTTGCAAAAGAAAAAATCAAAAAAATAAAATGTTTTGCAAAAAGGGTGGGAGGCAGGCTCGAACTGGACCTCCCAACCTTGAGAGTGATAGTGTGTACTGTATAGCCAGTTGCCCTTGGGTCTTGAGGTTATCTTCTATACATTTAATACATAACCACCTTTTGTCTCATATAGCTTATTCGAGCTTAATCGCTTATTTTTAGCTTATTTAGACCGCTTTTCATCATTTGTATTTTTCTTTAATTTGTATTAGTATTAAGTATTTTATAAAAAAGTTTCAGATTTTTCCAAATAGTTTTAGTATTTTTAAACATTTAATTAGTGTAAAATCTTATTTAATTCATAATAAAAAATATAAAAGTCTAAAAAATATAAATCTTTTTTCTAAAATTTTCTTTTGTCATATAGTACGTAAAAAAATTGTTTTTACACTTGTAGGACTTTTATTTCATAAATTTTACGTTTTTGCTTGCGCACTCGCGTAATTTTTAGACTTAACGTACGTTTTCATTTTTAATCACGTTTTTAGATAATTTAAGTTTACGTTTTAGTTAAAATAGTTATTTAAGATATTTTGTTTTATAAAATCACAAAAACATCATTGTAAAAAATAGTGATAGCGTTTATTTAATATATTTTAACTTTTAATTTCTTTTAATTTGCATTTAAGTCGCTGTAATTTATTAATCTCTTCTTTAGGTAATTATCCATCCAAAACCTTACTGATCACTATCCTTAGTGATCTCTATCATCTGATCGAGTGTTTATACACCAATTCATCCTCCGTGGGACTTAACGACCCAGGAATTCCCTATATTCCTTTGATCTAAATTGCATTTGGTGTTTGAACTGTTTTGAGTTTCTTACGGTCAGCCATTCACAAGTGGCCGGCTTGCGTGAGATAACTTGACGGTTTTGCACCAATCACACACAGATGGTGAACATTGCATTTATGCACTCACTGTCTGCCAATCTGAGCCTAAAAACATTAAAGACGCAATGACAAAAGACAACTGGATTGAATCCATGCAAGAAGAACTCAACCAATTCAAACGTCTTGAAGTATGGGAACTGGTTGAAAGACCAACAGGGGTCTATGATTCGCTCCCAAACCGTCAAGTTTTATCACGCAAGCTAGCCACTTGTGAATGGCTAACCGTAACAAACTTAAAACAGTCTGGAAACAAATGCAATGAAGTCCAGGAGAGTATTTAGTGTTTCCCCAGGTCGTTAAGCCCCAACGAGCTGTGCGAGAATAATCAAACGTGTAGGGATTGGGTGAATTTGAACGGGAAAAGGATTGTAAGTGATTGATTATAACTAAAGAAAAAGTACATAAACTACAGGGGCTTAAATGCAAATTAAAGAAAATTAAAAAGATAAACTATATTAAATAAACGCTATCACTATTTTTAAACTAATGTTTTTGATTACAAATTTAACTTAAAATCTACGTGACGTACAAAAGAAAATGTGAAACTGAAGCAATATTAATCCTAAAAATATGAAAATGATATTTTTACAAACCTAATGATATGAGAAAAATTTTAGAAAAAGAAAATTATTTATTTATCTAATTATTATCAATTAAAAACTATTTTTACTTATTTAATAATACCCTAAAATACAAGAAAATATGAAATAAAGCTAGAAAAATGAAATTATGACTTGGAAAAATCTAAAATAACTAAAGAGAATTTTCAAAACTATTTTTATTATTTTCTGATTATTTTTCTATTTTCTATGAATTAAAAACTATTTAAAACTAATTAAATTACTAAAAATTACAAATTAAACTATTAAAAATCTGGAAAAATATTTTTTTGACTTTTTTATATTTATCTTAACCTAGGAAAAATGAAAACTTATTTTTTTGAAATTTTTCTGAATTAATTGTATTAAATGCTAATTAAAATGACTTAAAAAGATTAAAATATGAAGAAAAATACCAAACTGACCTAGAAAAATCTGAAAAATTCAAGATAAGTCTAAAATATTATTATGAATCTAGGAAAAATATAAAAACAGAGGGTTGTGTGTGAGAAATTGAATCTGCAAGAGAAGTGCTTATAAATAAGCACTTATAAATAAGCTAATGGTACAAACTGGGCACCAATCCAACACAGAAGCTATAATAAGCTGAAACTACTCAAATGCAACTAATTATCACTATCCTAAACCTCTTAAATGCTAACTACTCAGATTTGATTATTTGAATTAAAAGCTAGAAAACAGGTTTTAGGGGCTACTTTGTGGCCTGAAAATAAGCTATCCAATAAGCAAGAAACTGAAAACCAAAAGTTGGACTCTCAAGAAGACCTGGCTAGCTAGTTGTAAACCAAAAATTAGACCAAGTTAAGCTCAATTGAGCTCTGTGCAAGAACTGCACAAACCCTGTGCAGACTCAGTCTTAACTGAGTCAGTGCACAGGCAATTTAGCCCATTTGTTAAGCTATTTT
Organism: Chrysanthemum makinoi; assembly: GCA_910596185.1. Taxonomy (NCBI): domain Eukaryota; kingdom Viridiplantae; phylum Streptophyta; class Magnoliopsida; order Asterales; family Asteraceae; genus Chrysanthemum; species Chrysanthemum makinoi. The sequence goes on from OU343216.1 coordinate 139,574,712, forward strand.
GGGGCTTCTAAAAAATTGCTAAAAATCCTAAAAATCATAATAAGAAACTAGACCAACTGAACTTATAAAACCCAGAGTTTTACTTGATTTGGCCCAAAACTAAATCAATGAAAAATCATCTCAGTTGGGCTAAAACTTAGTTTTACAACGTTTTGACTTTTGACAATTATGAAAGGTTTGACTTTTATGAGCTTTGCAACCAATTTAATGAACTGAGATTGATGTTTTATGGTGTAATGAAGCTAAAATAGGCTATGTTATTAGCTACTATGCCTAAATGCAAGATTGCATGCTCCTATAACTAATGATTGATGGACAAGGCGTAGTTTCAAGTGAAATTTGACTTTCACAGTTCTAAGGTGCAATTTTATGATCTAAATGACTCTATTATACCTAAGTTGGACTCAAGAAACAGATATTGACTGATTTCTATCCTTCTAACTCAGTATAGTAGCTTGAACAAACACTATTTTATGACGTGATATGCAAGTTATTTTATCAAATCCTTAATATAAGACACTACTAACACAAACTTACAAACACTAATGCAATCTATAACAATTACTAACTATGACGCAATATATCTAAGAAAACAAATTCAAATGACAATGAGCAAGTTGAGAATGATCATGAACTTACAAGAGATCCAATTTGCAGCGAGGATCAATGAACCCTACCTAAATTGTTCTCAACCCATTTCTAACTATGAATCAACCCATGTTCAACTCTGCACCAACCCATATCACTTCCATGCATGCTTGACCAAAAATGCTTCACTGTTTGACTTTCGTTGACCAGGACCATTGATTGAACCTGCTTTATAAGCTTACTAAAAGCTATAATAAGCTTAAGTAAGCTTATTTGAACTTAAATATAAGCTAGTAGAAGCTTGGATATAAGAGTTTGAAAATGGATTTTCAAACAATGAAGAACGAAAATTTGAATCTTAAGTAAAACTTGAATTAACACTGAAAAGCAGATATATTGATGAAACAACTTAATTTGAGTACAATAGAACAGAAGATTACATCTTTAAACTTAAATTAAAACATTAATGTTAAAAACGACATACATATGAAAAATAAAACTAACTACTCTCGTTCCTTGCTTCTTTCTCTCCCTTTTTATACACCAACTCTCTTCTCTCCTCTCTCTGAGCAAATCCCACATGTATTTGAGACCATTGGATGACTTGAGGTCATATTGGCCATTTGATCACTTTTGGCGGGAAATGGTATTTTGACAGGGGGGAAGATGAGTGTTTAGGGGATGAAGCATTAAATGCTATTTGGATTGTTAGGAGAGGTGGAGTGAAAAAGGGGGATGAAAGGTGAGCTGGGGGGATGGGAGGACTGGGTTTGCAGGCTAGTTGTTGGGGAAGAAGACTTTGGCGGGGTGTGTTTGTTTGACTGGATTTGACCAGGTTTAATATTAAAAGGGAGGGGTCAAAAGGCAGGGGGTCAATTGGATAGGCAGGGGGTCACAATGGGTAATGGCAGGTCCAAAGGGGTAGGGGCTTTAATAAACAAGGACCTTTTGTGTAATTTCTGAAAGTTGGAGGACCAAGGCTGCCAATTTCACAAAGTTGTTCCAAGGGACCAAAAGTGACAAGTTCCAATAGTACAAGGACCAAACTTGACATTTTCAAATTTCCAAGGACCATTTTTGCCAATTTTTAAACTTGAAGGACCAAATTTGTAATTTCTCAAAACTTTTGATATTTTTCACCAAAGGACTAATTTTGACAACTTATGATTTTAAAAGGACCTTTGGTGATTTTTCTTTTGAAATTAAGTGCTCAGGGACTATTTCTGACAACTTTTGAAACTTGGGGGACTGAAACTGCCAATTATGCAAACTTAGCTCATTTTCATCTGATTTTAAACATTTTGCATCTGAAACATATAAAATGCAATTTTGGAATATTTTCAGTATTTTGATGCATTTCTGAGCATTTTTAAACGTTTTGCAGTTCAAATTTAACCAAAAATGATGAGTATTTACACACTCATCAATCCCCCACACTAAACTATTGCTAGTCCCTAGCAATCTTTTGAGAAAACATAATGGGTTTGAATCTCTTTACCAAAAGCCATTACTTCTGGAGTAGCCAAATGTTTTAGTTCAAGTAAGAACCATGGTACACCGATAACCATGTGATTTTGAGCAAACCACCAGCTTCCAACGGATTTGATTTGTCTTTACCAGAAGCCGTTTGTTCTGGACTAGCCAACTCTTAGATAAATTATCAATATTATCTTTGGTGAGCTGATTACCAATTATGGTTTTCCACTGCCTTTACCACAAGCCATAAACTTGCGGGCTAGCCAACTCTTCACTAATTAAAGATATGGTGAGCTGAATACCATACAATTTTGGGAAAATTGCAAGCCGTCAACGGATTTGAGATATCTTTACCAAGAGCCGTTTGCTCCTGGATTAGCCAATCCTTTTGTTTATTAGACATGGCGGACTGATAACCGTAATCTGAGTAAGTGAAAAACACTTACTCCAAAAAAAATTTTGGCCAAAAATGGGGGAATTAGGCGGTATAATTACATGATAAAATTCGTGAGAATTCCCCCCCACACTAGAAATGAATATTGCCCTCAATATTCAAAGTACCGGAGGTTATGCCGAAACATAGAACGTAAAAGGGAAATACTACGACCATTATTTAGCAAGATTTTTTTTTTTTTTTTTTTTTTTTTTTTTTGAAACTTTATATACAACAGCGGGGGGTAACTCCCCCACACTAGGGTGGTAGAAAATAGAAAGAAGTCAGAAATATGGGTGAAAACCCATATGGCATGCTACTGTTTTTGATTCCCGAGTCGCTAGCTTGACTCGATCCCCGCATTAATTTGTTCATGGGGAAATAAGTGGAGGAGACAATCTCTATCGGACTTTCATTCAAAATGTTTGGACAAACATTTGAAGCACGTGAGAGTTCCACACCGATGAGATATACATAGAACCGGCTCAAAAATGATAAATGAAAATGCCGGGGTCAAAGATAGTGTCTTCATTCCCGAAGGAGTGAAGATGAAGAGAAATCACAAGATATTTGAGGAAAGGAAGAAAGATTTTGATAACAATCAAGATCCATTCTTCATCCTCAAATGTAGACATATCGGGAGGAAGGGTGAGGGTAGTATCATTAATAGGCAAACTCGTATGATAGAGTACACCTTCCTCCGAGCCAATATCATCCTCAAGATCAAAATAGAAATGATCATGTTCCGGAGGAGATATGTCATGAGAGAGTTCACCGGAGAACTCTTCATGAAAAGAATCATTCACATGAAGTAAATCTGTGAATTCTTGTTCCATTGTCGACTCATCACTATCCTCAATCTGAGTATCAAAGAGTGGATTCTCAGAAATTAAAGTGAATTCAGAGTTGAATTCAAATAGAGGATTAGTGAGAGTTGTTTTGAACACTTCAGGAACAAAGTGATCAACATTCTCTATTGGACTGTTGGGATAAGAAGTGAGTGAACGATCATTATCAAGGAGACTTTCAGTCTCTCCCAGATCAGCTTTGAAATCAAAGAGACTATCATCACTTTCCGATGAAAGTGGATTGATGTGAGTGAGTTCATCGGTGAACTCCTCAAGAAGAGGATCAGACTGTGGGAGTGATGCCTCAACATACTCGATGTTTCCATAAGAAGCATAATCGTCACTAAAATCGGAGAAAGTTTCAAAATGATCTTTTGAACACTCAAGAGGGGAAAGAGAATCACACATATGATCAGAAGTTCCCTGTGACTCTCTCGGGATTGGGACAAGGTTCTCAACACTAGACTTTATGAATTCGTCCGATTCCTTTTCAGGAACAGTGTCAAGATGCTCGTCCCCCATGCTCAGAGAGTGAGTGGGAATATCGGTTGTGATAGCAGTTGTTTGAGAATGAATCTCAACTGCTGGGATATCAACTGATGAACTTGATGAATCTTTATAGAATTGAAGGATATCAAGTGTGTCCTCATCATCACTGTCATCAGGAATAAAACGAAATTGAGAGCTAGATCTGGCTGCTTTTTCTTTTGCAATTGATTCCCTAATAGATTTTTCAAACGCAATTTGGGAATTTATTTTAGCAACCTGCTCTTCAGCTAACAATTTTTCCATGGATTTCTCATGTGAATTTTGAATGACGGGACATTGTGGGAGTGGAGATTTGTCAAAACCGGAAGGTTGACATTGATAATCATCATGAGGACCCCACAATATACACAAGAAAACTGGGAGCATTTCGAAATGCTGTTTTACTCAATTCCTCAGTTCTTTTCACTAACTCCAGAAGCTCTAGATAAGTGTCTTGTTGGGTTTGTTGAGGAGTTTGAGTCATTTGGCACTGTGGAGGTTGGTCGTGATATGGGTAGTCGTAATTGTTACAAGGAAATGGATTCCCTGTTTGACAATCAGAGCTGAAATGGGGACCTCCCCAGTTCTCACAACAAAATGATTGTTGTGCTGATTTGAGTGAATAACATGGATATTGATCATTTCCAAAGTTCAGAGTGTTATGGAGATTTGTTCATCAGAAAAACATGTCTCAGTGCGACACTCAAATCCTTGGTGAGGACCTCCACAAAATTCACAGGTATGGAAAAGGTGGGGATGTGGATCTCATGATGTGGTAGCTGATGAAATAAATTAGTCGTGTCATGGTAAGAATAGGGAGCTTGGTTATAGACAGAACCCATTTGACTCTACCATGCTAAAACTGAGACAATTATCATCATTATGAGGGCCACCACACCATTGACAACCAAGAAGGTGAGGATAAGACATAGAAAGAATCAAAGGGTTCCAGAGGGTAAGAAATGAAGAATCAAAAGGGTAAGAGGGTAAAGAGGAATATTTTTGGTATTTTTGAAAAACATGTTGTAAATATAAGAAAGAAAATCTTTTTGGGTTTTTGTGTTTGTTGAAAACTGATTTTAAAATGTTTTTGGATTTTTGGATTTTTATAAGAAAATATAAACATATATAGATGGTATGAACAATGAGTGAATATTCAAATCACTAATCTACTAAACGTAAGATAATTAGCACAGCTCCCCGGCAGCGGCGCCAAAATTTGATTCGCTCCCAAACCGTCAAGTTTTATCACGCAAGCTAGCCACTTGTGAATGGCTAACCGTAGCAAACTTAAAACAGTCTGGAAACAAATGCAATGAAGTCCAGGAGAGTATTTAGTGTTTCCCCAGGTCGTTAAGTCCCAACGAGCTGTGCGAGAATAATCAAACGTGTAGTGATTGGGTGAATTTGAACGGGAAAAGGATTGTGAGTGATTGATTATAACTAAAGAAAAAGTACATAAACTACAGGGGCTTAAATGCAAATTAAAGAAAATTAAAAAGATAAACTATATTAAATAAACGCTATCACTATTTTTAAACTAATGTTTTTGATTACAAATTTAACTTAAAATCTACGTGACGTACAAAAGAAAATGTGAAACTGAAGCAATATTAATCCTAAAAATATGAAAATGATATTTTTACAAACCTAATGATATGAGAAAATTTTTAGAAAAAGAAAATTATTTTTAAAACTATTTATCTAATTATTATCAATTAAAAACTATTTTTACTTATTTAATAATACCCTAAAATACAAGAAAATATGAAATAAAGCTAGAAAAATGAAATTATGACTTGGAAAAATCTAAAATAACTAAATAGAATTTTCAAAACTATTTTTATATTTTTCTGATTATTTTTCTATTTTCTATGAATTAAAAACTATTTAAAACTAATTAAATTACTAAAAATTACAAATTAAACTATTAAAAATCTGGAAAAATATTTTTTTGACTTTTTATATTTATCTTAACCTAGGAAAAATGAAAACTTATTTTTTTGAAATTTTTCTGAATTAATTGTATTAAATGCTAATTAAAATGACTTAAAAACTGATTAAAATGAAGAAAAATACCAAACTGACCTAGAAAAATCTGAAAAATTCAAGATAAGTCTAAAATATTATTATGAATCTAGGAAAAATATAAAAACAGAGGGTTGTGTGTGAGAAATTGAATCTGCAAGAGAAGTGCTTATAAATAAGCACTTATAAATAAGCTAATGGTACAAACTGGGCACCAATCCAACACAGAAGCTATAATAAGCTGAAACTACTCAAATGCAACTAATTATCACTATCCTAAACCTCTTAAATGCTAACTACTCAGATTTGATTATTTGAATTAAAAGCTAGAAAACAGGTTTTAGGGGCTACTTTGTGGCCTGAAAATAAGCTATCCAATAAGCAAGAAACTGAAAACCAAAAGTTGGACTCTCAAGAAGACCTGGCTAGCTAGTTGTAAACCAAAAATTAGACCAAGTTAAGCTCAATTGAGCTCTGTGCAAGGACTGCACAAACCCTGTGCAGACTCAGTCTTAACTGAGTCAGTGCACAGGGCAATTTAAGCCCATTTGTTAAGCTATTTTGGGGCTTCTAAAAAATTGCTAAAAATCTATAAAAATCATAATAAGAAACTAGACCAACTGAACTTATAAAACCCAGAGTTTTACTTGATTTGGCCCAAAACTGAATCAATGAAAAATCATCCCAGTTGGGCTAAAACTTAGTTTTACAAGTTTTTGACTTTTGACAATTATGAAAGGTTTGACTTTTATGAGCTTTGCAACCAATTTAATGAACTGAGATTGATGTTTTATGGTGTAATGAAGCTAAAATAGGCTATGTTATTAGCTACTATGCCTAAATGCAAGATTGCATGCTCCTATAACTAACTGATTTGATGACAAGGGCAGTTTCAAGTGAAATTTGACTTTCACAGTTCTAAGGTGCAATTTTATGATCTAAATGACTCTATTATACCTAAGTTGGACTCAAGAAACAGATATTGACTGATTTCTATCCTTCTAACTCAGTATAGTAGCTTGAACCAAACACTATTTTTATGACTGATATGCAAGTTATTTTATCAAATCCTTAATATAAGACACTACTAACACAAACTTACAAACACTAATGCAATCTATAACAATTACTAACTATGACAGCAATATATCTAGAGAAAACAAATTCAAATGACAATGAGCAAAGTTGAGACTGATCATGAACTTACAAGAGATCCAATTTGCAACTGAGGATCAATGAACCACTACCTAAATCTGTTCTCAACCCATTTCTAACTATGAATCAACCCATGTTCAACTCTGCAACAACCCAAATCACTTCCATGCCTGCTTGACCAAAAATGCTTCACTGTTTGACTTTCGTTGACCAAGGACCAATATTGATTGAACCTGCTTTATAAGCTTACTAAAAGCTATAATAAGCTTAAGTAAGCTTATTTGAACTTAAATATAAGCTAGTAGAAGCTTGGATATAAGAGTTTGAAAATGGATTTTCAAACAGTGAACATGAAAATTTGAATCTTAAGTAAAACCTTGAATTAACACTTAAAAACAGATTATATTGATGAAACAACTTAATTTGAGTACAATAGAACACAAGATTACATCTTTAAACTTAAATTAAAACATTAATGTTAAAAACGACATACATATGAAAAATAAAACTAACTACTCTCGTTCCTTGCTTCTTTCTCTCCCTTTTTATACACCAACTCTCTTCTCTCCTCTCTCTGAGCAAATCCCACATGTATTTGAGACCATTGGATGACTTGAGGTCATATTGGCCATTGGATCACTTTTGGCGGGAAATGGTATTTTGAAAGTGGGGGAAGATTGAGTGTTTAGGGGATGAAGCATTAAATGCTATTTGGATTGTTAGGAGAGGTGGAGTGAAAAAGGGGGATGAAAGGTGAGTTGGGGGGATGGGAGGACTGGGTTTGCAGGCTAGTTGTTGGGGAAGAAGACTTTGGCGGGGTGTGTTTGTTTGACTGGATTTGACTAGGTTTAATATTAAAAGGGAGGGGTCAAAAGGCAGGGGGTCACAATGGGTAATGGCAGGTCCAAAGGGGTAGGGGCTTTAATAAACAAGGACCTTTTGTGTAATTTCTGAAAGTTGGAGGACCAAGGCTGCCAATTTCACAAAGTTGTTCCAAGGGACCAAAGGTGACAAGTTCCAATAGTACAAGGACCAAACTTGACATTTTCAAATTTCCAAGGACCATTTTTGCCAATTTTTAAACTTGAAGGACCAAATTTGTAATTTCTCAAAACTTTTGATATTTTTCACCAAAGGACTAATTTTGACAACTTATGATTTTAAAAGGACCTTTGGTGATTTTTCTTTTGAAATTAAGTGCTCAGGGACTATTTCTGACAACTTTTGAAACTTGGGGGACTGAAACTGCCAATTATGCAAACTTAGCTCATTTTTCATCTGATTTTAAACATTTTGCATCTGAAACATATAAAATGCAATTTTGGAATATTTTCAGTATTTTGATGCATTTCTGAGCATTTTTAAACGTTTTGCAGTTCAGATTTAACCAAAAATGATGAGTATTTACACACTCATCAGTCTACGTCATTGGTCTCAAATGGATTTGGAAAAACAAATTGGATGCGGAAGGGAATGTTATCCGAAACAAGTCACGGCTAGTTTCTAAGGGTTATCTTCAGGAAGAGGGAATAGACTTTGAAGAATCTTTTGCTCCGGTTGCTCGTCTTGAGGCTGTTCGGATATTTCTAGCGTTCGCGGCTCATATGAATATGACGGTCTATCA
>OU343216.1:139583491-139639975 GCA_910596185.1 Chrysanthemum makinoi
AAAAGAACAACAACGTATCATCCCACTCATAAATAATCTTCTCAAATTTCATAACCACTGAAGTCTGAAGCGACCCATTCCAAAAGGTGTCAAGAGACCACTTCCCCCAAGTAGTTGAATTGATGCAGTCCGTCTCTTAGAATAGAGCTCAAGAACTATCCCGAATACACATCATGCCCGGAAAGAAAATTCCTCCCCAATGTTTGTGGTAAACAATGGCTTTCTTCCCTGATGATTGTGTATGAAGCTCAAGAACTCGAAGTACACCAATATCCAAGAACTCTCCCGAATACAGATCATGAGGGTAATGAAAAACACCTCCCTAGTGTTCACATCTTTCGTACCTGATGATCGTGTATGAAGCTCAAGAACCCGAAGTACACACATTCCAACCGAAAGAATAACTGATAACACCTCCCTCATGTTATACATTTATCTCCCCTGAATATTTCATACTTGTGTACCTCTTTTATCTTCAGAAACTTTCTCTAACATCACTTCCCCCAAGTAGTTGGAATAATAACACTAAAAGCCTTGATGAGTAAAACCTTGAGTTTCTCTGCGGTCATGACATTCGTCTTCCCGGGATATCTTCAATCACTTAGAAGAATTAAGTTCATCAAGTTTATTCGCGTTTAGATGCTTGTCTCCTTCCACCTTGCTGGTTTTGACACTTCAGAATCAGCAACATATTATAAGCCCAAATACTTGAAATCATTTTGAGAAGACCACATTTAATCTTTGTGAGAATCAACTTGCTGAAGAATCGATGTGAGCAAATCTAATTGGGGATTAAATCAGACACATCACCCTCCCCCAATTAGTGCTCTCCCTAAGTGAAAATCTTTATGATGAATGCCCGGAATAAGAAGAAGTCCTTAGATTGTTAAATGCAATTCGTCTTTAGTCTTCTAACATGCATCAGAAAATGTAGAACAGACTGTAGACTCGACCTTCTTCAAGATTGTTCAATTGGGGAATAGATAGTTAACATCGTCATCTCACCAAAAAGCATCCCAATTAACTTACCTCTTTCAAATCCCCTTAGCTAAAATCCCTCCCAATCAAACACTAGTACAAAAACGGGATTTGGTCATGCATGGTCAAAATGGAACAGCCACACATTCGCATATTTGTGTGGCTGAAGGTACGAAAATTGACAACATGTACTAATTAGTCACACATGAAAATTTTAATTGTGTGACCATTAGAACTGTATCGCCACACAATTGAACATTGTGTGGCTAAAGGTATCTGGTGATTTTGTTTGAGATCATTTAGCCACATATGAATTTGGAGCAGTGACAAATACAAGTAACCTTGATGCGTTAGTCACATGAAGTAATTTTTGTGTGTCTAAATCATAGAGTCAAGTTTTGTCACACATTATGTAAGGGTGACCCGATATGTTTTGCCAATTCTTTAGCCACATCTGAAATTGGAACAAGTGACAAATGAAAAGTAAGGTTGAAGCATTAGTCACGATATACATATAAGCAGTGACAAATATATGTCACACACTTGAACACTGTGACCAAAAGCCATATATGGTCACACTAAATGTTTTGTCACACATTCGTTAAGTGTAGCCAAAATCCAGTACATATGTTCACGTAAGTTAATATGTGTGTTTAAAGTTTAGTTTGTGTTAGCTTGCCGAAAGCTAATCTATAAAGTCACATTTGCTACTAACACCGTGACCAAATGCCATATATGGTCACACTAAACGTTTTGTCACACATATTATTCAAGTGTAGCCAAAATCCAGTACATATGGTCACGTAACTTAATATGTGGCCATTGGATGATGAATAGTCACTCAAAATACACGTTTCCTCACTTGAAACACCATATGGTCACATGATGCGTGCCAAACAGTCAAGCTAAATCACACCAGCCCGCCACTTGTGAATGGCGGACCGTAACCAGCTTAAAACTGCTCAGGAACGAAATCAATGAAGATCTGGGGAGTATAGTGTTTCCCCGGGTCGTTATGTCCCTCCACCAAGCTGTGCAATGGATTATCAAACGTTTAGTGATGGGAGATTTGAGCGGGAAAGGAGATTGTGAATTAATTATAACTACAGAAAAGCCAACAAATTACAACGGCTTAAATGCAAATTAAAGGAAATTAAAAGATAAAAACTATTAAATAAACGCTATCACTATATTTAAAATGATGAACGCGTTTAAAACTTAAAACTAAAACTTACGTTTAAATAAAAGTTACGTAGCGTACAAAAATAAAAAGGGAAATCTAAGAAATAAAAGTCCTAAAAATATGAAAAATACATTTTTACAAACCTAATGATATAAGAAACTTTATAGAAAAGGAAAATTATTTTTATGACTAATTATCTAATTATTATTAATTAAAAACTATTTTTAACTATTAAATATTAATCTAAAATACAAGAAATTAGGAAATAAAGCTAGAAAAATAAAATTATGACTTAGAAAAATCTAAAATATTATAAAAGTTATTTTAAAACTGAAAATATATTTTTTAGACTTTTTAAATAATTATTATTAATTAAAAACTAATTTAAACTAATTAAAATTAAGAAAAATAACAAATGAACAGTAAAAATTATGAAACTTTACAGAAAAATCTAAAATATTATTCTAATCATGGGAAAAATATAAAAAGTTAGATAAGCCTACTAATAAGCTGAATTGGACAAATAAGCAGTTTGAATAAGCACTTGAAATAAGCTAAAAGCTAACTATAAGCTACCATAAGCTACTAAAGCCTAAATCTAACCTAAAACGAGCTAATGCAACTGATTGGGAAGTAAAAAGCACAAGCTCAGAAAAAACTCATGACAGATTTTAATAACTAGATGCCAAACGGCCTCTAAGGCCCTACTTTAAGCACTAATTAAGCTAGCTAGAAAAATTCCTAAAAATAAACTAAAATGGCCATGATGTCCACGACCAACCAAAGATCTTGTATCCCAAATTTGAGCTCAAATGGACGTATAATGAATCTGTGAAAATTCCACAAAGTTTGGCAAAAATCACGTTTTCACTTATTTTTCTTTTTGGTTTTTTGTTGTTGGAAACTGAAATAAGGACTAAGATGGAACTCTTTTGTGAAAACAAATCTTATGAGAACCACTAAATAAGCTATTTGAGACAGCTTATTTCCAAGCAAAAAGGGTCTAAGGCCCGCTTTGGGATAGGAACGTAAAAAGGGGACAAAAGCTACCAACAAGCTTTTAAAAAGCTAACTACTAATGACACATTTAAAATACCTAAAGTACTAATGAGAGCCTAAATAAAAGCGAAGAACCGGGGCTGCCAAAGTATTAAATAAGCTACAACTAATTGGCTACTAACCTAAACTACCTGAAAGAGCTAAAGGGTACTAAAATAAGCAATAACAAGAAGCAAAATAAAAACTAATAAGCACTAAAAATCTTCTCAAACCTGATGCCATTGGTCTGCTGCTGGACTTCTGTTAGACTTCGCAGTCCCAAGGTGGGCACTATTCAGCTACAAGTCGAACTCTAAATTCAAGCATACGCTAAAAAGAATTAACCTAATGCTACTAGCTACTTGAATACACAAAATCAAAGACCTAAACTAACTCTAATATATCTAACAAGGGGCATAAAAATGGACAGTTAGGACTGACACAGAAAGTAAAAAGGATGCAAAGTTCCTACCTAGAAGGAAAAACCAAAACTACTAAAGCTAAGGCTGGAATGTAAAAATTAAAAACAGATAAATTAGACCACTACAAGATAACGAAAAACTAGTTTCTTTTTGGATTTTGTTTTTTTGAACTTTCGAAAATTAATTAAACATGAACTTGAACAAAAACTAATTAACTTTAAACTAAAACTTGCAAACTTGAGTGAGTTAATGAAAAGGGACAAAACAGAGATTAAAGAGCTAATACATAAAGATTAAAGCTGATTCATTACAAGTACAGGAAGCCGAAAATAAAGCATGGACCAGGAAATAATTTCTAGACTAAAACTGGAAAACTGAAAATTAAAAAAAAAAACTAACTAAAACAAACTAACTACTTGTTTTATATATTGGCATACAACTCCATTTATACTACAAGCTCTAGGGGTCTTCTCTTGTCTCTTCTTGGTGTCTTCTCTTCCTTTTCTTGCCTTTCTTGTGTGAGGTGAAAGTCAACTGGGGAGACAAGCGTCTGGAGGTTGAGTGTGTCGAGAAAAGGAAAAAAGTGGAGGGAAAAGGTGGGCAGGGAAAGGTTGGGATTGTCAGGTTTTTTTTATTTGTTGTGTCAGGTTTGTGTTGGGTTTGGGATTATTAAATGGACTTGGGCTTTATAAGTGTATTAGATTTAGGACTTAACTTGTACCCATTTATCATATTAAGGACCAATCCTGCATAAACTGAAACTTCAGGGTCCAAGGTGTAAATTCTGAAATTATAATCCAAGGGTTGGTTTTGACAATCTTCAATAGATCAAGCCCCAAACTTGTCGTTTTCTAAAACTCCGGGGACTAAACTTGTAATTTTCTCAAACTTTTAGATTTTTCACCAAAGGACTAAATATGACAATTTATGATTTTAAAAAGACCTTTGGTGACTTTTCTTTTGAAATTTTGGCTCAGGGACTATTTTTGACAATTTTTGAAACTTGGGGGACTAAAACTGCAATTTTTTGCAAATTTGATATGTTTTTCATCTGATTTTGATATTTTTGCATTTAAAACACATAAAACACGGATTTGTGATATTTTGATCATTTTGATGTGTTTCTGAGTGTTTTCAGATGATTTTGCGGTTTATTTTGTACAAAAATGATGAGTATTTAGACACTCATCAATCCCCACATCGAGATATTGCTAGTCTCTAGCAATGATTTGAGAAAACATAATGGATTTTAATCTCTTTACCAAAAGCCATTACTTCTGGAGTAGCCAAATGTTTCAGTTCAAGTAAGAACCATGGTACACCGATAACCATGTGATTTTGAGCAAACCACCACCTTTCAACGGATTTGATTTTGTCTTTACCAGAAGCCGTACCCTTATGGACTAGCCAACTCTTAGATAAATTATCAATATTATCTTTGGTGAGCTGATTACCAATTATGGTTTTTCCACTGCCTTTACCACAAGCCATAACCTTGCGGGCTAGCCAACTCTTCACTTTTAAGGATATGGTGAGTTGAGAACCATACAATTTTGGGCAAATTGCAAGCCATATAAACGGATTTGAGATATCTTTACCAAGAGCCGTTTGCTCCTGGATTAGCCAATCCTTTTGTCTATTAGACAAGGCGGACTGATAACCAATTGAGAAAGTGTAAAACACTTACTCCAAAAAAAAATTTTTGGCCAAAAACGGGGGAATTGGGTAGATAATATATGAAATTCGTGAGAATTCCCCCACACTTAGAAATGAATATTGCCCTCAATATTCAAAGTACCGCGGTTATGCCGGCGAGAACGTAAAAGGGAAATACTACGGCCATTATTTAGAAAGATTTTTTTTTTTTTAGAAATATATATATATATAACATGTGGGGCATCACCCCCACACTTAGGTGGTAGAAAGGGGTAAGAAGACAGAAATATGGGTGAAAACCCATATGGTGTGTGCTACTGTTTTTGATTTCCGAGTCGCTAGCTTGACTCGACCCCGAATTCATTGGTTCATGGGGAAGCAAAGTGGAAGAAACAATCTCCATCGGACTTTCATTCAATATGTTTGGATAAACATTGAAGTATGTGAAAGTTCCACACCGACGAGATATACAGAGAAAGACAGACCCGGCTCACAGATGATAAATGAAAATGCCAGGGTCAAAGATAGTGTCCTCACTCCCGAAGGAATGAAGAAGAGAGGAAGTCACCGAGTAGGTGAAGAAAAGAAAGAAAATCATGATAACAATCATGACTAGATCTTCTTCCTCGGGATTAAGTGCAGTTGCACTTGTTTGGATTTTATCGGTAGAGCTCTTAGGGTTGGAAGGCATCTCGGTAGGGAGGGTGGGAAGATTTGTCATAACTATGCAAATTGAGATTCTCTCCCCCCGATCATGATCTTTGCCATCCAAGCAATCATATTCCAACGGAGATATGATATGAGTGAGTTCACCGGTGAACTCCTCATGAAGAGAATACGGAGGTGGGACATGTGCGGTACTGCGTGGGCTATAAATATGCACCTCGTCCATTATAGTCTCCGTGTCGGACTCATCACTATCAAAGATTGGATTAACTGAATTTAGAGTAAATTCAGAATCGAATTCGAATAAGGGATTAGTGATAGTCGTATGAAATGTTGTGGAAACAACATGGTCAACATCCTCGTCTAAGTTGGCGATCTCGAGAATGTAGAAGTGATGCATCAATAAACTCTATGTCTATAGAATATAAAGAATCGGCATCACTATAATCACTGTCGAAATCTGAGAAAGTCTCAACAAGATTATTTGTAAGAGGAGAAGACACATCACACTCATGGTCAAGAATTTCCTCAGACTCACTTGGGATCGGGATAAGGTTCTCAACATTAGACGATTCGTTTCGAATAGTCTTTGAGATGCTCATCCCCCATGGTGAGAGAGTCTTTGGAAGCAATAGTAGGTAAGATAGGTGTGATAGAAATAGACTGAGGGAGTTGAGAAATAATATTCTCAAAAGGAATACTCTCCTCGTCATCATCATACATAGCTGCATTAAGAAATTGGGAGCTTTTGCATGCTCTAGGGCTAATAATTCTTCCCTAGAATTGCGAGCCTCTCGTTCTTCGGCTAGCAATTCTCCCATGGTTTTTTCACCACTCACTTGATTCTTAAGGTTTTGAAGTATATCATCAAGTTTTTTCATTGCGGTTTCAAAATTTTGGGAAATTTCTTTAGGCAACGGCTCAGGTGGAGTTTGAACCGTATGGTGCTGTGGAGGTTGGAAATTGTCAAAACAAGGAGTGTTATAACAAGGATCAGGTCCATAGTAATTCTGATTCCATGATTGACATTGGTAATCATAATGAGGACCTCCACAATTTGTGCAAGAAAAATTCGGTACATTCTGAAACGATGTGTCATTAAAACTGTGATAGCACGGTTCTTGCTCAAATGAATACTGAGGAGGGTGGCTAAAATCGTTTTGAGGATAATTGGAAAAGTTCGGATAAGTGCATGAGTTTTCAGCTTCTGAAGCACAAAACGAACAAAATCCATCCGTAAGATCATTTCCACACCTCTCGCAAGAACATCGTTGACATCGAAAATCAACTAACGGATCCCCACAACCATAGCAATACTGCCGATTGAACGAAAAATTTTGGGGTTGGGGTGGGTAGTCGGAGAAATTTTTCGGCTCATTGAAAGAATTTTGATCATAAGAACATGAATTCCTCGAACCGCAAAACAAACAACTTCCGTTATGAATGTCATTACCGCATCGTTCGCACGTACACCAACGACACGGTAAACCGAAAAGCGGTTCTCCACAACCGACACAAGGAATCGATGATTCCATCAGAATTAAACGCAAAGAGGATCAAGAAGATAGAATTAAACGTTTAGAGGATACGAGAGAAAGAATCAAACGGATAACAGGGATAAGAAAAATCTTTTTGGATTTTTGGAGAAACATTATATATAAAAATAAGAAGGAAAATCTTTTTGGGTTTTTTTTTATTTTTAAAAGAAAATATAAACATATACAAATGGTATAAACAAAGAGTGAATATCCAAATCGCTAATCTGCTAGACGTAAGATTATCAGCCACTCCCGGCGGCGTAAAAATTTGATGCGTGCCAAACAGTCAAGCTAAATCACACCAGCCCGCCACTTGTGAATGGCGGACCGTAACCAGCTTAAAACTGCTCAGGAACGAAATCAATGAAGATCTGGGGAGTATAGTGTTTCCCCGGGTCGTTATGTCCCAGCGAGCTGTGCAATGGATTATCAAACGTTTAGTGATCGGGAGATTTGAACGGGAAAGGAGATTGTGAATTAATTATAACTACAGAAAAGCCAACAAATTACAACGGCTTAAATGCAAATTAAAGGAAATTAAAAAGATAAAATCTATTAAATAAACGCTATCACTATATTTAAAATGATGAACGTTTAAAACTTAAAACTAAAAACTTACGTTTAAATAAAAATTACGTAAACGTACAAAAATAAAAAGTGAAATCTAAGAAATAAAAGTCCTAAAAATATGAAAAATACATTTTTACAAACCTAATGATATAAGAAACTTTATAGAAAAGGAAAATTATTTTTATGACTAATTATCTAATTATTATTAATTAAAAACTATTTTTAACTATTAAATATTAATCTAAAATACAAGAAATTAGGAAATAAAGCTAGAAAAATAAAATTATGACTTAGAAAAATATAAAATATTATAAAAGTTATTTTAAAACTGAAAATATATTTTTTAGACTTTTTAAATAATTATTATTAATTAAAAACTAATTTAAACTAATTAAAATTAAGAAAAATAACAAATGAACAGTAAAAATTATGAAACTTTACAGAAAAATCTAAAATATTATTCTAATCATGGGAAATATATAAAAAGTTAGATAAGCCTACTAATAAGCTGAATTGGACAAATAAGCAGTTTGAATAAGCACTTGAAATAAGCTAAAAGCTAACTATAAGCTACCATAAGCTACTAAAGCCTAAATCTAACCTAAAACAAGCTAATGCAACTGATTGGGAAGTAAAAAGCACAAGCTACAGAAAAAAAACTCGCGACCAGATTTTAATAACTATATGCCAAACGGCCTCTAAGGCCCTACTTTAAGCACTAATTAAGCTAGCTAGAAAAATTCCTAAAAATAAACTAAAATGGCCATGATGTCCACGACCAACCAAAGATCTTGTATCCCAAATTTGAGCTCAAATGGACTTATAATGAATCTGTGAAAATTCCACAAAGTTTGGCAAAAATCACGTTTTCACTTATTTTTCTTTTTGGTTTTTGTTGTTGGAAACTGAAATAAGGACTAAGATGGAACTCTTTTGTGAAAACAAATCTTATGAGAACCACTAAATAAGCTATTTGAGACAGCTTATTTCCAAGCAAAAAGGGTCTAAGGCCTGTTTGGGATAGGAACAGAAAAGGGGACAAAAGCTACCAACAAGCTTTTAAAAAGCTAACTACTAATGACACATTTAAAATACCTAAAGTACTAATGAGAGCCTAAATAAAAGCGAAGAACCGGGGCTGCCAAAGTATTAAATAAGCTACAACTAATTGGCTACTAACCTAAACTACCTGAAAGAGCTAAAGGGTACTAAAATAAGCAATAACAAGAAGCAAAATAAAAACTAATAAGCACTAAAAATCTTCTCAAACCTGATGCCATTGGTCTGCTGCTGGACTTCTGTTAGACTTCGCAGTCCCAAGGTGGGCACTATTCAGCTACAAGTCGAACTCTAAATTCAAGCATACGCTAAAAAGAATTAACCTAATGCTACTAGCTACTTGAATACACAAAATCAAAGACCTAAACTAACTCTAATATATCTAACAAGGGGCATAAAAATGGACAGTTAGGACTGACACAGAAAGTAAAAAGGATGCAAAGTTCCTACCTAGAAGGAAAAACCAAAACTACTAAAGCTAAGGCTGGAATGTAAAAATTAAAAACAGATAAATTAGACCACTACAAGATAACGAAAAACTAGTTTCTTTTTGGATTTTGTTTTTTTGAACTTTCGAAAATTAATTAAACATGAACTTGAACAAAAACTAATTAACTTTAAACTAAAACTTGCAAACTTGAGTGAGTTAATGAAAAGGGACAAAACAGAGATTAAAGAGCTAATACATAAAGATTAAAGCTGATTCATTACAAGTACAGGAAGCCGAAAATAAAGCATGGACCAGGAAATAATTTCTAGACTAAAACTGGAAAGCGAAAATAAAAAAAACTAACTAAAACAAACTAACTACTTGTTTTATATATTGGCATACAACTCCATTTATACTACAAGCTCTAGGGGTCTTCTCTTGTCTCTTCTTGGTGTCTTCTCTTCCTTTTGCTGCCTTTCTTGTGTGAGGTGAAAGTCAACTGGGGAGACAAGCGTGCTGGAGGTTGAGTGTGTCAGGAGAAGGAAGAAAAGTGGAGGGAAAAGGTGGGCAGGGAAAGGTTGGGATTGTCAGGTTTTTTTTATTTGTTGTGTCTGGTTTGTGTTGGGTTTGGGATTATTAAATGGACTTGGGCTTTATAAGTGTATTAGATTTAGGACTTAACTTGTACCCATTTATCATATTAAGGACCAATCCTGCATAAACTGAAACTTCAGGGTCCAAGGTGTAAATTCTGAAATTATAATCCAAGGGTTGGTTTTGACAATCTTCAATAGATCAAGCCCCAAACTTGTCGTTTTCTAAAACTCCGGGGACTAAACTTGTAATTTTCTCAAACTTTTAGATTTTTCACCAAAGGACTAAATATGACAATTTATGATTTTAAAAAGACCTTTGGTGACTTTTCTTTTGAAATTTTGGCTCAGGGACTATTTTTGACAATTTTTGAAACTTGGGGACTAAAGCGCAATTTTTGCAAATTTGATACGTTTTCATCTGATTTTGATATTTTTGCATTTAAAACACATAAAACACTGATTTGTGATATTTTGATCATTTTGATGTGTTTCTGAGTGTTTTCAGATGATTTTGCAGTTTATTTTGTACAAAAATGATGAGTATTTACACACTCATCATCACACTTATTAACACTTTTTGCCACTTTCTGATTAATTGTATGTGACTAAATACCCAAAAGAAACATGCTTTGTGTGACTAAATGTTAGAAAAGGCCACACAAACATAAAATTCATGTGGCCATTGGATGATCAATAGTCACACAAAAGACACCTTTCTTCACTTGAAACACCATATGGTCACACTTATTAACACTTTTAGCCACTTTATGATTAATTGTATGTGACTAAATACCCAAAACAAGCATGCTTTGTGTGACTAAATGTTACAAAAGGCCACACAAACATAAAATCCAAGTGGCCATTGGATGATCAATAGTCACACAAAAGACATATTTCTTCACCTTAAACACCATATGGTCACACTTATTAACACTTTTAGCCACTTTATGCTTAATTGTATGTGACTAAATAACCAAAAGAAACATGCTTTGTGTGACTAAATGTTAGAAATGGCACACAAAAAGAAATTTGATGTGGCCATTGGATTATCAATAGTCACACAAAAAACTATTATGTTTTTCATAAACAGAACTAACTACGAATACTAAACAGACTTATCTTATTTCTGCCAGACTTAACCTTATACTGGCAGCCTTAACCACTAAAACTAACCTACCAGACTTAACTTTGTACTGGCAGCTTTAACCACTAAAGTTTTCTGTTTATAAGTAGACCACAACACAATATATATATTTTTTTTGGGTGCAAAGATGAACTTGTATTAATCAAGGAAACTTTGTAAAATGAAAAAATCAACACACACTGATATGGACAAGTTCCATATCAAGTTGCATACTAGGCAACTCTATTCAATATCTGATATATCTGTTCTTATAAGTCGATAATAAAACAAACTGCCATATCATACAACCATGGACAGATGACAACCAACACAAAACCATAACAAAGAACACCTTTTAATGCACCAGTATGAACCATACACTTCCAGATAGGGGCTATACCAAGTAGTTTACATTCCATCTCATGAATGGCTTCAACTACTTGGGAACACACACCCTAAATGAAGCCAACCAAATCCTACACAATCCTAAAATCTGTTTTATAAAGCGTGTCTACCAATAACACTGATAGCACGGAATTACGTTTTAGCACATGCTAAATCTGGAATTATAACGCTGATTACGGAAGACACCGAAGCTTGGTCGTCGATGACAAAGTCAACAAGATTGAATCTGAACATTTTGTTTCGTTCCCACTGACACTCCTCAACAATCTCTCTCCATATGGCGTTTATGGTAACGTGGTTCTTGCTTCTAGGCCTATCGTTGTGGTGTTGCAGATTCACGTTCACATAAAACTCCATGTCTTCTCGGTATCTCAGCAATGCGTTATGGTACTTCCACATGATTTCGCCGTAAACTTATGTGGGATGTTCTGCATTAAAAAGAACAATGTAGTATGCTAATCAAAAGTATGTCCATGTGTTGAAGTATATATTAGTTTTGCTAAAGCATAATGACTGAAATGGTCCGATTTGTATCATTACTTACCAAACGACTACTGTCCGTGACATATGCAAGGATGGGCGTAAAAATCCCTTTCACTTTCATGCTCTGTACATTCGTTCCAAGCACATATGTGTTTCATACGCTCATCTGCAATTGGAATTTAATAAAAATGGTAATTAATAATTTAAAAGCTATTATATCGAAAGGTTTATTTTTAAAACAAAGTCATAGATTATGTCTACACTTTGATTAACATACCTTCATCTACGGGGTTTCTCATGAACGGTCTTGTACGATTGACTCCATACGTTGCACAAGTTCGAACGCATCATCATCCATTTTCAGCAAATGGCATAAGGGAAAGAGTATTGCTTAGGAGATTTGTGAAAACAACTCTTGTGCCAGCAAACAGGTTTTCATCGTGAACCAATACATTCCATCCGTGCCCACCAAACTCATGCACGTGTCTGTTTTCCTCCGGTATTTCAATTTGACGGTGAGTGATTGCTTTGCACGCGCACGCAACAAGAACGTCAAATTGGTTATTGTTAGTATGGTCCCGGAAATTGCAAGGAATGACCTACGTAATAGTTTAGTTTAAAGAAAACATTAGCGGGTCAAACAATTAAAATAATCCCCATTTTCAACAAACTTATACAATGTATTGATTAACATTTTTTCTTACGAGGTTGTGCGGGATATTCATCCAACGTAACCGAGGCACCTACGTTATCTGTAACCTAGAAGAGCCGAGATCGTATCCGGGCATTCGTGGCACGCATCGTTGTACTGTTTCATAATAACGGTCTTCTTCCCGACGAATGAAATGGAATGTAGCCACATTGATGTATTGGCTTTGATCAATAAAAGCTTGCCACTCGGACCCTTGCAAAGTAATGCGACCACGAACCAATTTCCAGTAAACCTTATGTTTGGTTCCCCTATTGTGGATTAGGTATATCCAATGCTTCTTGGGGTACAGTGTTTCCAGATAAAACAAAGCGGAAGCATCTTAAATTTAAAAAGTAAGCACGTATATCAATTTGATGGTTACATCGATAAATTTATAACCTTAAGTAAGCATTTTAAGTACAACTTACCTGCAATGTCCTAATGTTTGTGCGGTTTGCCTCCACCAACAATTGGATGCTCATTCTATTTTAAAACCACAATCGTCTTAATGGTCAATAAGGTTATCTCATATGCATAACATTCAACTAATAAAAGTCTTAGATGATCAATACATCTTTATCATTAAGGTGTCAAACAATATATGATTGAAGATGTACTACTACATATTTAACTATGTTTCAAAAACCAATAATCATATAGTCCTTTTAGAGTAAAAATCTGTATTTTTTTACGTTTATTCATCTTACCCAATACGTTTGTTAAAATCTAGTAAGAAATCCATAATCTACCCAACATACCATACGCCATTGCTTCATCCAATGTTTAAACCTAAGCTCAGATAATTAATTACATAAGGTGTAGTGTGATATAGGGTTAGGGGTTATGTGTGGACAAATCCTTAATATCAATATCAAAAATACTCACGAAGATAGATTCAAATTCTCTTAGGAAAAAGAATAATAAATCAAATCCCGTGTGTGTGATCGTGTAGTGGATTAGTCAACCCGTATCGTTTCCCAACGAGGCGTGAATTGCCAACGTCGTTCTTGGTTTGGATTTTATGCTTGATGATTTGGATTATAGATTTGATTTTAATAACTACGGGAATGGGAAAGTAATTAAGGAAATCTATACTACGGAAATCCTAAACGAATTAAACTAAAACGTAATTAACAAACGCAACTAAAAATGCAACTATGTCTAAACGATATCCTAAAAATGCCTAAATTTACTTTTACTCTAAAAATGAAATAAGAAAACTATTTTAGAATTAAAACTAATTTTTTGGATTTTTCTAGATTTTATAAAAATTAAAAACTAATTTAAACTAATTAAAACTAATTAAAATTCTAAAATTATAAAATTCAAAGAGAAAAATAAGGAAAAATCTTTTTTATGCTTTTTATATTTTTCTTAAACTATTAAAATTGAAAAATTATTTTTTGGAGCTTTTTCTCAATTAATTGCAATAAAACCTATTAAAAATTGATTAAAATCTACTTTAAATTGAGAAAAATAGTAAATAAAGACCAAAAATTATGAAATCTACAGGAAAATTCTAAAATGATATTATGAAACTATGAAAAATGAGAAACTAGCAGCTTGTGTGTAGAAATAAAGAGCAATAGCACAACTGCTTATGTAATAGGCTAGGAAAATAAGCTAACTAGCTACTAAGGCAACCAAACAGTGAGCACAGCTAATTTATACTAAAATGAACTAATATCAACTGTTTCTAACTACTCCTAACAAGCCTAAAGCTCAGAACCTATGATTAAGCCAACTGCTTATATGAACCAAACATGGTTTAGGACCACTTGTTTGAGCTTATGCCTGACAACCAATAAGCAAATCCAAAAGACCACTTATGCAGTCCTACTAAACACCTAGCCAGCTATGATTGTGCCAAATATCAAGTCCTAACTCACAGAATTGAAGCCTATGCAGATGCAAATGCGATTCACACTGAAGTGTGAGCAGGCGGATGGCGCTACTGAAGCTTATTTGAAGCTCAAAATGACAAGATCAGATGAAGCAAAAAACAGTTATCAATTAAAGACCAGTAGAACTTGTTAATTCCAAAGTCTCAAACTCTAAAACTCAGTGATGAATCAATGATTTGATTCACCAGTTTTGTGAAAAACTGTTTTAGCAAGGTTTTGACAGATTTTGACTTATATAGAACACATTTAAACTTTGACCAAATTGAGTTTTAATCCAAATTATTGAACAGGTTATGATGATATAAGACTAAAGATGATAACCAAAAGCTATATCTATCAGATTCAAACCAATATGCAATCTATGACTCCAACTGATTTCAACAGATTCAGATCCTAGATCAGTTACAAGAGATTTTTGACTATTGAGCTAAAACTGCTAGCACTATGACCTCAATAGACTATCAATTAATTACTAAGCAAGTATCAAACACTAACCACAGATCTACAATCCTCTAGCACACTAAAATCAGCAATGCCAAACACTAGTTAAGCTGCTAATGATGAAGTAACTAACAGTTTATGAACAAATCAAGCTAAACAAACATGAATCTCAGATCTAACAAGATAACAATAACAGCTAATGAACAGATTAAAACACTGATTAAATGATCAAAACAGAAATTGAACTTACAAGATGCCTTAGCCACTATGGCTTGCCAAGTGAAGAAACAAGAACCACTAACCTAACCAACCTCTAACCTATTTCAATTCCAGCTTATAATCAACCCAAAACAGCTACTGAACCAATCCAAACCAGATCCAAACCAAGCAAATCTGTCAGCAGCTACTGTAGCATCTGATGTGATCTAAGATTTTTGTGATTTTGAGATTAAAACTAATATAAGCTCACAATAAGCTACTTAAAAGCTTAAATGAACATATGAAACAGTAAATCAATGATGGATTAATCCAAAACAAAGATCTAAAGTGATTTTTGATTTTTCAAAGGATTTTATGTGATTTTTTTGTATTTTTGAGATTTAGATGATATAAGCTGAAAACAGTTTAATAATACTATAATAAGTACTAAAATGAGTTTATAAGCAGATTTAGATTATGAGAAACTTAAACAAACAATTGCAAGTGAAAACTAAATTTATATTAATAATTGAAAATGAGTACAAATTACGAATTACAAAGTATTTAAAACATTAAGATTGTAAATAACCACTACAAATAAATCTAGAGAGATGGAGAAATATAGGAAAAAAGATACCCCTTTGTGAGCAAATATGAGGACTATTTATAACTGAGCTAGGCTTGAGAAGCTTCTCGAAATCCTTCCCTTTGTGCTTCTTTGAGCTCTTTTGCCACCCTTGGATCATAATAACCGCTTCCCCTCTCATCACAACCCTTGGATCAAATCTGATGACATGTTAAGACCAATAGGAGAGCGCCAAGTGCCCTATATCACACGGATTGATGAGGTGTCATTCCCTTGTCAGTGGGGTGTCAGGGAAATGTACGAAACTACCCTTAATTGTGGTAAAATTGAGCAATTAACTTGGGTGGGTGAATTAGGGTTCATCACGGGTAAAAGGGGGAAATCTTTGGCGCGGGAATGTTTTTATTTTATTTTGGTTTTTATTAGGAAACGGGGTGTTGACTTGGTTTAATAAACCGGGTATAGGAGTGTTTCGGGTTTAGGATTATTAAACCGGGTATCACTTTGGTTTTGGGCTCGGGTCTTTTAATTGAATTGGGCCGAATGATTATATTGGATTGGACTTTGGGATTTAAGTGTAATCAAGTAATAGCTAGGGACCAATCTTGTACAATTCGAATTTTCAAGGGACCACAAGTGTAAATCTGGAATTATTTCAAGGACCAATCATGTAAAGCTCTAATAATCCAAGGGTGCATTCGTAATTTCGAAACTTTGAGGGACCAATTGTCAAAAAGCTCAAAGTTGAGGGACTAATCTTGTCTTTTCTTCAAACTTTCTTTGAAACTTCCAAAATAATCTTCTGAGAATAAATTCTTTCAAAATGCATAATCTTGACCTTTCAGCTCAGCTAAAACTCTCTTGATCTCTCGTGCTCGGATTTACATCTGATTTGGATCCTTTTTGCGTGTTTTTGCATATCCGTACTGTGACAAGCACAAACTCAAAAAAACCACAAATATTAGCAATAAACGGCTTTTCCTTGGTTGTTTTGGGTCTATATTGATAAAGAAAAGGTATGTGTTTAAGCACATATCAAAAATACCCTAGACGAGACCATTGCCGGTGTCCTCCACGCAATGCAATCAACTCATGCTTCTAAAACCAAAGATTTCAATCTCTTTCTACTAAACCTATGAAGAAGTAGCAAGATTCCTCAAAGAGATTAAACACCCTTAATTCTAAAAACGCCCGTTTACCTTTTTTTAATTCACATGTAGATATTACGGTTAAGCACTTTGATTATGAATGACGGTTTATTGAACTTTCATGTCGATCAATAACTCAAACATTTTTCAAACGACACGTTAGGATCACGGAGTAAGAAACACAACACAACGTGAAGTGACCATACGGATAGAATACATCGTCCCTGATTTTTCACAAGTCCCAAACTAAGCGTAAAACCGAAATCATTGTTCAGATGATTCTAGATGCTCACACTACCCATGGAAGTTACTTGTGTACTTACCTTTCGTTCCCATTTTCCTATTTCCTCTAGATTTTTTATTTTTGTGAGAAATGAATTTCTTCAAATTCTCGTTTCGATAACTTTTATTCCGATAAAGATACAAAGCTAAGTCGATAATTAGTTATTCGTCTTCTCTCAAGAACCATTGTCGTAAAAATGAGGTCCACATCAAGGAATTCTTATTCATTAACTTTTATTTTTTCACTTTTCAACATTTTTCATTTTTTTTTTTTTTTTTTTTTTTTTTTTTTTTTTTTACGTGTATGAGCTGTGAACCACGGAGCTTCACGGGGTAATTCCAAGACTATAGGCTTCATGAAATGAGGATCCCGGCTGGCTAGGCTAAGACCTCATACAATCCTGGCTAAAGATCCAAGGGTCCGATCTCGACACCGCAGCTCACAACTTTACTTATTACTTTTCACATATCACTTATTACTCATTACTCATTTATTTATTACGGATCTCTGATGTGTACCCAATTTTTAAAACAAAGATTCTTTTAAGAAGATAAAGAACTAACTATCGCCAAAAACTCGACATCTCTAATTATTATTAGACAGATATGGGGTGAAACAATTTTGTGGGAACAAAAAGCCATAAGTACCTTCGATGGGCTCTAAAGAGAACCAACTACTCCACGCTTAGCATCTAAACTTATAAGTAACTCTATCATTTCTCGATCTCTGCAAATTTAAAATCCCAAATAATGAGATCCGCAGATGCTTAGCCGATAATTTTTAGATTATCTATGGTTAAGGGAACAAGCTAGGGCTCAACACGCCCGGTCAAGTCAGAATTCTATTCCTACTCTCACCACGTGAAAGTCAATCAAGGTGGCAAAACATATATTAACTTAGCAAATGTTTCGTCTAATGAAATCAAGTCATGCATATTTAAAGTCACTCAGGGAAACTTGCAAATACTTAGCCTTGTAAGCTAGAATTCGCATTTTATAGCTTCTAATCTAAGAGACTAGCAAAACTATTTAATCAAAAAGACTTAACAAAAGCTTACAAAAATTTTTAAATTTTGCCATTTTTGCACAATTTTTCATTTTCAAAGGAAAAACGGGGTTACGAGAGAAACACAACAGAAATAAGCAAGTGCGGTCAAATCAAATCGAAGATTACCCTACCCCAGACTAGAATGGAACATTGTCCTCAATGTTTAAAGCAAGGGTATCACGAAAATCTAAAAGCCGTTTATAAAGTATGCTAGAAGATAAACGTTAGTCGATAAGATTAGGATATCGGATTTCCATCAGCATCGATCATGAGACTCGAGTGGAGAAATGACAAACTTCGAGCACGAGAGTCTTCATATCGGGAACATCCTACACAAATCACAAACAACCAAACACGAGAAATCGAAGAGGCAGACCTCTTCACGTCACTTATTAGAAAATAGAAAGAAGATAGATGGATAAGCATGGGGTGCCTCCCACGAAGCGCTACTGTTTTTGATCACCGAGTCGCTAGCCTGACTCGTCCCCGAATTCATTTGTCCTTGGGGAAGAAAGTGGTAGAGATACCAGGGGTCAAAACGGTGTCCTCATTCCCGAAGGAATGAGACTGGGTGGGTTGGGTGGGTAAGAAAGTGTCGGGCATCAGCACATAAGGGTTAAATCCTCCCGAACTCTCAAAAGGTTTTTCAAGAAAGAATGATCCATCATCCGGCGGTTTTGCGGGTGGACGAAAAGATGACGGATCAAGATGAGAATACTCCAAAGTAGAAGGGAGTACATGGTACAAAGAGATGTATTTCAAAGGTTCAACAATGAAGGCATCCAAGATAGGATCCTTTTCCGGATAACTTTGGTGATAAGAATGTACTCTTCAAAGAGTATCCCCGGGTTAAAAATCTTGTCCTCAGAAAGGAATGAAATCAAAGTATCATCCACGTGAAAATCCTCACGAGAAAAGGAATCACTCTCGGATAAAAAATAGTGTGGGACCTCTGAATCAACAAGCTCATCAGTCGAAATCTTAACTTCCTTATCTTTCTTAGGGTAAAACGGATCATCATATTCGTTCTCTTCATTTTTTGGAAGAATCGAGTCGGTAGGAGCAAGTTCATCGGTGAACTTCTCAAAGTAAATCGATGGATCTTGAAATAGCAAATATTCAATTTCGCGTAAGTCGGCTCTAAAATCAAAGATGTCATCCTCACTTCCCGGTGGAAGGGGATCCATGCGAGCGAGTTCATCGGCGAACTCCTCGAGAAGTAAATCAATGGAAGAATCCTTGAGCTCGGGCTCTGAAGGATTAAAAGACGGCTTGACTTCTTGAATAACTTTTTCAGAATCTCCGTAAAGCATTTGTTCAATCAAACGAATATCTCCTTCGATATCGATGTCGGCGTTATCAATTTCCGGCGAAACACTTTTCAAATAAGCAACAATTTCATTCATGATAGATTCATCTTCCTCATATTGAGTATGGGAAGGGATATTAGAAGAAGAAATGGGATTGCCACTTAAAGAAAACTCGATGTTTTTAGGAACAAGATCAATCCGATACACAGAAATCGGAGGTGGGACAAGTGGTGTGCTCTTAGAGCTAGCATTTTCCACCACAACCGTTGAAGTCTCCTTTTCTAGTTTCTTCTCAGCACGTATCGTAGACAAACTCTTAACCGTGAAACGTGAAAGATCAAATCTCGATGTCTTAGGCCCAACTTTTTGAACTACCGGAGGTTGGACGTTTTTGGTACTTCCGTTATCAGTAGGAATTCCCGGGTCCTTTGTCACCTCGGTGTTACTAATTTTGGCTACATCATATTGTTTGGTAAAAGATTTGGAAGTATTGTTAACGTTAAACGTGACGGCTTCTTTTCCAACTCTTAAAGTTATTTCTCTTCCATAAACATCAATCAACGCATGTCCCGTTCTTAAGAAACTCCTTCCGAGAATTAAAGGTACTCGAGGATCGGCATCAAAATCGACTACAACGAAATCAGCGGGAAAATCGAACTCCCCCACTTTGACAAAAACATCCTCGGCTATACCCTTTGGTGTAGTCGTAGTACGATCGGCTAGCTCGAGGGTCATACACGTTGGGGTAAGTGGGGGCAATGAAAGCTTATCGTAAATTGATTTCGGCATCAAATTGATACTCGCGCCAAGATCGGCCAAGGCGGAGCACTGAATAATTCCTTGAAAATCACACGGAATGAGGAACTTGCCGGGATCACCTAACTTTTCGGGAAGTTTCTTGAGAATAACCGCCGAACAATTCTCATTTAAAGACGTTTTTGCCAAATCAACAATTTTCTCTTTATTACTTAACATTCCTTTTAGCGTCGAAACAAACTTAGGCATGAGAAGAAGAGCATCCGCGAAGCTAATTTCGAAGTGAAGATCTTGAAATATCTGAAAGAATTTTTCCATTTGAAGATTTGCTTGTTCACGTTGCTTTTGATCATTCATCCTTGACGGGTACGGAAGTGTTGTTTTTGAATTAGGCTTTTAGCATTATCCGAGCATCCTTGGGTTGAAGTTTGGACAACCGTGGGTTGGACATTCTCGATTCCCCTTATCATAGGAAGCACTGGGTCCTTTGTCACCCCAGTCTCACGGTCTACCACACCGGAAGGAGAAGAAGAAGTAGTAGTAGGAGCCGTGGGTCCATCGTAAGCAACACCACTTCGTGTAGTGATAGCTTTCATGTCACTTCTCGGGTTAGGAATAGTATTACTCGGAAGGGAACTCGAGGGTTGAGAATAAGACGTAGAAGGTTGATTGGCTTGAAAGAAACTAGCCATCATATCCTTAATTTCTCTCATATTCTTGTTATTCGTAACTTCCATGTCTCTTTTAAAATCCGTCCTCATGCTGTTAATTTGAGTTTGCAAATTTTTGATGGTACTATCTGAACTCTTCATGTAAGATAGAAACTCGTTGTTCGGAACAGCTTGATATTGTTGTTGAGGAGGTTGTTGATAAACTTGAGGTGGAGGAGCTTGGTAGTTTTGATTACCATGACTAAGATTTGCTCCTCGGTTTTGATTGTAAGATTGATTCTGATAACGGTTTTGGTTTTGTTGAGGAACGGGTGCAAAACCGGGTGGTCCCATTTGGTTGGCACGGTATCCTTGGTTCTGATTCTGAACCGGATTAGCAGATGCTACGGAAGCATTTCGGAGATCGCCATCGGTGGCTTGACAATTATAATACGGATGAGGACCACCGCAAATAACACATGTTTCAGGCGGCTTTGACGGATTCGGATTTCAGATTCTTAAACTCTCTCATCATCGAATTAATAGCATGAGTAAGGTCAGTCAGCCCACTCAACTCACTCCTCTGAACGTAGTTATCATTGGTAGCAATCTTAGAAACAACCGGACGGTTCCTAGACAAAGAAACTTTTGACTTATTCTCGATAATCATTCTAATGTCGGTGGGCATACGACTCAAGATATTACCACCGGCGGCCGCGTTAAGCGAATCTTGATCGGACGGCGTTAGAGCATTATAGAACGTATCAATCTGATGGAGATCGGTAAAACCGTGATTCGGGCATTTACGTAAAAGTTCCTTGAATCTATCCCATGCTTCTCCAAAACTCTCGTCAAATTTTTGTTGAAAATTTATGATTTGATTTCGTAACATTGTTATCTTTGACGGAGGAAAGAACTGGTTCACAAACTTCTTAGAAAGATCTTCCCATGTTGTGATCGAGAGGGGTTCTTTTTGAGCCAAGTCCGGGCTGGCCCCTCAAGGGAAAATGGAAACAATCTCAACTTAATCGACTCATGAGAGACGCCCCGAAAGTTAATCGTAGAAGCAACTTGATTAAACCAACGGAGATGTGCATGGGGCTCCTCATGATCTAAACCACAAAAAGGTTTATTAGACACCAATTGTATTAGATTTGTTTTAAGTTCAAAATTTTCGGTGTTAATTGGTGGAAGTACGATAGCATCACCGTAGCGTCTACGGAGCTTGAAGTAACTCGTTCATCGTTCGAGTTGCCGCCATGACGGGTTCTTCAACAATAGTGCGTAACTCGGGTACGTCTATTCTCGATTACGTCTACGTCTTGATTGAGAGCGAAGTGCGCATGCACTTAAAAAACCAAGTCAATTAAAAGAGACCGATATTCGAAAACACAGTGAACTTAAACCAATAATCCCGAGTGAATAAATCACCTCTACAAGACAAACGCACAAGCGAGCGGAGAAGCTTTGTAGGTCAGCGAAGCTTATTAAAAACCCGCTTCTTTACAGCCGCAATTTAATGTCGGGCCGTCCTTATACCCACCACACAGTTTGTTTATCCGATAGAAGTAAATAAATCCACAAGCGACACAAAGGCAAGTTTTTGATCTTTTGTTCGGGAACTTATAATGATAACACCTCCGTTGAGAATGTTATATAATTGGTTTCTTCTATTTATTATCAAAAACAAAGAGAAAATCTTTTTGTATTTTTAATCTGATATATATATACAAAAGAAAAAGGAAAATATTTTTTTACTTTTTATTTTTTTTTATAGAAAAATAGTAACTTCACGAATGAAGGATCTCAAGTCACTAATCGACAAACTTCAAACGATATTGTCGTGACACAACCTCCCCGGCAGCGGCGCCAAAATTTGATATAGGGTTAGGGGTTATGTGTGGACAAATCCTTAATATCAATATCAAAAATACTCACGAAGATAGATTCAAATTCTCTTAGGAAAAAGAATAATAAATCAAATCCCGTGTGTGATCGTGTAGTACGGATTAGTCAACCCGAATCGTTTTCCCAACGAGGCGTGAATTGCCAACGTCGTTCTTGGTTTGGATTTTATGCTTGATGATTTGGATTATAGATTTGATTTTAATAACTACGGGAATGGGAAAGTAATTAAGGAAATCTATACTACGGGAAATCCTAAACGCGAATTAAACTAAAACGTAATTAACAAACGCGACTAAAAATGCAACTATGTCTAAACGATATCCTAAAAATGCCTAAATTTACTTTTTACTCTAAAAATGAAATAAGAAAACTATTTTAGAATTAAAACTAATTTTTTGGATTTTTCTAGATTTTATAAAAATTAAAAACTAATTTAAACTAATTAAAACTAATTAAAATTCTAAAAATTATAAAATTCAAAGAGAAAAATAAGGAAAAATCTTTTTTATGCTTTTTATATTTTTCTTAAACTATTAAAATTGAAAAATTATTTTTTGGAGCTTTTTCTCAATTAATTGCAATAAAACCTATTAAAAATTGATTAAAATCTACTTTAAATTGAGAAAAATAGTAAATAAAGACCAAAAATTATGAAATCTACAGGAAAATTCTAAAATGATATTATGAAACTATGAAAAATGAGAAACTAGCAGCTTGTGTGTAGAAATAAAGAGCAATAGCACAACTGCTTATGTAATAGGCTAGGAAAATAAGCTAACTAGCTACTAAGGCAACCAAACAGTGAGCACAGCTAATTTATACTAAAATGAACTAATATCAACTGTTTCTAACTACTCCTAACAAGCCTAAAGCTCAGAACCTATGATTAAGCCAACTGCTTATATGAACCAAACAGTGGTTTAGGACCACTGTTTGAGCTTATGCACAGCTTAACCAATAAGCAAATCCAAAAGACCACTTATGCAGTCCTACTAAACACCTAGCCAGCTATGATTGTGCCAAATATCAAGTCCTAACTCACGAATTGAAGCCTATGTAGCAGATGCAAATCTGCCTGATTCACACTGAAGTGTGAACAGGCAGATGGCGTACTTGAAGAGCTTATTTGAAGCTTAAATTGACCAAATCAGATGAAGCAAAAAACAGTTATCAATTAAAGACCAGTAGAACTTGTTAATTCCAAAGTCTCAAACTCTAAAACTCAGTGATGAATCAATGATTTGATTCACCAGTTTTGTGAAAAACTGTTTTAGCAAGGTTTTGACAGATTTTGACTTATATAGAACACATTTAAACTTTGACCAAATTGAGTTTTAATCCAAATTATTGAACAGGTTATGATGATATAAGACTAAAGATGATAACCAAAAGCTATATCTATCAGATTCAAACCAATATGCAATCTATGACTCCAACTGATTTCAACAGATTCAGATCCTAGATCAGTTACAAGAGATTTTTGACTATTGAGCTAAAACTGCTAGCACTATGACCTCAATAGACTATCAATTAATTACTAAGCAAGTATCAAACACTAACCACAGATCTACAATTCTCTAGCACACTAAAATCAGCAATGCCAAACACTAGTTAAGCTGCTAATGATGAAGTAACTAACAGTTTATGACCAAATCAAGCTAAACAAACATGAATCTCAGATCTAACAGTAACAATAACAGCTAATGAACAGATTAAAACACTGATTAAATGATCAAAACAGAAATTGAACTTACAAGATGCCTAAGCCACTATGGCTTGCCAAGTGAAGAAACAAGAACCACTAACCTAACCAACCTCTAACCTATTTCAATTCCAGCTTATAATCAACCCAAAACAGCTACTGAACCAATCCAAACCAGATCCAAACCAAGCAAATCTGTCAGCAGCTACTGTAGCATCTGATGTGATCTAAGATTTTTGTGATTTTGAGATTAAAACTAATATAAGCTCACAATAAGCTACTTAAAAGCTTAAATGAACATATGAAACAGTAAATCAATGATGGATTAATCCAAAACAAAGATCTAAAGTGATTTTTGATTTTTCAAAGGATTTTATGTGATTTTTTTGTATTTTTGAGATTTAGATGATATAAGCTGAAAACAGTTTAATAATACTATAATAAGTACTAAAATGAGTTTATAAGCAGATTTAGATTATGAGAAACTTAAACAAACAATTGCAAGTGAAAACTAAATTTATATTAATAATTGAAAATGAGTACAAATTACGAATTACAAAGTATTTAAAACATTAAGATTGTAAATAACCACTACAAATAAATCTAGAGAGATGGAGAAATATAGGAAAAAAGATACCCCTTTGTGAGCAAATATGAGGACTATTTATAACTGAGCTAGGCTTGAGAAGCTTCTCGAAATCCTTCCCTTTGTGCTTCTTTGAGCTCTTTTGCCACCCTTGGATCATAATAACCGCTTCCCCTCTCATCACAACCCTTGGATCAAATCTGATGACATGTTAAGACCAATAGGAGAGCGCCAAGTGCCCTATATCACACGGATTGATGAGGTGTCATTCCCTTGTCAGTGGGGTGTCAGGGAAATGTACGAAACTACCCTTAATTGTGGTAAAATTGAGCAATTAACTTGGGTGGGTGAATTAGGGTTCATCTGGGTAAAAGGGGGAAATCTTTGGCGCGGGAATGTTTTTTTTATTTTATTTTGGTTTTTGACCGGGGAAACGGGGTGTTGACTTGGTTTAATAAACCGGGTATAGGAGTGTTTCGGGTTTAGGATTATTAAACCGGGTATCACTTTGGTTTTGGGCTCGGGTCTTTTAATTGAATTGGGCCGAATGATTATATTGGATTGGACTTTGGGATTTAAGTGTAATCAAAGTAATAGCTTAGGGACCAATCTTGTACAATTCGAATTTTCAAGGGACCACAAGTGTAAATCTGGAATTATTTCAAGGACCAATCATGTAAAGCTCTAATAATCCAAGGGTGCATTCTGTAATTTCTGAAACTTTGAGGGACCAATTCTGTCAAAAGCTCAAAGTTGAGGGACTAATCTTGTCTTTTCTTCAAACTTTGCTGAAACTTCCAAAATCATCTTCTGAGAATAAATTCTTTCAAAATGCATAATCTTGACCTTTCAGCTCAGCTAAAACTCTCTTGATCTCTCGTGCTCGGATTTACATCTGATTTGGATCCTTTTTGCGTGTTTTTTGCATATCCGTACCTGCACAAGCACAAACTCAAGAAAACCACAAATATTAGCAATAAACGGCTTTTCCTTGGTTGTTTTGGGTCTATATTGATAAAGAAAAGGTATGTGTTTAAGCACATATCATAGTGCTTTACCAAATCATATAAAAGCTATATTAACCTAGATTAAACATATGTTTACAAGTTGTCTAATTAGCATTTAACAAATAGCTGCTACGTTTTTCCACAATCCACATATATCCATGATTTTTTTTATTCAAATCATCCTATATTTACATGTCACACAATATTCTAAAGAATCAAATCGCATATAGTTCTAATAAAACGGCTGTTACTTTATGATCAAAGGATACTATATTCTTTAGGATATGTTAAACATTGCTGAAAAATTACCAAACATGCATTTGTATCCATCAACATATCAGAAACATGCATATCAATCACTTTACATTTGCAGTTCATGGTTAAAAAAAAAAAAAAAAAAAAACAATGTGTAACATTACCTGATGATGCGGTTGTTGTGTTGATGAAGATAGACTTGAATATTTTGCTAAGACTATGTGATTAAGTGTAGCCGTAATATGTCACGGTTCTCAAAACTGCAATGATTACTATTAATTAAGGGAAGGATTTTTTGTTTTATTTTTTTAGCTTGTATTATGGGAGCATTGCATATATACCCACTAAAACTCAAAAGTTGCATATTTCTCCATAATACAATTTTTTAATGCATGATGTACAATGCAACTTAAGCATGTTTTGGGTATATATGCAAATATGTAAATTTTACACAACAATTACGTACCAAAACGGTACATTTGAAAAAGTACGCAACTATTTTATGACCTAAACCCTTGATTAAATACATACAAAATATTTGGTAGAATCACCTTAAAAATTAAGTACCTTAACATACAAATAAATAATATTACATTAACATACACGATATCGTAACTTCTCACAAATAAATACATATGTCGATTACAATATTGGTTAATCGAATATACAATGTAGCTATTGAATCACTGCCAGTGCATCAACGTTTGCAATGTTTTTGTACGATGTTTCCCGTCCTTGAATGTCACGTTCACTGTGATGATAAAAAACCTGTGGAATCCAAGTAACAAAAAAAGTTATACGTTGTAATAAAGTATATAATTGTAGGTACTTTTTAAATAAGAAACATACTATTCAATAACTTAGCACTACCAGTATTAACTTAGCACTGACAGTATTAACTTAGCACTGCCAGTATTAACTTCTTCCAGCCCATTCTTATTCGATGTCAAATTCCAGCCCATTCTACTACGACTATATACACAGATGCTTAACATCTTCGAGCCAATCATGATTCATTGGGACGGGTGTATGATAGGGACCAATGATTATATATAGCTTCTAACAGAAACTATATATACACGTGACGCCAACGGACGCCAGCCACAATGAAACATGATTGACCTGAAGAAATTTACCAACTTCATTAAAGTACAAGGTTGTGATAATATTATGCATATAAAATAAAACGGTCACAAACATGCGACATAATCGTCTATACATTGCTATAAACCAGGTCAAGATATGGGCAATCTCAAGTTTAAAACTACCTGTCATAATTGATCAAAGCGTTGATGGTCACGGTAAGCTTAACACAGCCTCTATCAAAGTAAGACACCTATGTTATAAGCAAGCAAGTGGAGACAACTTAGTACTTTGAGCGTCCACTCGAAATCCCATTGCCATGTCTATGAAATGGCGCAAAGATTTGCACCAAACCTATTGCTATGACAGTGACATAGGAATGGGTTTTCGAAGGGAAGCTCAAAGTACCAAAGGTGTGCCGAATAAATAATTATCGATTCTACAAAAAGTTAATTTTACATCGATGAAAAGACAAAAAGCCTATCCAGCGATGAAAAGACTTTTAAGTGCAATGGTTAAAATTTTAATGTTGAAACTAGGGAATAAGATCTTGTATACAGGCAACCCATCTACCATACAGTCAAAAAAATTGACTCATTTTTGCACATAATAGTGAGGCTCAGATCTGTATAAATCAATAGTTTCAAAAACATCAGTATCACATCATTTGCATGATTTAATATGATACTTGTCATCACAGCCTCATACACACTGACACCTCATAATTATAGTTTTGCTAGATTGTTAAAAAAAGTTAAGGAACAATTTGATATAGTTGCGGATTCAAACGGAAGTTGAACATACCAATGTGGCCGCGTTACTTTGTAGATGTGTATGGAATTTCAACTTAGTGAACCCTTCTCAATCCCCCTACAGTACCTTTTGTCGTTTCAACTCCCTTTGAGCAAAGGCCTGCACCAGGCGATTTGCTAGATTGTTGAAAAAACAAAAGGCACTGTTTGGGAATTGAGAATGGGTAACTATGCTGAAATTCCCTACTCATCTACAAAGTAACGCGCCACCTTTACGTTCAACTTCCCTTTGAATCGCAATATATCATATTGATCCTAACTTTTTTAACAATCTAGCAAAAAGTCTATAACAAGTATATCGACTCATATAAACTTCCAACCGAGTGTGCAGTGTGATATGCATTAGCAAGGCTCAGATCTGTGAAAAGGTTGGATAAACACCGGAACATCAGGATATAACCGCCATGGCTGCAAAATAATGTAATAAAATTGCCATGCCAACATACGGTAAATCACATCATTTGCATATCAAATAAGATAATTGGTCCGTGCAAAACCGTCAAGTTTTTCTCACGCAAGCTGGCCACTTGTGAATGGCCAACTGTAAGAAACTTAAAACAGCTTAAGCACAAATGCAATGAAGATCAGGAGAGTATAGTGTTTCCCCAGGTCGTTAAGTCAAACGTGTAGTGATCGAGAGATTTGAACGGGAAAAGAGATTTGAATATGATTATAACTAAGGAAAAGCCCATAAACTACAGGGGCTTAAATGCAAATTAAAGAAAATTAAAAAGATAAAAAATATTAAATAAACGCTATCACTATATTTAAAATGATGTTTTTGGTTTTATGTTTTTATAAAAACTGAATTTAAAACTACGTAACGTACAAATAAAAATGTGAAACTTACACAATATTAATCCTAAAAATGTGAAAATGATATTTTTACAAACCTAATGATAAAAGAAAATTTATTGAAAAAGAAAATTATTTTTATAACTATTTATCTATTTATTATTAATTAAAAACTATTTTTAACTAATTAATAATAGCCTAAAATACAAGAAAATAGGAAATAAAGCTAGAAAAATAAAATTATGACTTGGAAAAATCTAAAATAACAAAATAGAATTTTCAAAACTATTTTTATATTTTTCTGATTATTTTTCTATTTTTTATGAATTTTAAACTATTTAAAACTAATTAAATTATTTAAAAATACAAATTTGACTAAGAAAAATTGGGAAAAATATTTTTTTGTCTTTTTATATTTATCTTAACTTAAGAAAAATGAAAAATTATTTTTTTGAAACTTTTCTTAATTTTTTGTATTAAATGCTATTTAAAAAGGCTTAAAAACTGAATTAAATGCAGAAAAATAGCAAACAAGCTTGGAAAAATATGAAAATTTCAGGAAAAGTCTAAAATTATATTAGGAAACTAAGAAAAATGGAAAAACAAGGGCTTATGTGTGGAATTATGGAACTGATGTGCAAGTGCTTATTGAAATAAGCACTTGAATAAGCAAATGGGCACCAAAAAGCACCAAACCAAAACAGAAGCTTAAATATACTAAAATAACTAAAATCCAACAAGAATCAACAAGTCCTAATCACTGGATTGCAAAAACAACAGATTTGATGTTTTGAGATTTAAGCTAAAAAGCAGTTTCTAGTGCCAACTTTGAGCTTATGCACAAGCTGCTAGATAAGCTGAAATGGAAAACCAGCAATTGGAACTTAGACTAGACCTGGGTAAGACCTTGTAAACCAAATTTGAGACCTAGGCAAGCTTTTGAGAGCTCTGTGCAAGGGCTGCAAGATCTGCACAAAACCTGTGCAGATCAGTGCCCTGCACAGGGCATATGAGCCCAATTTGACAAGCCATTTTGGGGCTTAAATAAAATTGAAAAAATTATACTAAAATACAGATAAGAAAATAGACCAGTAGTATTTTCTAAAACCACAAGTTTTATTAAGAATGATTCATAAATGAGTCCAATAAAAATCCTTCTATCTTGGCCAAAACTGAGTTTTTACCATTTTGACTTTTGATAAAGAACTGAAATTTTGACTTTGGTGAGTTTTGATCCCAAATGACTAACTGATAATGATGTTTTATGTAATGTTAAGTCTATTGCAAGCTATGATAATGGTATCTAAACATAAATCAAGACTTTGAATTTGCAAAATCACAACAGACAAGACATAAGAT
This sequence comes from Chrysanthemum makinoi, assembly GCA_910596185.1. NCBI lineage: Eukaryota > Viridiplantae > Streptophyta > Magnoliopsida > Asterales > Asteraceae > Chrysanthemum > Chrysanthemum makinoi. The sequence continues at coordinate 139,614,160 of OU343216.1, forward strand.
AGAATCAAAAGTGATTTTGACTTTTATGATTAGCAGGTATGATTTAAAGACAGATATGAGTACATATGGACATAACAAGCATGAAACAACAGGCCTTATCCACTGCTTAGCCCTTTAACTCATTTTTGTTACAAAATCCAAACACCTCTTTAAATGACTGATTAGCAATTACAACTAAGCTAACAACTGATTCAGATAGTACAATTGATCAAACTGAGTCCAAGTGACTTAAATACAACTAATTAAACCTATTTAAGCTAGCAATTATCACAGATACACATACAAGCACAGTATGCAAAATGGCTTAAAAATTTGAAATTGAGAAACTCACTCACCACTGTCCAACTTGCTTGCAGGCGAAAACCAAACCCAAGACTGCTATTCTAATCTATTTCCAACCCAAAATCACTTTGCTTCAACCACATTTCCAATTCCAAAACTGTTTGAGCCATTTTGTCTTCACTGTTGACTTTTGTTGACCACAAGTGAAAATGATTGAAACTGCTTCCAAAGCTTATCAAAAACTTTAATAAGCTTGAATAAACATGTTTGAGTTAAAATAAAACTACTTGAGAGCTTTAATACAGTAGTTTGAAATTACAATTTTTAACAGTGTATATAGAGCTTGAAACTGAAATGAAACTTGAAATTATGATTTAAACTTGATTCAAAACACTTAATTAGCTTAACTTCAATATATAGAAACTGGGAAATTACATTTTAAGATTAAAACTAAGACATTGTTATCAAAACGACATACATTGAAAACTAAAAAACTAACTACTTCTGTTTCCTCTTTCTTCTTCCTCTTTTATACTTCAAGTAGCTTTCCACGTGTCCTCTGATCACTTCCCACCTTTCTTGAGAGCCAATGGGAGAGTAGAAGCCATTTTAGCCTTTATATGATTTTTGGCGGGAAAGCCTAATTTGACTTCTGTTGACTTTGAACTAGCACTAGGGGGGGTGGAGTAGGTATGATGATGAGGGTGAGGGGATAAGGTGATGGGAGATGGGAGAGGTGTTGGGAGAAGGAATTGCAGGCAAGTGGTGGGAGGACAGGGATAAGGTGGAGGTGGCGGGAAGAGGTTTGTGTTTGACTAGTTGTGTTGACCAGGGGTCCAAAAGAGAGAAAGGGTCAAAAGGTTAAAATGGCAGGGGTCAAAAAGGGTTTTGACAAGTCTTAGGTAATAATTATGACAAGGACTTGACTTGTAAATCTGAAATCTTGAAGGACCAATCCTGTCATTTTCCAAACTTGTTTTAAGGGACCAAAATTGACAAGCTTTGAAAGTTTAGGGACCTAACTTGTCATTATTGAAAGTTAAGGGACTTAAGTTGTCATTTTTGAAAGTTAAAGGACCTAAGTTGTAATTTTGTAAATTTAAATCTCAAGGACCAATTTTGACAACTTAAGAATCCCTAAGGACTTAAAATGATATTTTTCTTTATTATGTTTTACCAGGGACTGTTTTTGACAACTTTTGAAACTTGGGGGACTAAAACTGCCAATTATGCAAACTTTACACGTTTTTCACCAGATTTTGATATTTTTGCATTTAAAACACATAAAACACTGATTTGTGATATTTTCATCATTTTGATGCATTTCTGAGTGTTTTCAGATGTTTTTGCAGTCTAGATAACACAAAAATGATGAGTATTTAGACACTCATCAATCCCCCACACTAAGATATTGCTAGTCCCTAGCAATGTTTTGAGAAAAATTAATGGATTTTCATCTCTTTACCAAAAGCCATTACTTCTGGGGTAGCCAAATGTTTCAGTTCAAGTAAGAACCTTGGTACACCGATAACCAAGTGATTTTGAGCAAACCACCAGCTTTCAACGGATTTGATTTGTCTTTACCAAAAGACGTTTGCTTTTGGACTAGCCAACTCTTAGATAAATTATCAATATTATCTTTGGTGAGCTGATTACCAATTATGGTTTTTCCACTGCCTTTACCACAAGCCATAAACTTGCGGGCTAGCCAACTCTTCACTTTTAAGGATATGGTGAGCTGAATACCATACAATTTTGGGCAAATTGTAAGCCGTCAACGGATTTGAGATATCTTTACCAAGAGCCGTTTGCTCTTGGATTAGCCAATCCTTATGTGGGTTAGACATGGTGGAGTGATTACCATTTGTTGTGTTTAGTACATAGTACTTCCACTAAAAAAATTTTAAATTTGGCCATTTTGGGGGAAAAAGGGACTAAAAGGGTACATTTACGATCAAAATTACGCGAATTTCCCCACACTTAGAAATGAATATTGTCCTCAATATTCAAAGTACCACTGTTATGCGGAAACTTAGAACGTAAGAAGATAACATTACTAGCTAAGTGTGGAAACACAACAATTATTCTCTTTTTAATATTTACAATTTTCATTCATTTTTAAGATCTATATACAACATGTGGGGCATCTCCCCACACTAGGTACACACGGTGAAAACCCATGTTTAACTACTGTTTTTGATTACCGAGTAACTAGCTTGACTCGACCCCGAATTAATTTGTTCATGGGGAAGTAAGTGGAAGAAACAATCTCCATCGGACTTTCATTCAAGATGTTTTGGATAAACATTGAAGCATGTGAAAGTTCCACACCGATGAGATATATTCCCGGCTCAAGAATGATAAATGAAAATGCCGGGATCAAAAATAGTGTCCTCATTCCTGAAGGAGAAAATGGAACGAGAAACCACACCATTTGTGAAAAATGGAATAAAGATGTGCATCACAATGCAATCCCATTCTTCATTAGTGAGGAGCAAATCACCATTTGTTAGATTTTTAAGCTTAGACTTGAAGCTTGTATGGTGATTGCCAACAAAATTTCCGGGAGGGAGAGCTGGAAACGGTTCTTCAATCAACAGATTTTCAAGAAAGAGGATGTCTCCCTCCGAATCATAGCAAGTATTGTCAATCCCTGTTGGAATTGACTCATCACTAAGAAAAGCATCGACCTCCTTCCAAAAGTTGTCATCTTCCTCATTTGGAGTGAGAGAAGGAATGGAAGAGTCGGAAATGGGACAAGAAATGAGTGGATGATCATTATATAGGAGATTTTCAGTTTCTCCAAGATCAGCTTCGAAATCAAAGAGATCATCGTCACTTTCTGATGAAAGTGGACTGATGTGAGTGAGTTCATCGGTGAACTCCTCAAGAAGAGGATCAGACTGTGGGAGTGATGCCTCAACATACTCGATGTCTCCATAAGAAGTACAATCGTCGCTAAGATCGGAGAAAGTTTCAAAATGATCTTTTGAACACTCAAGAGGGGAAAGAGAATCACACATATGATCAGAAGTTCCCTGTGACTCTCTCGGGATTGGGACAAGGATCTCAACACTAGACTTTATGAATTCGTCCGATTCCTTTTCAGGAACAGTGTCAAGATGCTCATCCCCCATGTTCAGAGAGTCAGTGGGAATATCAGGTGTGATAGCAGTTGTTTGAGATGGAATCTCAACTGCTGGGATATCAACTGACTGAGGGAGTTTAGAAGGACTAGCATACATATGTTTTATACTTTCCATTTGTTCTTCGGCTAGTAATTCCATCATAGTCTTTTCTCCCTGATTTTTCATGGAAGTAATTTCAACTGATGAACTTGATGAATCGTACAAAAGTTGACTAATATCAAGGGTAACTTCATCATCATCGTCATCGGGAATGAAACGGAATCGAGAGCTAGATTTTGCTGCTTTTTCTTTTGCAATTGATTCCCTAATAGATTTTTCAAAGGCAATCAGGGAATCTAATTTAGCGATCCGTTCTTACTAACAAAACTTCCATGTATTTTTCATTTGGATTATCTTGGGGATGTTTACATTCCTTCAAATCTTTCACTAAATCCAAAAGATCAAGTAGAAGATTTTGAAGTGGCTCAGTGAGGTGGTGCTGATTCGCTTGGTATTGTGGAGGTTGGTTATGATACGAAGAGTCGTAATTGTTACAAGGAAATGGATTCCTCGTTTGACAATCAGAGCTAGAGTGAGGACCTCCACAATACTCACAGATAAAACTGATGTGGTACTGTGAGTTATATGTGTGGTAGTCATAATTGTTATCGGGAACCGCTCATAGACAGCGTGTTTCCCGATTGACAATCGAGGCGTAGTGTGAACCACCACGGTACTCACATGATAAAAGCTGCTGAGCTCACATGTGTGGTGGTTGATGGAATAAATCGGTTGTGTTATGGTAGGAATAGGGATCACGGTTATAGACGGACCCGTTTCCTGATTCCACCATGCTACAACTGGGGCAATTGCCACCATTATAAGGACCACCACACCATTGACATCCAAGAGGGTGAGGATAAGACATAGAAAGAATCAAAGGTTTCAGAGGGTAAGAAATGAAGAATCAAAAGGGTAAGAGGGTAAAGAGGAATATTTTGGTATTTTTGAAAAACATGATGTAAAAACAAAGAATGAAAATATTTTGGGTTTTGATTTTATAGATGATATAAACAAGAGTGATGTCAAATCACTAATCGCTAAACGTAAAGACTATTAGCACTGCTCCCGTAAGCGGCATAAAATTTGTCCGTGCAAAACCGTCAAGTTTTTTCTCACATAGCTGGCCACTTGTGAATGGCCAACTGTAAGAAACTTAAAACAGCTTAAGCACAAATGCAATGAAGATCAGGAGAGTATAGTGTTTCCCCAGGTCGTTAAGTCAAACGTGTAGTGATCGAGAGATTTGAACGGGAAAAGAGATTTGAATATGATTATAACTAAGGAAAAGCCCATAAACTACAGGGGCTTAAATGCAAATTAAAGAAAATTAAAAAGATAAAAATATTAAATAAACGCTATCACTATATTTAAAATGATGTTTTTGGTTTTATGTTTTATAAAAGCTGAATTTAAAACTACGTAACGTCTGAAATAAAAATGTGAAACTTAAACAATATTAATCCTAAAAATGTGAAAATGATATTTTTACAAACCTAATGATAAAAGAAAATTTATAGAAAAAGAAAATTATTTTTATAACTATTTATCTATTTATTATTAATTAAAAACTATTTTTAACTAATTAATAATAGCCTAAAATACAAGAAAATAGGAAATAAAGCTAGAAAAATAAAATTATGACTTGGAAAAATCTAAAATAACAAAATAGAATTTTCAAAACTATTTTTATATTTTTCTGATTATTTTTCTATTTTTTATGAATTTTAAACTATTTAAAACTAATTAAATTATTTAAAAATACAAATTTGACTAAGAAAAATTGGGAAAAATATTTTTTTGTCTTTTTATATTTATCTTAAATTAAGAAAAATGAAAAATTATTTTTTTGAAACTTTTCTTAATTTTTTGTATTAAATGCTATTTAAAAAGGCTTAAAAACTGAATTAAATGCAGAAAAATAGCAAACAAGCTTGGAAAAATATGAAAATTTCAAGAAAAGTCTAAAATTATATTAGGAAACTAATAAAAATGGAAAAACAAGGGCTTATGTGCGGAATTATGGAACTGATGTGCAAGTGCTTATTGAAATAAGCACTTGAATAAGCAAATGGGCACCAAAAAGCACCAAACCAAAACAGAAGCTTAAATATACTAAAATAACTAAAATGCAACAAGAATCAACAAGTCCTAATCACTGGATTGCAAAAACAATAGATTTGATGTTTTGAGATTTAAGCTAAAAAGCAGTTTCTAGTGCCAACTTTGAGCTTATGCACAAGCTGCTAGATAAGCTGAAATGGAAAACCAGCAATTGGAACTTAGACTAGACCTGGGTAAGACCTTGTAAACCAAATTTGAGACCTAGGCAAGCTTTTGAGAGCTCTGTGCAAGGGCTGCAAGATCTGCAAACACAATGCTGTGCAGATCGATTATGCCACCTGCAGGTATATGAGCCCATTTGACAAGCCATTTTGGGGCTTAAATAAAATTGAAAAAATTATACTAAAATACAGATAAGAAAATAGACCAGTAGTATTTTCTAAAACCACAAGTTTTATTAAGAATGATTCATAAATGAGTCCAATAAAAATCCTTCTATCTTGGGCGAGTTTTACCATTTTGACTTTTGATAAAGAACTGAAATTTTGACTTTGGTGAGTTTTGATCCCAAATGACTAACTGATAATGATGTTTTATGTAATGTTAAGTCTATTGCAAGCTATGATAATGGTATCTAAACATAAATCAAGACTTTGAATTTGCAAAATCACAATGAAGACATAAGATAGAATCAAAAGTGATTTTGACTTTTATGATTAGCAGGTATGATTTAAAGACAGATATGAGTACATATGGACATAACAAGCATGAAACAACAGGCCTTATCCACTGCTTAGCCCTTTAACTCATTTTTGTTACAAAATCCAAACACCTCTTTAAATGACTGATTAGCAATTACAACTAAGCTAACAAGCGATTCAGATAGTACAATTGATCAAGCGAGGTCCAAGTGACTTAAATACAACTAATTAAACCTATTTAAGCTAGCAATTATCACAGATACACATACAAGCACAGTATGCAAAATGGCTTAAAAATTTGAAATTGAGAAACTCACTCACCACTGTCCAACTTGCTTGCAGGCTAAAACCAAACCCAAGACTGCTATTCTAATCTATTTCCAACCCAAAATCACTTTGCTTCAACAACATTTCCAATTCCAAAACTGTTTGAGCCATTTTGTCTTCACTGTTGACTTTTGTTGACCACAAGTGAAAATGATTGAAACTGCTTCCAAAGCTTATCAAAAACTTTAATAAGCTTGAATAAACATGTTTGAGTTAAAATAAAACTACTTGAGAGCTTTAATACAGTAGTTTGAAATTACAATTTTTAACAGTGTATATAGAGCTTGAAACTGAAATGAAACTTGAAATTATGATTTAAACTTGATTCAAAACACTTAATTAGCTTAACTTCAATATAGAACTGAGAAATTACATTTTAAGATTAAAACTAAGACATTGTTATCAAAACGACATACATTGAAAACTAAAAAACTAACTACTTCTGTTTCCTCTTTCTTCTTCATCCTTTATACTTCAAGTAGCTTTCCACGTGTCCTCTGGTCACTTTCCACCTTTCTTGAGAGCCAATGGGAGAGCAGTGTTCATTTTAGCCTTTATATGATTTTTGGCGGGAAAGCCTAATTTGACTTCTGTTGACTTTGAACTAGCACTAGGGGGGGTGTGAGAGGTGTGATGATGAGGGTGAGGGGATAAGGTGATGGGAGATGGGAGAGGTGTTGGGAGAAGGAATTGCAGGCAAGTGGTGAGAGGACAGGGATAAGGTGGAGGTGGCGGGAAGAGGTTTGTGTTTGACTGGTTGTGTTGACCAGGGGTCCAAAAGAGAGAAAGGGTCAAAAGGTTAAAATGGCAGGGGTCAAAAAGGGTTTTGACAAGTCTTAGGTAATAATTATGACAAGGACTTGACTTGTAAATCTGAAATCTTGAAGGACCAATCTTGTCATTTTCCAAACTTGTTTTAAGGGACCAAAATTGACAAGCTTTGAAAGTTTAGGGACCTAACTTGTCATTATTGAAAGTTAAGGGACTTAAGTTGTCATTTTTGAAAGTTAAAGGACCTAAGTTGTAATTTTGTAAATTTAAATCTCAAGGACCAATTTTGACAACTTAAGAATCCCTAAGGACTTAAAATGATATTTTTCTTTATTATGTTTTACCAGGGACTGTTTTTGACAACTTTTGAAACTTGGGGGACTAAAACTGCCAATTATGCAAACTTTACACGTTTTTCACCAGATTTTGATATTTTTGCATTTAAAACACATAAAACACTGATTTGTGATATTTTCATCATTTTGATGCATTTCTGAGTGTTTTCAGATGTTTTTGCAGTCTAGATAATACATAAATAATGAGTATTTAGACACTCATCAATAATCGTCATCACAGCCTTTTGCATATCACAAATAAACACATGTGGCCCAAAATAAACCAACTCCCTTTGAGCAAAGGCCTGCACCAGGCGATTTGCTAGATTGTTGAAAAAACAAAAGGAACTGTATGGAAACTGAGAAGGGTTAATTATGTTTTTTGAAAACATAATTATAGTTTTGCTAGATTGTTAAAAAAAGTTAAGGAACAATATGATATAGTTGCGGATTCAAAAGGAAGTTGAACATACCTCTATCACATCATCTGATTGATTTATTAAGATATATCATCACAACCTCTATCAAAGTAAGACACTTATGAACAAAATAGAGTTTATACATGCAAAGGAAATGGTCAAAAAGTTAAATGTCAATATGTTATAAGCAAGCAAGTGGAGACAACTTAGTACTTTGAACGTCCACTTGAAATCCCATTGCCATGTCTACGAAATGGCTGCAAAGATTTGCACCAAACACTGTTGCTATGACGAGTGACATAGGAATGGGTTTTCGAAGGGAAGCTCAAAGTACCAAGTGTAAATAATTATCGATTCTACGAAAGTGTATGTGTTGAATGGGATAATGAAGGAGTGTGGCCTGCCATGAACAATACACACTGTATCATTATCGCAATCAACACACCTCATAAAAAAGAAACACAATCAAACCCTTTCGAGATCCCCTACTTGGTCCTTTTGTCGTTTCAACTCCCTTTGTGCAATTGCCCGCACCAGGCAAATTGCTAGATTGTTGAAAAACAAAAGGAAGCGATGGGAACTCGAAAGGGTTTGATTGTATTTAAGATCATAAAAAAGTGTTTTCCTAAAAAGAAGCATAGTTAACCCTTCTGAGTCCCCATACATTAACATTTAACTATGCTTTTTATATTTACTAAACTGCATACCTTATTGACTATTATGCGATCACAACAACAACAACAACAACAAACAAAAGGCAATAGCGTAGTGCGAAAGGATAGAGAAATAATACGACAAAACCAAAAGGCAATAGCGTAGTAAAAAGAAAGCAAGCAAACAAGGCATACAGGAAAAAGAAACACGCACAAGCAGGCCGTAAATACGCCAATAGCAAAGCGCAACAGACATAAAACCAAAAAGCCCAGGCACACCAAAAGCAGGCCAACCAAAGGGAGCAACAACAGAGCAACGCAAACCACGCACGGGGCCTAAGACTATGGCAAAACAAAACACGCAAGGAGGCAAAAGGGGACACCTACCCGCAAATCTCATTCTTCGCGTCTACTAATCTCATTCTTCGTGTCTCATTCTTCACGTACCCATACTGCATGTATAACACGTAATCGTTATTACCTCAACTAATGATCCATAAATCATCAAACAACTACTTTTCCTATGCAAATGACTAATACCCTGACTAACATCCTAAACTAACATAACACAATATCATCTATAAATCAATAAACATCCTAAACTAACAAACTAGCATTAAATTATAACATTTATACCTGAGATATTAGGCTCAATAGGAAGAGAATCAAGCCCTTTATAATAGCCCTCAAGAGTATTTCATTGACTAACATTTATTTTCATTGATTTTGCGTTTGATTGAAAACCCTAAATCTGCTATTAATTATAATCTAACTGTGTGTTTTGACCGAGTGTAAGAGAGATAAATGTGTGAAATACTGAAAGTCAAACACACACTACTTGACCATTTTCTAATAAAAGTAAATAAATAAATAAAACTAACTTATTTCTTCAAGTTAATAAAGCATTAAAACCTAAAATTAACCATTGTACTGATCATTGATCATTTACATATAATTACTTATATAAACAAAGTAGCAGTTAATAGCAAGCATCCATACAACCATCAACTATACATCATCAAAACACAAAAAAAACTTCCAAAGCTTCCTATGCTCCATCTTCAGACTCATCAACTTCATCCAAATCTTCCAAGAACTCCTCCTTCTCCGACAGACTCCGACGACATAGCACCAAAAGCTGAGCCAGCAAATCAATCTTCCTTCGATCCTTCAACTGTATCTCACGAAGGGCATACTCACCATTCTTTTGCAACAAGCATTGAAACGAGTAAACAATCTACCGCCCTCATCGATTGTCTTTCTTTTTGGCAACAGTTTCCACTCAGAATCGCTCTCTTCTCCCATCTGCTAGATCAACTTTTTCTCCTCTGCTATGTCTTGCAATATCAACAACCTGAAAGCATCGCTGAGCTTGCCGGATTCAGTGGCGGCTTTCATTTCATCGATATTAGGTGTGGAAGACATTTTGTGTGTTTAGGGGTAAAATTATTGATAGTTGTGTGTTTAGAGTAAAATGATTGATACTTAGTGTGTTGATTTTATGGTTAGGTAAGTATACATAATTACAATGTACCTCACAATTTGCACAAATAATCACAAAAAAACACTTAAGAGCCATCGGAAAATTTATTTTGGGTGTTACTGTAGCCCCTTCATATTCTTCCATGCATAAATGTGATATGCAATAGTTCAAGAAAAAAGAAAAGAAAAAAGTGATATGCAGGAGGTGTATTTAGGAAGATATCTAATATTGCAATTTAAACCCTTCATTTTTCATTGGATCTAAAACCAGGCCCTATATAGTAGGGGTGTTCACGGGGGGTTCGGCTCGATTCGTTTAGAGATTTTAACTATCGATCACGGGTAGTTCATTCTACTATTCAAAACCGAACCGTACTAGGCGGGTAACCGGACATGCGGGTATCCGAAATGAGCGGTTACCCGCGGTTGGTCCGTTATACATTCAAAAAAATTAATCGAATCGAATCGGGCGAACAATAACATAAATTATAACGTAATATGTCATTTTAGTAAAATTAAATAACACTAAAGATATTAGAATAATATTAATGTTGTTGTGTCGCAATAGCAACATTCAAATTACCATATCTAACAAAATAAGTAATACTACTTATTTGACGTTTATAGATTACGATCACATTAATGATATGTAATCCATGGACGTTAGTAAATGATCAAATTAGATAAGTAAAAATGCATTATGAACCGTGATAAGCGGGTTTTTCGGTTTCGGGTTTTCTCGATTTCAGATTTCTTCGTTATCGGTTTTAGCGGTTATCGGATTTGCTCAAATTCTTAAAATTTATGTCAACTGCAATACATCGACCAAAATCAAAGTTAGTCATCTTTACAATGTAGCACATTGACAAAAATCAAAGTTAGTCATCCCTACAACTTTGGCAAACAATGAATTCGGTGGTTATTAATTTGCGAACCATGCAAATTTGCATAACAAAACCCACGTAAACATTACCCGACAAGGTTACAACAACATTACGCAACAAGAATTGCTGACACAATAGGATGCTGACACATGATAACATCAGTTGCAATACCTTACATGTAACTACTTGCATACAATATTACGTAAATTGCTGACACAACAGGATGCTCACACATATGTTTAGCCATACTATATGAGTTAGGGGTTGTTTACTTTTTTGAAAACTTTTTCGCCGTGTATACACGTTTATACACACATTCATACGTTTATACACGTTTTTGTCTGTTTTAATACGTTTTCGTACGTCTTTGTCCCCTTTAACTGCTTTTTATACGTTTCCGTTTTTGTTTACAGTTTTTCGTCCGTGTTTACACGTTTTCGCTAGTTTTTTCATGTTTCCGTCCGTTTGAATAAGTTTTAGTCTGTTTTACATACTAACGTACATTTTCAAACGTTTCATACATTTTCATATGTTTTACATATGTACGTTTTCGTCCGTTTTCGTCCGATTTACCCCGTTCTCATCCGTTTTTACCCATTTTCGGATGTTTATAAGAATTTTTCAACCGTTTTCAAAGGTTTTCTTACACTTTTACATAGATTCGTACGTTTATACAAGTTTTCGTCTGTTTTAATACGTTTTGGTCCGTTTTCTTACGTCTTTGTCCCTTTTAATCAGTTTTTATACGTTCCCGTTTTTGTTTACTGGTTTTCATCTGTGTTTGCACGTTTTCTCTTAATCCGTTTGTATAACTTTTTACACACATTCGACCGATTGCAGCTGTTTTGCACGTTTTCGTCCCATTTACCCCGTTTTCATTCGTTTTTACCCATTTTCATATGTTTTTAAGAATTTTTCAACCGTTTTCAAAGGTTTTCTTACACTTTTACACAGATTCGTACGTTTAAACACGTTTTCTTCTGTTTTAATATGTTATGGTCCGTTTTCTTACGTTTATACACGTTTTTGTCTGTTTTAATACGTTTTCGTACGTCTTTGTCCCCTTTAATCTGTTTTTATACGTTTCAGGTTTTGTTTACAGTTTTTCGTCCGTGTTTACACGTTTTCGCTAGTTTTTTCATGTTTTCGTCCGTTTGAATAAGTTTTAGTCTGTTTTACATACTAACGTACATTTTCAAACGTTTCATACATTTTCATATGTTTTACATATGTTTTCGTCCGTTTTCGTCCGATTTACCCCGTTCTCATCCGTTTTTACCCATTTTCGTATGTTTATAAGAATTTTTCAACCGTTTTCAAAGGTTTTCTTACACTTTACACTGATTCGTGACGTTTATACAAGTTTTCACTGTTTTAATACGTTTTGGTCCGTTTTCTTACGTCTTTGTCCCTTTTAATCCGTTTTTGTTTACTGGTTTTCGTCCGTGTTTGCACGTTTTAGCTGGTTTTTTCATCTTTTAGTCCGTTTGTATAACTTTTTACACACATTCGGCCGATTGCAGCTGTTTTGCACGTTTTCGTCCCATTTACCCCATTTTCATTCGTTTTTACCCATTTTCGTATGTTTTTAAGAATTTTTCAACCGTTTTCAAAGGTTTTCTTACACTTTTACACAGATTCGTACATTTAAACACGTTTTCTTCTATTTTAATATGTTATGGTTCGTTTTCTTACGTTTATACACGTTTTTGTCTGTTTTAATACGTTTTCGTACGTCTTTGTCCCCTTTAATCTGTTTTTATACGTTTCCGGTTTTGTTTACAGTTTTAGATCCGTGTTTACGTTTCGCTAGTTTTTTCATGTTTCCGTCCGTTTGAATAAGTTTTAGTCTTTTTTACATACTAACGTACATTTTCAAACGTTTCATACATTTTCATATGTTCTACATATGTTTTCGTCCGATTTACCCCGTTCTCATCCGTTTTTACCCATTTTCGTATGTTTATAAGAATTTTTCAACCGTTTTCAAAGGTTTTCTTACACTTTTACACAGATTCGTACGTTTATACAAGTTTTTGTCTGTTTTAATACGTTTTGGTCCGTTTTCTTACGTCTTTGTCCCTTTTAATCAGTTTTTATACGTTCCCGGTTTTGTTTACAGCTTTTCGTCCGTGTTTACACTGTTCTCATCCGTTTTTACCCATTTTTCGTATGATTTTAAGAATTTTTGTGTCAACTCAAGAAGCGAACTTAATTATCCATTTTCGGTTTAAAACCATATGTGTCAACCCAATAATCAAGCTTAATTTCTGGTCAACCCAAGAAGCGAACTTAATTCATAATCGGTTTTCGGTTCGCTTTGGTTTAATTATAGTTCGGTTCGTTTCGGTTTTCGTGTTGACAAAAATAAAAATATAACAGATTTAACGAAACAAAACCCGATAACCGAACGAATCAACACCCCTAATTTATAGTCATAGTTTAAAAGAAGGAGGACTTAGTTTGCCGTTTTTAAACATTAGGTCCTTAGAGATTGGTGGATCTTAGGGATGACAGGGAGGCCGCGAGGTCTAAGCTGCAGGGGTTGAATGATCTCATTACTCAATCTTAGGAGGAAATCGATACCAAGGAAGAACAAATTCAGGCGATGAATGGTTGAAGGGTTTCTCGCTATGGAATGGGATGTTTTCTTTGCTCTAGTGTCATCTGTTTATGTCTAATGTCAAATGTCTTGGTTTAATGGGATGGTATGTAGATATATTAACAATGGAATATGTATGGATCTTTTGATGGTTTATCCATACGAATGCTAATTATGTTTGTTAATATAAGTAATGTGTTTGCTAGTTTGTTTCATCTTTTTTTCATGTTGTTTTGAATTTAGGAATTGGTTGTGGTGTTAAAGTTCATATTCGCACTAGTATAATGTATTATTGTAGGATTAGGATGTTCAATTTTTAGATTGTTGTCAATTTTTTTATGACTGATTATGAAGTTTAGAACTGGAGGCTTTTGTTCATGAAAATTATTTTTGATTGAACCACTATATTGGGTGTTTTTTGTCACACCCCCAAAATATCGCAGCGGAACTATAGTGTCATTGGGGTATGACGTCATAGCACAAAGTATGGATAAGGAAAACGATCTCTATAATGAGACGTTTTAAAGAGATTACAATTCGATTAAATAAGTTAAAGTTTACACACATGAGAATCCAAAGTTTGACAATACATAAAGGTTTACAAAACATGTCGAATGGTAATAGATAAAAACACTAGACTCCAATGTATGCCATGAGACCCAAAAGCTCCATGAAATGCTATCGCCTTATAACCTGAGATAAATATGCTAAAAAGTGTCAACACAAAGGTTGGTGAGTTGTTAAGTTTGTGATAAAATGATCTGATATACTTAGAGAAATGTTCACACCCAGCAAAGGCATTGTAAATCCACTCAGTTCCAAGTTCCGCCCATACAAAACTTGCAACCTGTGTGTTCACAACCCATTGCCTAAAATAGAATGAGAATCATGAATATGCGCATTAAGGTAGTTAAAAGTATAAATGTCACCACAAGGGTCTTCCAACAACTCGTGTTGGGATGTTTGTAAATTAATAGCCTTCTAACAACTTAATTTTGGAGCCACTAATTCTTGTATGTTTGTAAATTAATAGCCTTCCAAAAACTTAATTTGGAGCCACTAATTCTTGTATGTTTGTAAATTAATAGCCTTCCAACAACTTAATTTGGAGCCACTAATTCTTGTATGTTTGTTCCAAATATGCATATGAAATCAAGTATAACCCAATCAAGTATATAACGCAATCAAGTGTAAAGTATAAGTAATGTTGTTTGGCAAAAGAGTTTAAATGTTTGGATAAATAAGCATATATCTCGCCCCAAATAGTTTATAGGAATTTAAATGAGTAAAAGCGGGGTATGAACTCACCTGGTATGATTGATATGCTAACAAAATGAAGTGCACTAAAATGAGGCTCGGAAACTATCCGCGACCTAAAATGAATGTTATGACTTGAGTTATGATATGTTGTCGTGAATGCGTGATACAATGTCGTGCATGCAACTCCATATGATATCTATACCACTTGTACGTTTTGGAAATAATGTTTATCGTCAAAATATGTTTATGACTTCTCGTCATGTTATAAAATACTTTACAAGTATTTACGTTGAAATGATATCTTACGATAGTCATTTAACGATTTATGATGAAATTATAACTTTTCGTCGTAAAATAATGTCGTTGAAATTTCCATGAAAGTGACAAAAACGGCCCCGAAAAGCTAATCGTAAAATGATGCACGTCGAGCGTTAGGAAACGAACTCAACGGTTTTGGGAAGCTTGTATCATAATCTCAAAGTTTTAGTGTTTAAGTTTTTATCATAGAGGTCTCGATCATGGAGAAAAACATAGGTGAAGTAGGGTACTTGTACCCAAAAATGTTGCTGAAGGTAACTTTCGGCAAAGTTTGAGTGACCGTATTTTATTCGTTACAACTCCGTTTGACGAACGGTTGGACATTTTGGAAAATAGGCTCGGTGAACTTACTTTTACTAGAAGACATCTCTTTATAAAAAGTATCCCATCTATGTTAAAAACGACCCTCAACATGGTCATTTCTTGACCCGTTTGGAGAACAAACTTGAAAAGAAATTTGGAGAACTAATTTTTGGAGAACAAATTTGGAGAACAAACTTGGGAAAATCATATCTTTTTAACCGTAAGTCATCACGGGGTCGAGCCACCCGTCATTTCGAAGATAATTGAGTCTAGTTTCATGTAAAAATACTTCCAAGGGTCAGTTTGTTATAAAATTTTATCAGTTCAACGATTTGTAACAGCAGGTCAGTTTTTCCGGAAAATGGTTTCGTCGTTAAACTTGAAAATAGCATAACTTCTTCGTTATAGCTCCGTTTTAATCCGTTCAAGCGGCCACGTTTTTTTTTTAAAGTGTATTTTCTAAATATCTAGCCCAAAAATATTTATCTACTGTCGGATTTTCCCAGAATTAAAAATACGGACAGACCCTATTTAAAACATGTCGAAATGAGTTTTTCTCGCGCCAAATCTATTCTAACCCATTCAAAACAACTCCGGAGCTATTCTAATCCTACCATACACCTTCTTAGGGTGTCATGGTTTCCTAGACATCACCAAAACTAATATATAACAAGGAATAATTATAGGATGACTTATATATATTCATAACTCTTGAAAATCATTGAAAAAGTGGTACAACATCATATGACTTGCATGTTTTTGCTCAAATATGATGAAATGAATATGAAATGAATATGTAAGATGAAAAATAAACATGAGATGCTTCAAGAATACTTGATGAGGTTTAAGGACAAAAGGTTTTTCCTAATCACTTGAGGTTTTTATTGCAAAACCTTTGCAACAAATGATACTAGTGTATATAAAAACTTGTCTTGAAAATTTGGAAATGATCCTCCCTTTGGTCCTTGGCTGCAGAATATTTAGAGAGAAAAGAGAAGGAATTTTGATCTTGTTTTGTTTACAAATGAAAGAATGAAGTGAAAATGGGATATAGTAAAATATAATACAAGTATTGTTAGGATATTTTGCAAATATCATTTTGTGATTCACCCCTTGTGTCGACAAGGGGTGCTAGTCACCATTTAATATGTTTTTTTTTACTTGTATATGTGTAAGATTTCTTGTAAGAGATTTGAAGTTAAGTTGTAAATTGTAGTCATTTGTAAATATTTAGGGTAGCGTTGGATAAAAATAAATTTTCACGGGTCAAGATAAAATATATTGAGGTCATAAAAATTATAAAATACATTTCTTGAAAGATTTGAGTGAATAAATATTTATCGGGTTGAATTTAAGAAAACCGTCGTAATTTATATAAACATAACAATTTATATACGAAATAAATTTAAAACACTGGGTAAACTAATAATAATATTTTTTATAGACTTAATATGAGTATAAAAATATATTGTGATAAATTTTTGGAAGTAACGGATCAAATGTTCAAAATAATTTATTACGCGATAAGGTTTATTTAATATGAAATTATGCGTTTAATGTGAAATGCAAAACCCATGCATGACTAGTATGATGAATGTAGAGTTTGAGAAATGACCAAAAATTAAGAATTGTGACATTCTTCCCATGTCAGAGGAATCACGTCCTCGTGATTCAATCGATGATACATAAAGTTCTACCCTAAGGTTTCGCGAAATCAAGTGTATGGTCAAAGTGTTTATGTCAAAACTTATGCGTCTAGGGAAAACGTACCAGTTATGCATTGCGGGCTGCCTCAGTCCCTATATAGAATGCTCGAGGTCGGGGTGGACTGATATTGAGTACAGGGTTTGGGTTATTTCCTTCAATTGCTAAAGCTAGGTGTTGGTTACCTTGTGGTTGCCTCTGCGTTCCATTCAACTTAGGACAATTATTCCGGAAGTGGTTCGGGCTGTTACATTCAAAGCAAGTCCTTTGATTATTCCTCATGTTGCCCACGTTAGCCGGTGCTACCTGTGTTTTACACTGATCCTTAAAATGGCCGTATCGATTGCAATTTGTACACAAGCGGCAGGGCTTGGTCTTCGGATGATGATAAGCACATTTAGCACACTTGGGATGTGTACCCGCATACTCTCTTTGTTCAGCATACCGTTGCCACAAAAACTCTTGCCCTTGTTGTTCGCTACGCGTCCATTTGCTTATTCGACCCACTCGCTTCCTTCCTCTTGTCACTGCTCTTCAAAGTACCATTTCTAACCATCTCGTCTTCACGGTTCCCGCCTCAGTTGCACTTTGTATTGTAGACAGCTCAGTAGTTTTCACAGTTCCACGGATTTCGGGGACAAGACCATATATGTATCTCGAGATTCTCTTGGACTCAGGGGTAACTAGATGAGGAACTAGTCTGGCTAACTCATGAAATCGGTCTGTGTAGGCTGCGTGACCAGCCCCTATCATAGAGTGGTGATAAAATTCATCTTCCAGTTTCTGCATTTCATTGTCCGGGCAGTACTCCTCTTTCAATAACGCCTTGAATTCGTCCCATGTCATACCTGTAGCTGCTTCTCTACCCCTAGCCTGTAGCTGTGTGTTCCACCATGTCAAAACCTTCCCTGATAGCAAGCAAGCAACATACTTCACCCTCTGATGTGTGGCACAATTGCTGAGGTCGATCACTGACTCTGTCTTCTCTACCCATCGAGTATACGCCAAAGCACCTCCTATACCATCAAACTCCATGGGTTTGCATGCCGAAAATTCCTTATATGTGCATCCGATTCTGTTGTTGTTGTTGTTGTTATTGTTGGTGTTGTTATTGTTGCCATTGCCAACTACATTGTTGGTGTCGCCAGTACCGTTCCCGTGGTTTCCCGAGTTATTCATATGGTTTCCAACTTGTGTGACAATAGTGGGAAGCAAGATTTGAAGTTGTTGAGCGATGATGGCGGCAAAATCAGGGTTTCCGCCAGTGTTGTTGTCATTGTTACCCACGTCGCTACCGCCTCCTCTACCTCCACGCTCACCTGTCCTTCCACCCCTTGGTGCCGCACCACCTCGGCCAGTACTACGTGTTACCCTCTTTGGTGCCATGATCTCTGCAAGGAAAGGACAGTTGAGTTCCCAATGTCTATACTTAACGTCCTCAAACATAATACCACGCCACAAATTGGTTCCTAAGGTGTACCCACACCGATCTACGTATGCGTGGTCGCATATGTCCACGTGGGTTGTGACGCATTTATAATTATGTTGGCCACCATAATTATAATTGCTTCATTTCACACGTGTACATACCACCAAGCATACATGTCTCGGCGATTGTTGTTACTGAAATAGGTAGCCATTCTATCATCGGATTCTAAACGGAGGAGGAGGAATTTAGGGTAGGTATCTAGGGAGAGTCGCACTTGGTGTATAGGAAATTCCTTTAGGTGCTAAAGTCACTATGAGGTTTGGTCGCCAGCAGTTCCCAAAGTATCCTCAAGAGAACTCCCATCCTCGAGCAAAATCATCAAATCTATACAGCTATATAGTAACACTCATTTAGCTCGATCTCGCATCTCATCAAACAAGAACTGTCACGAGATCAAGTTAGATAAGTGCTCATTATTGAGCTCCATATCTTTGATGACCCAACTAGATTTTGGGACTCCCCTATTGGTACAAGGAAACCACGTTATCCAATGAGGTGGTTCTAGAAGAAATACTTAAGAAAACATATGCGCACGAAAAGTGAGTAAGGCGATAGGAAACGAAAGGATCGACGTGAAAGCGGTTATAGTCTAGGAACTAAAATGCAACCTAGTTCTCTATAACCAAGTCTCTTATACCAATCTGTCACACCCCCAAAATATCGCAGCGGAACGATAGTGTCATTGGGGTATGACGTCATAGCACAAAGTATGGATAAGGAGAACGACCTCTATAATGAGACGTTTTAAAGAGATTAACATTCGATTAAATAAATTAAAGTTTACACACATGAGAATCCAAAGTTTGACAATACATAAAGGTTTACAAAACATGTCGAATGGTAATAGATAAAAACACTAGACTCCAATGTATGCCATGAGACCCAAAAGCTCCATGAAATGCTATCGCCTTACAACCTGAGATAAATATGCTAAAAAGTGTCAACACAAAGGTTGGTGAGTTCTTAAGTTTGTGATAAAATGATCTGGTATACTTAGAGAAATGTTCACACCCAACAAAGGCATTGTAAATCCACTCAGTTCCAAGTTCTGCCCATACAAAACTTGCAACCTGTGTGTTCATAACCCATTGCCTAAAATAGAATGACAATCATGAATATGCGCATTAAGGTAGTTAAAAGTATAAATGTCACCACAAGGGTCTTCCAACAACTCGTGTTGGGATGTTTGTAAATTAATAGCCTTCCAACAACTTAATTTGGAGCCACTAATTCTTGTATGTTTGTAAATTAATAGCCTTCCAACAACTTAGTTTGGAGCCACTAATTCTTGTATGTTTGTAAATTAATAGCCTTCCAACAACTTAATTTTGAGCCACTAATTCTTGTATGTTTGTTCCAAATATGCATATGAAATCAAGTATAACCCAATCAAGTATATAACGCAATCAAGTATAAAGTATAAGTAATGTTGTTTGGCAAAAGAGTTTAAATGTTTGGATAAATAAGCATATATCTCGCCCCAAATAGTTTATAGGAATTTAAATGAGTAAAAGCGGGGTATGAACTCACCTGGTATGATTGATATGCTAACAAAATGAAGTGCACTAAAATGAGGCTCGAAAACTATCCGCGACCTAAAATGAATGTTATGACTTGAGTTATGATATGTTGTCGTGAATGTGTGATACAATGTCGTGCATGCAACTCCATATGATATCTATACCACTTGCGTTTGGAAATAATGTTTATCGTCAAAATATGTTTATGACTTCTCGTCATGTTATAAAATACTTTACAAGTATTTACGTTGAAATGATATCTTACGATAGTCATTTAATGATTTATGATGAAATTATAACTTTTCGTCGTAAAATAATGTCGTTGAAATTTCCATGAAAGTGACAAAACGCCCCGAAAAGCTAATCGTAAAATGATGCACGTTGAGCGTTAGGAAACGAACTCAACGGTTTTGGGAAGCTTGTATCATAATCTCAAAGTTTTAGTGTTTAAGTTTTTATCATAGAGGTCTCGATCATGGAGAAAAACATAGGTGAAGTAGGGTACTTGTACCCAAAAATGTTGCTGAAGGTAACTTTCGGCAAAGTTTGAGTGACCGTATTTTATTCGTTACAACTCCGCTTGATTAACGGTTGGACATTTTGGAAAATAGGCTAGGTGAACTTACTTTTACTAGAAGACATCTTTTTATAAAGAGTAACCCATCAATGTTAAAAACGACCCTCAACATGGTCATTTCTTGACCCGTTTGGAGAACAAACTTGAAAAGAAATTTGGAGAACTAATTTTTTGAGAACAAACTTGGAAAACAAACTTGGGAAAATCATATCTTTTAACAAGTCATCACGGGGTCGAGCCACCCGTCATTTCAAGATAATTGAGTCTAGTTTCATGTAAAATACTTCCGGGTCGGGTTTGTTATAAAATTTTATCATTCAACGATTTGTAACAGCAGTCAGTTTTTCGGAAAATGGTTTCGTCGTTAAACTTGAAAATAGCATAACTTCTTCGTTATAGCTCCGTTTTAATCCGTTCAAGCGCCACGTTTTTAAAGTGTATTTTCTAAATATCTAGCCCAAAAATATTTACCTACTGTCGGATTTTCCAGAATTAAAAATACGGACAGACCCTATTTAAAACATGTCGAAATGAGTTTTTCTCGCGCCAAATCTATTCTAACCCATTCAAAACAACTCCGGGGCTATTCTAATCCTACCATACACCTTCTTAGGGTGTCATGGTTTCCTAGACATCACCAAAACTAATATATAACAAGGAATAATTATAGGATGACTTATATATATTCATAACTCTTGAAAATCATTGAAAAAGTGGTACAACATCATATGACTTGCATGTTTTTGCTCAAATATGATGAAATGAATATGAAATGAATATGTAAGATGAAAAATAAACATGAGATGCTTACAAGAATAATTGATGAGGTTTAAGGACAAAAGGTTTTTCCTAATCACTTGAGGTTTTTATTGCAAAACCTTTGCAACAAATGATACTAGTGTATATAAAAACTTGTCTTGAAAATTTGGAAATGATCCTCCCTTTGGTCCTTGGCTGCCGAATATTTAGAGAGAAAAGAGAAGGAATTTTGATCTTGTTTTGTTTACAAATGAAAGAATGAAGTGAAAATGGGATATAGTAAAATATAATACAAGTATTGTTAGGATATTTTGCAAATATCATTTTGTGATTCACCCCTTGTGTCGACAAGGGGTGCTAGTCACCATTTAATATGTTTTTTTTTACTTGTATAAGTGTAAGATTTCTTGTAAGAAATTTGAAGTTAAGTGGTAAATTGTAGTCATTTGTAAATATTTAGGGTAGCGTTGGATAAAAATAAATTTTCACGGGTCAAGATAAAATATATTGAGGTCATAAAAATTATAAAATACATTTCTTGAAAGATTTGAGTGAATAAATATTTATCGGGTTGAATTTAAGAAAACTGTCGTAATTTATATAAACATAACAATTTATATACGAAATAAATTTAAAACACTGGGTAAACTAATAATAATATTTTTATAGACTTAATATGAGTATAAAAATATATTGTGATAATTTTTGGAAGTAACGGATCAAATGTTCAAAATAATTTATTACGCGATAAGGTTTATTTAATATGAAATTATGCGTTTAATGTGAAATGCAAAACCCATGCATGACTAGTATGATGAATGTAGAGTTTGAGAAATGACCAAAAATTGAGAATTGTGACATTCTTCCCATGTCAGAGGAATCACGTCCTCGTGATTCAATCGATGATACATAAAGTTCTACCCTAAGGTTTCGCGAAATCAAGTGTATGGTCAAAGTGTTTATGTCAAAACTTATGCGTCTAGGGAAAACGTACCAGTTATGCATTGCGGGCTGCCTCGGTCCCTATATAGAATGCTCGAGGTCGAGGTGGACTGATATTGAGTACAGGGTTTGGGTTGTTTCCTTCAATTGCTAAAGCTAGGTGTTGGTTACCTTGTGGTTGCCTCTGCGTTCCATTCAACTTAGGACAATTATTCCGGAAGTGGTTCGGGCTGTTACATTCAAAGCAAGTCCTTTGATTATTCCTCATGTTGCCCACGTTAGCCGGTGCTACCTGTGTTTTACACTGATCCTTAAAATGGCCGTATCGATTGCAATTTGTACACAAGCGGCAGGGCTTGGTCTTCGGATGATGATAAGCACATTTAGCACACTTGGGATGTGTACCCGCATACTCTCTTTGTTCAGTACCAGTTGCCACAAAAACTCTTGCCCTTTTGTTGTCTGCTACCGCGTCCATTTGCTTATTCGACCCACTCGCTTCCTTCCTCTTGTCACCGCTTCTTCAAAGTACCATTTCTAACCATCTTGTTCAAGGGTTCCTCCCTCAGATTGCACTTTGTATTGTAGACGGCTCAGTAGTTTTCACAGCCACGGATTTCGGGACAAGACCATATATGTACCTCGAGATTCTCTTGGACTCAGGGGTAACTAGATGAGGAACTAGTCTGGCTAACTCATGAAATCGATGCTGTAGGCCTTGCGTGCGGACCAGCCCCTATCATAGAGTGGTGATAAAATTCATCTTCCAGTTTCTGCATTTCATTGTCCGGGCAGTACTCCTCTTTCAATAACGCCTTGAATTCGTCCCATGTCATACCTGTAGCTGCTTCTCTACCCCTAGCCTCAGTAGTGTGTTCCACCATGTCAATACCTTCCCTGATAGCAAGCAAGCAGCATACTTCACCCTCTGATGTGTGGCACAATTGCTGAGGTCGATCACTGACTCTGTCTTCTCTACCTATCGAGTATACGCCAAAGCACCTCCTATACCATCAAACTCCATGGGTTTGCATGCCGAAAATTCCTTATATGTGCATCCGATTCTGTTGTTGTTGTTATTGTTGGTGTTGTTATTGTTGCCATTGCCAACTACATTGTTGGTGTCGCCAGTACCGTTCCCGTGGTTTCCCGAGTTATTCATATGGTTTCCAACTTGTGTGACAATAGTGGGAAGCAAGATTTGAAGTTGTTGAGCGATGATGGCGGCAAAATCAGGGTTTCCGCCAGTGTTGTTGTCATTGTTACCCACGTCGCTACCGCCTCTTCTACCTCCACTCTCACCTGTCATTCCACCGCTTGGTGCCGCACCACCTCGGCCAGTACTACGTGTTACCCTCTTTGGTGCCATGATCTCTGCAAGGAAAGGACAGTTGAGTTCCCCATGTCTATACTTAACGTCCTCAAACATAATACCACGCCACAAATTGGTTCCTAAGGTGTACCCACACCGATCTACGTATGCGTGGTCGCATATGTCCACGTGGGTTGTGACGCATTTATAATTATGTTGGCCACCATAATTATAATTGCTTCATTTCACACGTGTACATACCACCAAGCATACATGTCTCGGCGATTGTTGTTACTGAAATAGGTAGCCATTCTATCATCGGATTCTAAACGGTGGAGGAGGAATTTAGGGTAGGTATCTAGGGAGAGTCGCACTTGGTGTATAGGAAATTCCTTTAGGTGCTAAAGTCACTATGAGGTTTGGTCGCCAGCAGTTCCCAAAGTATCCTCAAGAGAACTCCCATCCTCGAGCAAAATCATCAAATCTATACAGCTATATAGTAACACTTATTTAGCTCGATCTCGCATCTCATCAAACAAGAACTGTCACGAGATCAAGTTAGATAAGTGCTCACATGAGCTCCATATCTTTGATGACCCAACTAGATTTTGGGACTCCCCTATTGGTACAAGGAAACCACGTTATCCAATGAGGTGGTTCTAGAAGAAATACTTAAGAAAACATATGCGCACGAAAAGTGAGTAAGGCGATAGGAAACGAAAGGATCGACGTGAAAGCGGTTATAGTCTAGGAACTAAAATGCAACCTAGTTCTCTATAACCAAGTCTCTTATACCAATCTGTCACACCCCCAAAATATCGCAGCGGAACGATAGTGTCATTGGGGTATGACGTCATAGCACAAAGTATGGATAAGGAGAACGACCTCTATAATGAGACGTTTTAAAGAGATTACCATTCGATTAAATAAGTTAAAGTTTACACACATGAGAATCCAAAGTTTGACAATACATAAAGGTTTACAAAACATGTCGAATGGTAATAGATAAAACACTAGACTCCAATGTATGCCATGAGACCCAAAAGCTCCATGAAATGCTATCGCCTTACAACCTGAGATAAATATGCTAAAAAGTGTCAACACAAAGGTTGGTGAGTTCTTAAGTTAAGTTTGTGATAAAATGATCTGATATACTTAGAGAAATGTTCACACCAAAGAAAGGCATTGTAATCCACTCAGTCCAAGTTCCAACATACAAAACTTGCAAACTGTGTTCACAACCCATTGCCTAAAATAGAATGACAATCATGAATATGCGCATTAAGGTAGTTAAAAGTATAAATGTCACCACAAGGGTCTTCCAACAACTCATGTTGGGATGTTTGTAAATTAATAGCCTTCCAACAACTTAATTTGGAGCCACTAATTCTTGTATGTTTGTAAATTAATAGCCTTCCAACAACTTAATTTGGAGCCACTAATTCTTGTATGTTTGTTCCAAATATGCATATGAAATCAAGTATAACCCAATCAAGTATATAACGCAATCAAGTGTAAAGTATAAGTAATGTTGTTTGACAAAAGAGTTTAAATGTTTGGATAAATAAGCATATATCTCACCCCAAATAGTTTATAGGAATTTAAATGAGTAAAAGCGGGTATGAACTCACCTGGTATGATTGATATGCTAACAAAATGAAGTGCACTAAAATGAGGCTCGGAAACTATCCGCGACCTAAAATGAATGTTATGACTTGAGTTATGATATGTTGTCGTGAATGCGTGATACAATGTCGTGCATGCAACTCCATATGATATCTATACCACTTGTACGTTTTGGAAATAATGTTTATCGTCAAAATATATGTTTATGACATCTCGTCATGTTATAAAATACTTTACAAGTATTTACGTTGAAATGATATCTTACGATAGTCATTTAATGATTTATGATGAAATTATA